>VZTM01012493.1:28029-39950 GCA_013400555.1 Jacana jacana | reverse complement strand
ATTTTCTTTTTCTCTATTCAGTGTGTTGCTACTTTCTGATTGTCCTGAAATTATTTCCTCTGATCCACTTCCTCACTCATGCAGCTGAGGCTTGTTTGCTTGCTTGTTTCTGCAGCTGCAAAAATCAAATGGAAGTCTTTTCCATAGTAAAAGCACAGCTATGGGAAGATGTGGGGGGCACATGTTACTCCTATGTAAATGGGAGCAGTACAATACATTGCATGGATAGATGTCAGCAGTATGTCTGAGGCTCCAGCACCCTCTCCTGCCCTCCTAAGCCTTTTGTTTTGATGTAGTGTGCTTTATAAAATTCCATTACTCTAAACCAGAAGTTTATCTCAGTAACGGCCTTACAACACAATTCAAAAGAAAGAATTAAGTAGATATTTTGAATATATGTTTTATCTCCTAACTAAAGGGCAAGTGGTCTCCAAATCCAGACCTAAATCAGCCTTGCAGTAAACTTAACCCGGGGCTGATATTAGACTGCTGGCTGCAGAAGCTGTAGCAAGTTGTCTGTATTACTCTCAGCTGTAAGCATCAAGGTTGTACTGTGCTAGTGCTCTCTGCATCCTTGCACACCATATTTTTTTCTGATCAGCTTTTCACCTTGTAAAAGTAAACAGCAAATTCCAGCTGACATGACAATTCAAAATTTGTTGTGTGACTGGGGTGAATCACACTATAATCTGTCACAGACTACCTGTAACCTCGAATAACCTTGTCAGAAGGTCCTTCTTTTTCTAAAAATACATAACAGAAAGATTTATAAGAAGAATCAGCAGCTGAAGGACCATCTTACAAAGATAAAGCATCAGATTGGAATTCAAGCTAATAGGTTGGTTAAATGCAAAGTATATTTGAAATAAAACATAACTAACATCTATCCGTGCCCAGAATTACAATCCTAAAATTTGTTTACTTGTTTTCTGCTGTTGAAAATACACAATTTCTGTGGCTGCTTATGTTTGGCTTTCTTTACTATTTCTTTACTATGTCCATTTCTGCTTCTTAGCGTGTCTAGGAATGCCTCAGCATTAACAACGGTTCAGACTATAGCTAACAAAAGACCAATTAATGACATCTAAGGACTTGCTGAGGAAGATACACTCATCAATCTGTTAACATATATGTGCAAGAGAGGGTTTCTCACAGCAGATTTTTTTATCATAGGCACAGGAGCAGAAAAAAAACACCTTTCCCTTCCTCCTTTTTATTTTTAGTTTTTAGAGCAGTTGTTAGGGTATGGGAGATTTAGGTCCATTTCCTTCCTGTACATAGAACAGTGTTGAAGGATTCTACTGCTCATTGCATGCACCCTGAAAAATGCTTGAAGTATTAGCCACAGCAGACTGGAAAACAACCCTTGCTGGAACTGTCCCATTTTACAAAAACTTTCAAAATTTCTTGGCTAAAAAATTAATCCTCTAAGGTTTCTGCTCCGTACTCATGAGAGAAGAGGACCTGGTCTCTAGTCAGTGTTCCTATGGCAGTATTTTACTCTGTAAAAGGTTTGTATGATTTATCATTATTGAAAGGACTGCAACTGAATCCATCCTTTTTCCAGAGGGCTTCCTAAATACTTAACACAAGAGATTCCTATCCTCTCTGGATCAGTAAGAGTTCAGTGTGCAGTAGTTCACAGTGGACTAGTGCCAACAGAAGGGTAGTAGAACCCTCATGACCTGTCTCCTCCTTTACATGCATACAATAAAACCTAGACAGAAATATGAGTGTGAGACAGTGGAGGGGAAGGAATGAAGTTTGGCTTTTCCATATATAAACCACTGAACTTGGTTACAGAGGAGAGAGGGTAGGGAAAAGGGATTAGGACCCTAATAGTTTTTCATCCTCCAACAAACTCTGTGTAAAATAAAATGGTGATTCCTGCTTATTTCAAGTTTGTATTGACTGTTCTAAGGAGAAGGGGATATAGTATAGTGGTCAAGACCTTTATGTGACCCAGAGTTAGCCATGAAGAACACAGAGTGGAATTCAAGATATACCCTTATTTTTTAGTAGTCTGGCTGACTACTACTGAGGTGCAGTCTTGGAGACTGAAGCCTTCCCTGGGATGGCCTGTTCTCCCACACACTGCTTAAGGAACACATGGTTCTGAGTGCTGCTGCACTGCCGGCTAAAAAGTAGATATTTCAATGACGTCTGTAATAGCAGCTATACCCCTATTTTTAATCTAGTCTTCCACTATGAATCAATAAAGCAATCCTGCTCACAGATATTCATATCCTGCTAGAGAAGAACATGACAGGGCCACAAAGATGATCAGAGTGCTGGAGCACCTCTCCTGTGAAGACAGGCTGAGAGAGTAGGGGTTAATCAGCTTGGAGAAGAGAAGTCTCCAGGGAGACCTTATAGCAGCCTTCCAGTACCTTAAGGGGGCCTACAGGAGAGATGGGGAGGGACTCTTTATGAGGGAGTGTAGTGATAGGAAGAGGATTAACAGTTTTAAACTGAAAGAAGGGAGATTTAGATTGGGTATTAGGAAATATTTCTTTACTGTGAGGGTGGTGAGACCCTGTAACAGGTTGCCCAGAGAAGCTGTGGATGTCCCCCATCCCTAGAGGTGTTCAAGACCACGCTGGATGGGGCTTTGAGCAACCTTGTCTATTGGAATGCGTTCATGCCCATGGCAGAGGGGTTGGAACTTGATGATCTTTAAAGTCCTTTCCAACCCAAACCATTCTATGATTCTATGACAACAGTGAATAGGGAAAAAAGCAAACTGGAAACGTTTTGCCATTCCTTCATTACTATTCCAAGACTTAAGAGACTTAAAAACAAATCCACACACATATCTTTCAAATAGGTCAGTAATTTTACATAGCAATTGTTTCAGAACTCTGACAGATAACCAAAACCTCTGAGTTATGGGCAGTATAAACATCTTGGTGTTCCTTGGAAGCCCAATAAAGGTTATGCTATTATGGGGAATTCCTGGATTACAATGGTGTTAATCTAAATATGAAGAAAGATTCTCAAGTGACAATTTATACAATTGTGTCTCTATGAGCACTTGTGTCTGCTATCTGGGATTGACCTCCCATCTTACTTATGATCACTGGTAGACAAAATTCTGATTTGCCACAAATATCAAAATAGTGTGGCAAAGTTGTTCTACATCACACTTTTAAAGAGAAATGTGAATGTAATGTGCTAGGTTTCCACAGAAATTCAGTACTAATAGCCTGTAGCTACCAGATTTTTGCAGTGCACTCTTCAATATAATCAAGTAATCTTGGGGCTGACCATCACAAATTGCCACTTGGAGTTAGGCTTAGCAGAGGCAGATGCAATTTACACCAAGCATCCTAATCCTGATGACTCTATTAAAATGCTTACTAAGATGTCAAAGACAGAAATCCTTCATCCAGCTCCCAGCATTTTAAAATGGGAATTCTAACCAAGAGGAAAGCCTGGAAACTTGCCAAAATGTGATATTCCTCCTCCACTGGAGTTGTTTAAGAAGTAACAGTGATCAGCTGTTTTCCTTAGCTTAAATACTTTATTATTGTTTCCAGTGGGTCAAAAATCCCTAGGATCACTGCAGTAACCCTAGGTTAAAGAGGGATATTCCATGTGCATTTATGCTAACAGTCCTATGGAGGTGACAGCTTTTGGAATAGGGCAGTGTTAACCTGCTAATACAACATTTCTCACTTGTTGTGCTGAGGCTGGAAGACTACATCTGATCATAACTGACACAGTAGCTAAGGAGGCCCAAGGACTGGGAGAGTTTTGATGTCATGTCACCATGGACTAGAAGGGCAAGCAGGACAATTGATGTAACAATTGTCTAGTTAAATAATAATAATCCCAGGGGGTAAGTAACAAACATCCAAACAATCAAGCTTCCTCCCCCCCCAAACCATGGAATACTACAGCAAGAGGAATTAAAGACTAGAAACAGAATTAATACTGATAAAGAAGCTGTGAATGAAGATGGATCTTATCAGATAAATCTGATTTATTCATTGACACAACAAGTGCGACTAATAATCTATGAAAAGTCTGATTTTCAAAACCATTGGGCCATCAACTTCAGGACGGTTGTCCGAAGAAACAGACACCCCAAGAAAGTAATAGCTTCACCATTTCTTAAAATTCAGCTATTCAGATCTGTAGTCTCTAAGAAATTGTATTCAGATAAATCCTCTAATTGTTTTAAAAACTGTTTCTCAGCAACAACTTTTCTTCATTTTATTATCCTATATTTGACCTCAAGTTTTTTTGTTTTCTCTCAGAAACTTAATGTCACACTGGCTTGTTAGTCTTTCAGCTTCTGTAGTATGTCAAGTGTATGGGTATAAGATTAGATAAAAATTGACTTTTGCTAACCTTTTGCTGGGTGGTGACCAAACATTTTATTTTTAATGATTCTCTGCCTATCTCTTCCCACTGTTTTTACTTTTCCTTATTCTGGTTATCTTTTCTTACAGCCTGTGTTTCTTTTGCTTTTTCATGTTCAGTTTCATGTGTTGTTTTTTTTCCTGCTTTTCTCTTGCTCTCCCTTCACCTTTCTTTCTACTCTATCATGCCCCCTTTTTCAATCAGGGCAGCACTTGCTACTATAATACAGTGCAAAAATTGCAACTGATTTGGAACTTTATGACTATTTCAGTCTTACACCCAAACCTTGAAATCTATTACTGGAGAAGAATAAGACAGACTAAACCCAAATGACTCCTAAAAAGCACTGCTGTAGAAACTGAAATTGTAGATCAGCATGAGCTCATAATTACCAGTTACAAACAGATAAAATAAGACAGATAGATAGAAAGAGTTCAAGCAGCAACTTTTTGAATGTCTTATATAACCACTGAATTTTCCAGTGGCTGCACAGTATGTACACCTCACAAAGACTAGAAAAAAACCAAACCCAATGGCATTGTTGGGATATAAGGTCAAATATACAAATTGTCATTAGTACAAAGGGCTGATTTTCATACAATCCACATAACACCAAAATGCTTTTGTTTTGCTTAAAGATCTCGTTGGTGTCATTATTGTCTGTGTGACTTTTAATAGCTTGCCACTTGGAAAGGGGAGAATCTTAGAGAGCACACTGAAGTTGCAATTCCCTGTTTCATTTTTATGGGTCAACTAACAAGGGGTAGTTTTCCTCAACTCATGTGAAGTGCAAATAAGTCTTAGTAATTCTGGGACATAAAGCTTCTTTACTGTTAGTTCACAAAGGGCTCTTATCTCATCATTACTGATTTTTGTATACACAAAGGAAAAAAAAATAGCAACTGGGAAAATAACCTATTACCTGAGGGAAACTCATCTGATGCCTCTTTGTCAGGGTGCGGCAGGGGCAGGCTCCTCCTTAAGGGAATGCAAGACTCCAGGTTCAGCCAAGAGTTCAGAATGCCAAATCCACAGGGCAATCCTTATGGATAAGTGCACAACAATGAGGCAGGTCTGGGATTACACCAGGAAGTTGTATCAGCAAGTCAGGATGAAAGCCAGGTCTGGAGACAGTCAACAAGGGTAAGTCAAATTCCAGTGAGCTCCAGCCAAGTACACAGTGACAGACAAATCTGTGGTCAAGACAAAAAGCCCAGTGTGTGGGCCAGGGTCAGTATCCAGAGCAGTAGAGTAGGTGGGCAGGCACAGGCATGGCTGCAATGAAGCTCAAGTGGAGACCAAAGAAGAGAAATTTGGCATGATGGCAGCTCCCAAGGCAAAAAGAGGGGACATCTGTTGAGTCTTGTTGCCTCTTTGTTCAGCACAGATCCCATTAGTGAGCTGGCGTGAGGAGACATGTTTATAGGCAGATATATAGGACACCACAGTTTATACACCACAGCAATATCAATCTGAGGAAGGTTAAGAGTCCATTTTTGGGAACTAAGGGACAGGATTCAGGTAGTGCCTGAATGTTCTTTGAATCACACAATATATCAACTGAAACTGAAAATGTAGGGTTAACAATGCCGAAATTTTCAACAGAAATGTAGGCTTTGCAAGCCTGTATATTGTATCCTTATGAATGTGAGTGGTTAAGTGCTTTAGGAGTGATTCCATTCAGCAGTAACTTATAAGAGAGTGTGTGTATTGATTCCTGCAACAGATATTTCAGGAGCAGGTTCACCAGGATGTACCATCTGTACAGGTTAAAAACAATTTATGTCAATGGTGCAGTTGCCATACATAATTGTACATTAGAGAGACTTTGGTGGTGTTTATCAGCATGGGAAACCAGTGGCAAATATACCTTCAGTTAGGAAAACACTCTGACTTTGGGCTATGAATTATCACTTGAGTCTAATAGTTGGATAAAAGCATTATTCATACTGCCAAGATTTAGTCCTCTCATCTGCATTCTTTGGTTAGCCCAATTAGCTATAGAATGTGGGTAGTTTCAAAAACTGCATAGATTGCTGGAGACGGAGTAAGCACCCAGAAACCCATTCTGGAAAAAATCCTGAAAGAAAACAAAACCTCGAGAGTCTCACTGTAAAAAACAACCACAAGAAAAATGAAAATACAAGAAGTTGGGAGATCACTGCATATGATGATTGACATTACTTTTTCCCAAGGAAATTCCTGGCTGAATTTGGTAGGATCTAATCCTTCATATCTAATTTAATCATCACTGTGATTTTTTTTCATTTTTTATGTTACCTCTGGAAAGTATAGTATGAAGAGCAGAACAGTGAGCCCTGGGAATGAAAAAAGGGTTAAGAAGTTCCAGGAAAATAGAGACCAGGTTAGGGGCTAAACCGAAGCTTACAGTTGATTCAAGATGAAAAGAGGGAGGAGATAAAATTGGAGAAGAGCCAAGGAACAGGAGGAAACTGCTTTCTTTCCTGTCCCCCATGAATCTTACTCATTGGAAGTGCCACTGGACTAAGACACACGCATAAGCAGTGTTCCACAAACAAGAAGTCAGTATCTTGACCTTGACACAAAGACATTCAAAAGCAGTCAAACACTGTCATCAGAGCAATATCATCTAATCATTGAGATGTCTGCCTAAGTTTGCAAGGTGGGAAGTGAAAGTAATTATGGCATACCAACAAGGCTGATTTTGTGTGCAATGGAGTGCTAATTTTGCTAGTTTGGCATAACTGAGGAACCACATTGAGATCTAGCAAGATAAAAGAAGCAGCTAGAGAATCTCCTGGAGTAGATAGTATAGTTCTGTAGAAGTTCTCTTTGGTTAGTGCTGATTCAGAAAATCACGGAAAGGCTTAGGCTGGAAGTGAACTCCAGAAGTCATCCAGTCCAACCCCCTGCATCAAGCAGGCTTTACTTCCTAAGCTACATCAGGTTGTGCAGGGCCTTGCCCTGCTGGGTCATGAAAACCTCCAAGTGCAGAGATGCCACCAGCTCTTAGGTTGTTCTGTTCTAGTGCTTAACCACTCTCATTATGATGTTTTTCCCCCTTTCTCTTCCATTTCTATACTTAGATATGTCTTTTACCTACACCTATATATACATTCCCTTTTTCTCTGTCCTGACAGAGGTTTTTGCCAGCCAGTATACTAAATGCAAATGTGACAACATATATACCCAAGTGCCGAGGAAATGAAATCTGTAGAAGGCAGCTAAGGGGATATCTTCTTATCAGGTATTGCTTTTGCAAGTGCTAGAATAGAGCTTGTTTTTCTCCATGCAATTTTGTATGCCACATAAAGCTGACTGATTGCTTAAAGAAAAGTGTCATTGGAAGGATTAAGAGCAGCTGAGCTGAACTGCAAAAAAAAAAAGAAATATAAAATGCATAGACTATGTCTGTAGCAGCAATATTTACAGCAATGCCTGCATTCTAGCATTTAAAGAATGACAAAACTATGATTTCTCTACCATTTCAATATGATAAAAATGCTTTTTTCACAAGAAGAAAAAAGTTATTCAGGATTAAATTCTTGTGATCAGAAAGAGAAATGACTGTTTAAGTGTCATACCCAAAATCTTTCAGAGATACATTCCGTTTCCTTACTTTATCTAAAAAATGAAATATTTATAATTTGAAAAAGTTTCCTGTTTGTCACCCATGTATACCTTATGAAGGGACAACTGTATAGATTTAGCCTAGACATGGCAAATACAAACAAGTGAGTGAACTTTTAAACATATTTAATTTAACTACAGTAGGCACCACCTTCCGTTTTGCTACAATATTCACTTTACCGCAAAATCTTCTGTCTCCTTTCCTTATCCCAAACAAACAAAAAAGTTGTTTAAAGTAGTATTGTAACATACTTGGCCACTGATAGGCTTGCTTGCCTGCAAAACCACAGCAGACCCACAGAAATTCAAGATCCAGCACATGCACTTCCTTAGGCAGCAAGACAAGGAAAACACAAGTGTCTTTGCGTGCTGACAAACCAGCAAACTTCAGTCTGGAAGGTATGGGCAGGCACAGTTTTGGCTGGCTGCTCAGACCATGCTTATTCTGACTGGTCACACAACTGAGAATCATGCTTCCTGTCTCAGTTAATGATGGGGCAAATGGCATAAATTATCCATCACCCCAAGGTATTACTTACTGAGCTATAATCTGCACATGATGATTCCATCAGTTGTCTTGGTATGGCTCAAATCACAGCACTCTTCTGCCTTTGTTCTTGCTTGAAATGGAACATTTATTTTTAAGACATTATTGATTTCATCTATTTTCTTTCAGACAAATGCAAAACAGAAGTTTCTCCACAGTTGGAGGCAGACTGCCGCAATAAGAACAGTACTGAGGGACTAGTATAAGGGTATCTGTATTTAATCACTGCAAGTATTGTCCGTCTTGCAGACACACGAGGATTGTATTTTCAGAGGGACATTTATCTAGGGATCTGCCATTGTCACTGGAATAATATTACATTTACAGCTGCTTATAAGCAACATACGGCCAAGGTATAAGGTACCTTAATTTGAATGAACACCTTGTCTTCTTTTATGTACTAGATTCAAAAATCTGGTATCAGCTTATTCTAGAGGAGGAAACACTTTCAGGGGGAAAAAAAAGTCCAAACTAGCTTTGCAGGCATAGATAAGCTGCTTGGCCATTACTCACAGTGCATTGCAACTGCACTGCTTCTGACTTGGGTGTTTTTTGCATCTGACTGGATCAAAATGAATTCAGCATGCAATCCTGTGAGGTCATGTGTATTTGGAACTGGCTGAGCCAGGTCTCCTAAAGCCCTCTTGGCTACCACGATTAACTGGTTTGGAACCCCTTATTACAGTAAACTTTGGATTTATACCACATGTAAAACACAGGAAGCAGTTGGTGATTTGAGCCAGCTTCAGCTCTAGAATACATGCAGATTAATGCTTCCTCTTAGATCAGAGGGATGGAGCTGAAAATTCAGGAAGAAATTTGCATAAGAAAACAAAAAAAAATCCGTGCTAAAATGGAGCAGAATATTTTAGCCTATCAATAAGAATTTCAGTTGGTTGGTTGAAGTTTCCAAAGGCTTTTTAAGCAATTTATGGATGCAGGGCTATGAATACAGTGACAGAACCTAAATGACATTGACCAGCCTCACTTGGGACCCCCAACCGCTCAGGCTTTGCAGATTGGTCCAGATATTCTATTTAGATTTGGGTTTGGTCCTTCAGACCTAGACTGAGCTATGTTGCTTTTGTAGGTGAAAAGCATAACTTTAAGCATTTAAAGTTAAGTTAAATTGCTAATCTTGCAGGCTGCAGATAATTACTTGTGGATGATTGCCTGAAACTGAAGTTTTGAATTCTGATACAGAAACCTGCTAGCTGCAACTAGTACAAGCTGGTTGTAAATTTTGGTAACAACTGAACTAAACCAAAGCATTGCATTCCAAGTCGTCTGATTAGTGAAGGGACATGAGATAAAACCACCTGTACATAGACTATATAGGCTCTAGTGAATGTGGCTCTGCAGGGGAAGAGAGCGAGTGTGTATTCATCAAACAGAGTAATATTTTCTTAAATAAACCCCAGATCCACTATCTCCTACTTCTTATTCTGCTTCGTCTGTGACATCTGTAGCTGTACATGTCCTCCTCTGTGCTTCTGTCACTGTCTCCTGGGTGGACTTCAGCCCTATAAACTTGTCTTCAGGCCTGCTTCTTTTTCTTTCTTCATCTCTGTCTGCATCTCCTCTTCCTCCTGACTGAGATCCCTGAGAGGACAGTGAACCATGAATCACCCCATTTTGGTGGAGCCCTGCTATGACAGGTGCCACTCAGACATAAGGAGATCAGTACCCCTACACCCCTACCCACACTGTAGCCACCCTCTTCTTTTGCTGGTCCTCCCTTGTGGAGGAGTCCTGCTGTTTGGTAGGGTTTTTTTTGACAGTACCTTAGAACAAACCTGCCTGCACCGCTGGAGACAATGAACATTGACTAAACTTGCTATGCTCCTAGAAATCAATTTCCTCCCATTTCTAGGCATTAGTACAGCCAAAAAAGTCTGATATATTTTTGATTACCTGCTTTGTTTTCATCTTGGCCTGCGGAGTGCATGATGTAGAACCACTGAGTTTGCAAAGAAACTAAAGGAGGGAAGAAAAACAAGTTGAAAATCAAGGGAAATTAAAACAATGGACCTAGACTTTCAGAGCGGAGAGGAGCATTCAGATCTGTTTAGTGCTCAAGGGACTCAACAATTCTCTGCCATGATGTACCAGGATAGCAGAGAGTAAGAGAAAGACTGAAGTCACCAGGAACATTTTGTCAAAGCAGAGAAGAAATGGAACACATCAAATTGGAAGAGTTTGACAAGGGAGCAATAAAAATGCAACAATATGTGAGAATACAGAGTTTGCCATCATTTATTGATGAATTAACACTAAGAATCTCATCTTAAACCAGCTTCAGGACAAGAGGAGAAAGAAATATCTGGTAAGTTAGATTGTGAAATAACAGTCTGAAGAAGTTATAAAGAGGCAATTATAATGTGAAGATTCATCAGGAAAACTATTTCCAGTTTTCCTCTTCAAATAGTATTATGTAAGAGCTCATCTAGAATATTGCCTTTAATTCTGGCCACTTACTTCAAATTCATCTAGTTTTGAGTCAGATATAGCTAGCAACATAACAGGATCTTCAACCTATTCTATTTTTTGAGAAAATACAGTGATTTAGCTGGTTCAAACCTAACAAGATAAAGGCTGACAGAAAACTAAAATATAAGGCTAGTGAACAAGAGAAGGAAGAAGGTTATTTGTGATAGAATTTGATTCTGTTAGTGCAAGATCACTTGAATATCAAGTGGCAATTGGCAAGTTTAGTCCAATAGTTAGAAGAACATGTTGTAATATAAAACAAAAGGATGAGCACAAGAAGATTAAAGGATATTCAAATGACATTTTAAGGAAACACGACATTTTTCAGTGTATCAATTATTTTTCTTTTATTTTCACAGTTTTTTTCATATGCATCAATTATTTTAATTCAATAACCTGGAAAAAGTAAAGGTATATTGAACTAAAAAGACCAAACTAATGCAGCAAATATTCTTTTCCTTGCTGTATCAAAGAGAAATGGATATAATAAAGACAACACTTTTAAAACTGAGATATATAATATTCCTCAACATAGTATCTGAAATGTTCTTTAACATTATAATGACAATATTCCTCAGAAAGACAGATCATATCCAGTCCTGAGTTCTTAGGGTTATAGTAACATTGTTAAAACATCAGCTCAGTTCTTACTGTTGGACAAAAAAGAAAATCCAGTTTTAACCAGTAAACATAATGCCATTGTACAAATGCATACGAGATTTGCGTCTTGAACTCTATGTGTGTTTTTGCTCCTGATTTTGAAGAAGGTTTTAGGAGGGGCAGAAAAAAGTGGTAGAAAGATGAGAAGTATCAGAATATCACATTGATTTTATCCCTGAATAATTTAGACTGTGAAGAGTGGTGACTGGGGAGAAAGTATGCTAGACAACTATAAAATCAAGCA
>VZTM01012493.1:214-16622 GCA_013400555.1 Jacana jacana | reverse complement strand
CCTACAAGTGTAAACCCTCGATGCTTTTCCGCTTCCAACCCTCCAATGGGGCAAATAACAAAATTACCTGACCTTGGTTGTTATAGCAATAAGTATAAGCAAGGGCCTCTCTGCAGACCATCCCTTGGTCTTATCACTGTGAGACGGAACAGTTGTTTGAACAATGTGCTGTTAATTTCAGACTTTAGTTAGTTAGAAGAGGCCCAGCTAAAAAAGTAAAATTACTGAACAGAAAATTGGTTTGTTTTACCTCAAACCAGGACAGCATGTCTTCATGTCACTTACCTGGATGGAACCAGAAGTGGTGATACAAAAGGTTGTCAAAACCCCAAAAGTCTCTGGTGGTGTTTTTTCCCTGGTGGAGCTCTTTTGGGATGTCAAGCAACAAGCACCTCAAGTCATGTTGGAGACCACAGTGTCTTCTGGACCATTCTAAGGAATGATTCCAGGAAAAAGGGTGTCCACACAAGTGCCAAGCTCAGAGGCATAGTGCTTCTGAAGTTATCACACACCCCGTACCCCACCACCACCACACCACAACAACAACAAAACAAAAACAACAACAACACCCCCTTTTAAATCAGAGACTCCAAATATAACTGGTGTAAACTGGTTAAGGTGATTATTGATTAATGAATACAATGTGAGGAAATTGATGGAGAACAGCAAAATCATCAATAATCAAATTAGTTAAGTAGCATACTGCTAATATTAATTCATGATTGCGGTAGTGCAAGCTATTACGTACTGCTATGAAGATGTTTAATGTTGCTTTTAAGTCTAGTGAATTTTACTCATTGTAAGGCTTGGAAACTTGAATCATACTGCTAAAGTATAGAGGAATCAAAGCTATGGATTTTGACAAGAAGAAATATGCTTTCTCAATATCTAAACATAGCAATAAAGAACAAGGTGCAAATATTGATTTGGTATATTGCTATCATTCTTTACTTAAGAATGTTCACTGAGACAGTGATGTCAGTGGTCAATGGTATTACAGTGATACAATGGCTATTCAGCAGCACAGACTGTAGCTGACCTGGGACTGAGACAGCCATCAACATGCTTTGAAAGAAAATCGTTAGGTATCTATCCAGAGCTAAATTTAGACAATGATGTTTATGAGCAATCTGGAGGAATAGATCTGGTAGAAGGACAGTTTAGTAGACTGTTCCTTATGATCCAATAAGTCGCTACTGCATTTTGCCACAAAAATATCTCTTGGAGCACAGCTATGTAGGGGAAAAAAACACATACAGTATATCAGGATTCTACCCAGCAGCACATCTTTACATCTTCTGGTCTAGATTTTATTCCTGGTTTTTTGTCTTTTTTTCACACTGAAATGAGAAGCATGTTTGTACTAGGTAATTAAGAATCCAATAGTGGGATTTTTAATCCTCCAGCAGGAGGGAAGAATGTGGTAGTTTTTCAGAAACGTAACAGAAATAAGAGCTAGTTTTTTATACCAGGGACAAGGATGGATACTCAAGTTAGGCTTATGCTCTGTAATTTGCTTTGCCACACGGTGCCTTGTGCCCAGTTACTCCTGAGATGTCCTCATTTTTCCAGCAGTAAAATCTGCACTCATTGCACATACATAAAGTGGGCTCTACAAAAGAGCACAAAATTTTGTTCTACAGCCCAAGCAGCTTCTTCCCAGCACATCACAGGTAAATATCATAACACTCAAACAGCACAACTTCCCCATGCTCACTCTAACATTTCAGACCATGGGCTGAGGAACAAAAGGTGAATGTGCAAATAGATTTTAAACCGTGAATATGAAAAGATGTCATACCCGGTGAACTTGAATACTTGAAGAACAACAAAAACAGCCAACACAAGCTGTAACATTATAGCACTGCTTATAACTGACTGTTCCCAGGTGTTTTCACATCACCACAGTTAATTAAGCACCTCTGCATAGTATTTCATGGTTAACAAAGGGCTCTTTGAGATGCTTGGTAATAGCTCTCAGTATGAAAATCAGGAATACCAGTTCCTTCTTCTTAAACCTCTGATTTTCTAGAGAAGTCCACAAGAAAAAGTTGTCAGAAAGGGTGATAAAGTGTCGGGAAGCTTTCATCAGTCTAATGGAGCCCATAAAGGATGACAAAACACAAGATAATGGTGTACTTGCAAGCCTTCACCTTTAATGATGCTGATATTTGAGACCATTTTATTTGTACACTTGGAAAAGTGGTATAAGAGTCCACAGAGTCAGTACTGTCAATGCTGCTATTTCTCTTTAAGCTAAAGGTTTTTTTGTTCTTTCAAAACTGTTACACAGTGTTGTTTGACTGAAAGCAAAGCATATTCAGTGTAATTCATACAGGAACAAAGTGGACAACCAGGCTATGCAGAGGACTCTCACTGCAGAATCACGAAGAACACAGAGCTGAGTTTCAGTGAAGAGACTGGAACCAGTTGGGCAGTCTGGGGCTGAATTTGGAAATCAGCATGGGGGCACAGAAAATGTATGGAAGGCTTGGAGGAAATTTGGAGGAATTCAGAGGAAATTTGGAATTTGGAGAGGGTAACAGAAGTCTGACCCTGACAGTGTCTCACAGAGTGAGCGACGAGAAATCAGAGAGAGACTGGCTGAACACTGAATTGGGAAGATCTGGAAGGGAAGAAAATAATTAGGAGCTCCCAAGAAAGAAAAAGAGGATGAGGAGTTGCAAGGAACTGTGCTGGGTCTCATATATTAGTCCTATCCTCTCATATCCTATAACTCTTTACACAATGGTAGCCTGCACAAAAGCCAGGGCTTTATACTTGGGCTTGTTGATGCTTGCGATTTGGGGCAGAAACAGTTGATTGAATGAGAAAAATTAAGAAATAACTGGAGTCAAAATGCCCCATATTTGTAAATAAGCACTTCATGTGAAACAAAAGCAATAATTACCTGACTAGTTTTACATAATCTGTAAATCTTCAGTGGAAGAACAGAGATTATAGGGCAGAATGTAATCGTATGTCCCAAGTCCTCTTTTTCAACCTTCAAATAATATTTCACTGAAGATAAAGACCTTCCTGAAGAGGCTGATTTTAGCACTTGGAGCAAAAATATTTTACCTCTCTCATGTGAGCTTTTAAAGCAATTTTTCATTTTGTGAACTTTATTGTCATTCTTGCTCACGTATATTTCCATTACAGTATAATGCAGTCAGATTTAAAATATGTAATAACAACGTTGTCAGATTCTTGTGCTGCTGTTTTCTCTGCAAATCCTATTTATTTTTAGTGACACCAAATATGGAAGAAGATAAATGTACTGACTAAAGACAGGCTAAAAAGGACCAGGTGAATGTAGAGGCAGTATTTTCCTGAATGTGTACTTCTTGTAGATATAAAAAGATGTCTGCCAGAAGTTGTTAAAATGCTCCTAAATATTGATGTGAGGAAACGTAGCAACAACAAGATTAGGAGAATGGCTTTAAAGTGTAAATTTGCAGCTAGAAGACAACTATGACTCACACATCTGTGCTGTCTTCAATGAATTTAGCATTTTAATCAACAGTATATACATTTGTCTCTTTTCTATCAGGTAAACGGGAAGGGGTTTAGTCACATTTCCCATTCATCTGCTTTTCAAATTCTGTAAGATCGGTATGTCCCGCAGTTATTTTAGATTCAGTAGAACTTCCTCCAAGTTCATATTAAAGTAGGTTCCAGTGACTGACATCTGGGAACACATTTTTTGCCTTGTCTGTCTGCAACTTGTAATTAAAATGTACAGAGTAGCTGGCTAAAATCCTACACTCCCTCTACATTGCTGCATTATTAATAGATGAATACAAATAATAGTATTGAGTGTTTGAAATCTAATTTCATAAGGGAGCTTCTTATTCAGCTCTAAATGCTTTTGTTCCCTTTCTAAACTTGACTTGACAGGATGGTAGAGATACCAAAGATATGCAGCTGCTGCAAGCATTGTGAACCTTGAAGAGGGGTGAAAAGAGAGGAACTGGCAGCAGATCCAGAAGCACCTTCAGTTGTAGGTACAGCTGGATCTGATGGACATGGAAAGAACCAACAGTCAAATATGTTGCTTTCTGCTTTTCTGCTGGCCAAGGGCAATGAGCGGTGGCACTGTGGCTGGAGGAAGGGGACACTGTGGCAGGTGGTGGTGAGGGTGCGGAGGGTCTGGCAGGACAGGAGGGGAATGCAGGACACTAACTGTGGCATATTGCAGGAGATGGGATGCATCTCTGCAGGAAAACAGGCTTTTGATTGCTGTGTCTGTTGCTTTTAGTTTAAAAACTTTTTTTGAGAGGAAATTAGAAATTGTATTTTATATTCATAAAATCACTGAACTTCTATGTAACCATCTGTGTTTTCACTTATTTTTTATTTATTAGACTCTTCTTTCTCTAACCAAAATAGGAGCTTGAATTTCCAGGAGTTGACTAATTTGTCGTTTTGCTTGAAAAATTATTCCTAACCCTCTGAATTTTCTTTTTTTTTTTTTAACCAACTTTATATCTGTTTCACTTGTCATTTCATTGATGATATGTTGTTGAAAAATTACTACAGGATGCCTGTCATATCAGTTCTGACCAGGTAACAGGGGGCCGATTTCTGATTCCAAATTTGCCTGAAAGTATGTATGTTAATAAAACATTTACTGTTGATCAGTCCACCCTTCAGTATCGAGCTTCATGCAGAGGCAACAGCATAAATATTTGAATATTGTAAATGGTACATCTGATTCTTACACATTGCCTGTACTGGGATATAATCAGCAGGACTGTTTGGATCCAGGTCAGAGCTTGTTAAAGTGTATTGGCTTTCACACTCTAAAACACATTACCAGTAAAACATATTTGTCTGCCACAAGCCCTGAAGTAGGAAGAAAACAGTACTTTGTTTGCTCTGGTACCTCAGTTACTACTGTACTCTTTTGTAGTAATAGGGCAAGCAAATCCTCTTGAGATGACGAACACTCAAAATTAAGGCTCTAGAACAGTTTTTAAAATATTTGTTTCTGCTCTTGAATTTGCCACAGCTTCTGCGCTTGACCTTTGTGTTTTTAATTCACTGTCTGTGAAGTAGTGATAATGCTATACACAGATAGTAAGAGGTAAAAGCATTCATGTTTGTAATGAATTGAAATACCACGGTAATAAAAAACAGAGGAAGGTAAGCAAATGTGTAGAGCTACTTTGCTCCCAAAGCCTCTTATCTTTTCCACCGTTTCTTCTTGAAACACAACTATTTTCTTTTCCTAGTGTTTAGGGGATTGGTATGAATGTGCTTCTGGTGAAAATCCCCACGTAAATACACAGAGTTTTCTTTTTCTTTAGTCTAGCTCTAGCTCCACGTAGGGCTGAGTTCAAAGGTACATCAAACTGCTCAGGAGTTTATCCAGGCATGTTTCGAACATCTCCAAGGATAAACATTCTCCATCCTCTCTGGAGAACCTGTGCCAGTGCTCAGACACTCTTGTGAGGTGAATCTTTTCCTTCTCTCTACTTGGAATTCCCCTTTTTCAGTCTGAGTTTTCTCTCCGCTCCTTTCTTCATGCACATCTGAGAACAGCCTACAACATTTTCTCTACAAAACCAGAATCACAAAATGATATGGGGTTGGAAAGGACCCCTGGAGACCATCTACTCCACATCCCCTGCCAAAGCAGGGCCACCTAGAGCAGGTTGCACAGGAACTTGTCCAGACGGGTTTTGAATGTCTCCAGAGACAGATACTCTACCACCTCACCGGCCAGCCTGTTCCAGTGCTCTGCCACCCTCAAAGTGAAGACATTCCTCCTCATGTTTAGATGGAACTTCCTATGTTCAAGTTTGTGCTCATTTCCTCTTGTCCTGTCATTGGGCACCACTGAAAAAAGACGGGTCCCTTCCCCTTGACAACCACCTTTTAAGTATTTATAGGCGTTGATCAGATCCCTCCTCAGTATTCTCTTCTCCAGACTGAAAATACTCAAGTCCCTCAGCCTTTCCTTGTAAAGTAGATGCTCCAGGCCCCTAATGATCTTTGTGGTCTTCTGCTGTACCTTCTGCAGCAGTTCCCTGACCTTCTTTAACCAGGGAGCCCAGAGCTGGACACAGTACTCCAGATGGGGCCTCACCAGGGCAGAGTAGAGGGGCAGGATATCCTCCATCGACCTGGTGGTCACACTTTTCTTGATTCACTCCAGGATGCCATTGCCCTGCTTGGCCACAAGGGCACATTGCTGGCTTACAGCATAAAGACAGCAATAGAATCTTCTCAAGCCTTCTCTTCTTTTTTAAACTATTCATTTAGGCTTTTAGAGAAATTGAGGGTCAGGGTGGGGGAAGTGGGGTGTGCTTTTAGATTTGGGTTTTTTTTAGCTCTGATGAAATAAGCTGCATTGTAATTCAACAATTTAAAATTATCTGCAAGCAAGAATTTTTCCAGAATTCTGGAAAGAAGTAACCTCATTGTGAACCTTCATTTTTAAAAAGTGGTGTATATTAATCACAGCAAAATCACATCAGTTTCTCAGACTCCAACTTAGTACTTGGAGTGGTTACATAAGCATTAGATTTTTATACTGAAGAATCAAATAAATCTGAAAATTCTACTCAGTGTTAAAAATAAATAATCTCATGAAAGGTAGTGGCAGGCTGATGGCCAGCGAAATAATATCTGCGAGGTCTTATTCTAAGCTGACCTGCTAACATGGAGCTTAAAGAATAGGCAGACCATGCTAAAATTCTCCTTTACCTCCTCCTCCTCTTCCTGAGTGGCAGAGCCGGCACAACAGAGGGACACAAATCCTCATGAATTTGTGAAGAGGTTTACAGCAACCATTGAAAACCTATTTCCAAAACCCCTCACCTCAAACTCATATTTTCCTGAGGTAACTGTTTACTATTGCACCCTGTTTCATTGAGGTTCATTGTTCATCATTCATCATTCATTGAGGTTATGTTCATTAATGCTAATTAAAATTTTTTTTTGGATATGTTTGACAATTTAAGTAGGTATGAAATGCAGAGCCTAGAGAAAGAAGAGGTCCAGTCACCAAGCATAAAGGAAGAAACTTTCAACTCATACTGAGTCAAGGAGTTGCTAATAGACTACAGAAGTGCAGGCATGTCACCTAGTCTGCCAAAATAGCATTTCTAACCTTAATTTAATGAGAACATCAGCTATCTCTTCAATGGGATAAAAGAAGATTTACTTTTGAAGAAAAAGTCTGAAAAAACTCTTCAGAACTACCGGAGGGAGACTGCTCATAAAGCTAGGGTTCTCCACAGCTAAGATCTTCCTTCTGATGCAGCTTAAAGTGTAAGAAGATCACATGTATGATGAATCAACTTAGAAAATGTCTGCAATTGTTTGGGTGAATGCAGGAGGTAGGACAGCCACTTTTGCATAAGAAAATTAAATACGTTTTATTCTTTCCTTTCCTCAGGTGTGTCATGTAAATATTCTGACTTCCTGGTCTACTGCAGTTGTCTTAAATAAATAATTTCAACCTCTTCCCATCCTTTTAATGCCAGTGTAGTTTGAGCTGAACAGCTTGCAAGGTCAGTGGTTAACTTCAAGCTATTGTACATCTAAGAACAATAGAGCTGACAGCAGCAGTTCTGGACAAGGAGGAGGGCAAGAAACATGGACATTTGACATGGCTGTGGAACAGTATTTGCACATGGATGCCATATAAATAACAATAATAAGACTCTTTATTGATAAAAGCTCAGTATTACTAGTGTAGTTGTCGATTCACACGTAGCAAGACCAATGAAGGTGTTCTGTGTTTCTGTGTAATGAATAACCTGTCTGTTTTTCACTCCTTTGCAGATAAATCATTCCTAAACAAAGAATGTATCATCGTGGGAAAACTGATGCTTTTTTTTTTTTGTCATTCTGCTTGCATGGCTGCCTGAGTGGTAGGTTGGTTTTGGATAGAGAGGACTGCCTCAGCTGTTTTTTGTGGCTGTCAATAACAAACCTGACACAATGAGGAACTTCATGTTTGCATGTAGCACCAGAGTGTTGAAACCAGGAACTGAGGCCAAACATTCGATTCAAATTCTGAGTTATATTAATTGCAGCCACATCAGGTTTCTTTAATCCTTGAAATCTCTGATAAAAGCTGTGTAAGTAATGGGTAACTTCTGCAAGGAGAGCCAAGTTCTAGACTGTACTTTCAAACTTATATGGTATGTGATCACATTCCCATTGCTTTAACAGCAATTCACGTCTGCTTATTTAAGATCTGGATTTCTCTGCAGTTCTGCAAAGCTCTGTTCAAAATACACCTCTATGCTCACTTTGCAAAGTGATTTAAAAAAAAAAAAAAGTGTTTTGAGGTACCAATTTAGTCATATGGGCTTTTGGCTTATTTGAAGCTTCAAAACTTTATTAAAAATGCATATAGACACGAGAGAGAACATACATTTACTTGTTTTGGAGAGTTCTAGGCAGGTACTGCTACATAACCAGCTACTTTGTTCAGAAAAATTATGATTGCCTTTCAACATCTACAGCAAGGGAGTGTACGCTATGGCCACTTAAGAATTGCACAGCGCTGCTTAGTGATTATCAAGTAATGGCTGATTGCTTTTGCTAATGGGTTTGCTTTTGATGTTGTTTTTTGTGTCACGTCACTTCACATGCGGGATTGTGAAGTGTTTTGCTGAACAGGAAAAGAATGTTAAATAAAGCCAGTCCTAGAGTTCTATTGTTTGTGAATCTAGGGATACAGCTATAGAAGGGATACAGGCACTACACCTCTGCCACCATCACAGAAGGACTGACAGAAAAATCACAACAAAAGACATAGAGCTTAGAATTGTGTAGTTCTTCAAAGAACAAGTAATTTCTTGGCTCTTATCACGTTTTTTCTTGCTATTTGATATCAAGTTATTATTACTCCATGAGGTGGTTTTCATTTTTGAATGTTATCTTGCTGCACTACAAGTAATTCGCCAGTGAGCACTCACTGTTCATGTTCATTGTTCATGTACTCAGGGCTGATTTTTATTTACATAAAATCCAGAGTTACTTTCTGTTTTATGGGATGTTCTGTGAAACTTAGTTAAGCATAGATCGTATATGGTACTAATTGTTTCACTTTCTGCTAGGCATTATGGCAAAAATTTTACATAGAGCTTCTGAAAATGTCTATGTCTTTAATTTTTGTTTTTATTTGATAAAAACTTCGCTCTGTTTCAGTACAACTGAAGATATTTCTGTCAGGACAGTTTCTTTATAGAATTCGTCTCTTGTTCTGGAACTTCCTGGAATATTTTTCATTAAAATATCTGGCTACATGGTTCCGTGTTTTCATTTGGTGTCCCAAGCAGCGTTGATAGCAGTTGCTGAGCTGTGCCTGTGCAGCACCAAGACTTTCTCTGTTTCTCACACTTGTGAGTAGGCTGGGGTGCTGGGGTTAGGCAAGAGTTTGGGAGAGGACACGGGCAGGCAGGACAGCTGACCCTGGCTGACCAAAATGATACTCCTTACTGTGTTATGTTGTGCTCAGCAATAAACCTGGAGAGGGGATGGGGTGAGTTTTGCCAAAGCAGTTATTGATTAGAGAGTGTCTGGGCATCGATGCACTAGTGAGGGGTGGTGAGCAATTTCTTTGCAGCACTTCTTTTCCTCTTTTTCCTTTGATAATTTAACCTCCTTTATCTAAACCCACAAGTTTTTCTTGCTTTTGACCTTACATTTTTCTCCATACCATAACACTTACGGGATGTAAGCAAGCAACAGGGAGGGGGTCTAACTGCTGGCAGGAGTCAACCCACCATGCACTTACATTTCTAACTATGGTAAGAATCTGTTATCACTCGTACCTGCAAGATACAGCCATAATAAATCATAATCAACATGATTGATCTGGTCTGGACTTTTTGTCTCTCCCAAACAGCATTACAGCTTTGGGTATGAGGAATATACCATAAAATAACTTGCTTTTTAATAGAAGGTATTAAAATACGAGATTTTACTACAATATATTTATGTTTGAGAAAAAAATTGAGCAAAGACATATTGGCAAATTCTCTTTTAGAAACTCAGGCACTTTTTTCCAGTCTCATGTGTTTTAAGTTAGCCTCCTAAATTCATGCTTTAAAAATTAGCTCAGGTTTATTTGTACATTATTATTTTCTTTTTCTATATGGGGATTGTATTAGAACTTAGAAATAATGAGCAACAGTAACTCCAAGAGATTAATTAAATGGGCAGGATGAAGTCAATGTTTGTAAATACCTTACACTTATGGTATATGGGACACATTCATCTTCTGTCACATGATGTAGAAAAGATATGTGCATGTATATATGTATATTTATTCACATATCTGTGTAGCTGATGTATTATTGGAAGATGCAGCACACAGCTATGTGTGAAATATAGGAAATTTTGAACTGTGTGAATGAACGAAAACTTCTTAATCATGAGCAATTTTGTGATCTCAGAAAACTGCTAAACTAGGCTGCCCAGAATCACATTTAAGGCTGGTTGCTGCCTCTTTTGAAATACCTGTGATTTTGCTTGAAATATTCAGAGCTTCTTCCCAGCATATCTAGTGCTCCCAAAACGTTCTTCTGCATTAGAAGATTACAAAAGATGAAACACGGTGTTCAGTTAAAGGTAATTTTTTTTAATATATTTTCATTTTACATTTTTGTGAGATGCTGAGGGTTAATATTGTTGGGTGAGTTAATCCTTGGGTTAGTTTGCAATAGTGTTTACCCTTTAACATTTTCAAAGTTAACTGTATGCTGTTTGCTAACCGTTACACGGAAATGTGAGAAAATACGCTTAAAATACATTACGTTATTCTGACCAGATGTGATGACCACATGAGACCATGTTGTAGCAGGAGGAAGAGTAGGCAGCTGGCTGGGGACACCATTGCCAGTTTAGCACTAGAGAGCTGTACATGTGCTTGGGAATAGGGAGAAAAGGTTGTTTCTCACTAGACCCAAGCCTCTTTATACTCCGTCCAGATGCTTTGGCAAAGAGCCTCCTGTAACACTTTCATCCAAGCAAGTATAAGCCTTCATTGTCCTAAAATGACCCCTTAGGGAATCTTTGGAGGAGTCCAGTACACAAATACACATCTGAGTAGCACAGTGGACTTTGCTCTCAGCACTCAGATACACAGAATAAGAGTGTATAAACAGTGCCAGTCACTCAATATTAAAACAGCACTGCTGCTGCTCCTCAGTGCTAGTATTGCCTTGAGAGTGAGGCAAGTCTGGCTCCTATTGAGACCTGTGCTGGTCCTGTAGTTCTCAAGCTGAGTAAGTTAGGTCAGATCTCTCCTGCAACAACTGTATATACCCACCCCACCCAGCACAAGACTTTCAGTCTTTGATGTAAGCTGATGGGAGAAAAAGAGGCTGAGAAGCTCTAATAAAGTAAATTAGATATGAAGCACAAAACCAGAGGAACCCCAAATGGAGGAGCTGGTGTCTGCTGACAGGTCAGGAGTTAGAGCCCTTGCAGACCCACCTTCCATTTTTATGATTTATTCACAGGACATACTCATGAATCTGCGATATCCTCAAAGGGTGTTTTAACAGGCTACATTTAATTCTGGGGAAGAGAGATGCTACAAATTTATTTTGATGAAACTGATCCACCTTGTATTAAACATTTCTGGGAAAAGTACTAATGTCTGCATGTCCAGTCTTATAAATTAATATCATAACCAACAGGTTTATCATCTTTCTTACATGTGTTTAATTAATGAACGCTCAAGTTTACTGTTTCAAGTAGAAAGAAGTACTTAGTATGAGACTGAAAGTACTGCTTTCTTCTTATCCCAGTGTATTCCATTCTGGTAGGAATGGGGTAGTGAACATTTTTAGAGAGGTATATTTTTTAGAGAGGTATTTAAGTTCTCCATAATTAAAAGAACTTTGACCTTGCTGTTCCATCATTAAGTGTTAGCTGCCGAACGGAATAACACATTTAATTTCCTCCAGAATGTCTGTAAATACAAACCCAATTTTCTTTCTATGCCAAATATATTTAAAAAATGTGGATCATTCTGGGAGAACTGAAGCCACAGTAGTTTGTAAAAATAGATTTGCAGAAATTATTTTTTATAGTTTTTGCCGTGCTGTTACTGAATGGACGTGGAGAAAGTACTAAATATAATTCATTTTATATAGACCAAGAGGTACAAAGTTTCTGAAGCTAATTATATAGTGAAAGTCTTTGTGCCAAAGAAATTACTTATTTGCATGGTGTTAATAGCTACATTTAGAACAGTGCTAGTATTGGAAATAATTACTTCTTTGCACTTTCACAAATTCAGGAAGGTTGATCATTTCAATTATAGGAATATTCTGGTCAGGAGTGACCTTAGGAGGTCATACAGCCTAGCTTAGTACTCAAAAAAGGGTCAACTATGAGGTTGGACCACATTATTTAAGGCTTTACCCAGACTGGGCTTGCAAATGTCCAAGGTTGAAGACAGCCCAACTTCTCTGAGTAATCTGATCCATTGTTTGACTGTATTCTTGGTGGAAAAGTGTCTCTCTATATCCAGTCTGAATCCCTATTGTTCCAACTTATGCTCCTTGTGTCTGATCCTACTGGCACATACCACTGTGGAAGGCCTGCTTGCACCTTCTTGGTGATCTCCTTGTAGATTTAGAAGGCTGATATTAGATGTCTGTCACACCACAAGCCGACTTCTCTCTGTATTGAACAAGCTCCATTCCCTCAGCCTCTCCACCCTAGAGTAAGTGCTCCAGCCTCTTGACTGTCCTGGTGGCCCTCTGCAGAATTTATTCCAGTTTAACAATGTTTTTCTTGCATTAGTAGGCCCAAAACTGGGTGCAGCGTTTGAGATGCAGTCTAATGAACACTGAATAGAAGGAGATAGTGATTTCCCTCAGTCTGATAGGTGTGCTCCTATTAATACACCCCATGGTGCAGTTGGCCTGATTGGCTGCCCAAAGCGCACTGTGGCTCATGTTCATCTTGCCGCTACCAAGACATCCATTCCAGAAAAGCTGTTCCCCAGAGAGAACATCACCAGCCCATATTCTTGGAAGTGGCTCGTCCTTCCCAGGTACAGGACTTGTTGAACCTCATAAAGTTCCTGCTAACTCCTCCCTGCACCCAAGGTGGCATGAAACAGAATTCTAGGAAATTGCTTATCCTGAAGCTATTCAGAAATAAGATAAGTGATAAAAGGAACATATAAATGATCGTTCATGAAACTTGCTAGTACTACATGTGAAAGAATATATGTATTTTATAAATAATAACACCATGGATAAGTTTGAAATGGTATAGCATACAACTTATTGGAATATCTTCTGATAAAATTTTCATCAGCACTGAAGTTTACAACCAGATTGTACAACCTGAAGATTCTCTCCTTGGAGGATTCATGGAAGTTTGATAGAGGAATTAAAAATGAATGAGAGGAACAAGTGGTAGGAAACTTCTGAATGAAATAGCTTGAAGAAGATTATTAATAAAAAATTCCGAGTGGTATTTACTGGCCAGTTTTCTTCAGAGGGATTTCTCTCCAACAGAGTGTTGACATAGCAGAACTGATAGAGTGACAAGTGGACAAGAATCAGCACCCACTAATTTCAGTTCAGTGTAGGCTTTCACTTTATGATAGTCCTTCTTTACAATACTTTTGCTATTTAAAAATAAATAAATCAATCCGTATTTTGTAGCACTTAGCTGGTTGCTCCTTAAATCTGATGTCCCAAAGAATCTGTAAAGTTGCAGGTGCTAAGCTGAGACAAAATACAATAAAATACTAGTAAGTTCAGCAATCAATGCCTTGATCATGTAGACAGTTTCTCCTTGAGGGAAAAAAAAAAAAAAATTTAAGGAAAATCTCAGTTCAGTAAGACATAAGCGAAGTTTGCTGTGGTATGAACAACTAACATACTTGCCATTTTAAAAAATCCTATGCTAACCATGCTGGTGATGGCATCACTTATCTTTGTACATGCAGTCTTTCAGTGTTAAATCTCAGTCCTTGGAATGAACCAGTGAGTTTTACGCTCAACTCTTTCCCATCCTTACAACCACACACAAGATGTGCTTTTGTTCTGCCCTGTTCTCATTCTCCAGTATAGATTCTTCCCAACAGGAATCACCAGCTGGCAGCCAAAAGTCACGAGCAAAGGTTGCTTACTATTATTTTCTTGTAAGAATAATCCTGTATGTTTTCACTGTTAGAGACATACTGGCTTTTGAAAATGCAAGTTTACAGACCTAGTGAACTCACTCCCCCTTTTCATATCCCTTTTTTCATTATACTTCTGAACCCTATCTGATCTTAGATTGCAGTCTCATTCTTTCTCTTAGTGTGTGCTAAATATTGCACAAAATTGGGACTTGGGAGTGTCTGAGGAAGTTAGGACTAGTCTTTCCATATGTACTAAAACTGAAGTACATCTGTTGAAGCTGAATAGCTCCAACTCTCAATTACCATCCTTCCTTCATGTAACATACTACCTCACACGAGATGCATGGGGGCAGAAATTAATTAGATTATCTATATTTCTAAATTTAAACCTATTTATTTACTCTAATTCAATGCTGTAGAAAAATGCCAAATGACATTGAATAACTCATTGGTAAGGTTCATTTGAAATAACACATATTTAAAGGTTTAAATTTCGCAAGATGAACCATCAGAAAGAAGGTAAAAAAAATAACACTGAAAACAAGAAGACAAGAATAACTCATCAGGGTACAAAATTCTTTTCAGAAAATATATGATGTCTGAGAAAAATCTAGTCTATGAAGACTACCATTAGATCACATAAGATGTGATCTATTGAGCTCTTTAAATTTATGAAATAAAATACCTCTTTTATTTCTCTTATAAAGCAAACAGAAAGGATTCTTTCTGGCTTCCTGTTATTGGATTTATATTTAGATAATTTTTTTATTCCTTCCATAGTTATAAATATTGTTGTGCTAAACTCATTTAATAGCCTTTTCTGCTTGGGTTGTGTTGAGAGCAACCCCCTCTTAAAGGGGCTGCTCTCAACAGGGTTGGAGCCTGTCTCCATGTGGGTATTATGCACTCTGCATTCACTATTTTTAATTCACTCTATAACCTCTTTATGACAGAAACTCTTCAGGTACTGTACCATTTTAGGGAATTCTCAAACACAAATTAGGTATTTAGCTTAATTTAGCCATATAACGCATGGGCAGCATTGTACATGTGGTAAGTCTTAACAGAAGCCAAGACCCTAACCCAGAAGTAACTCGTCAGCTGGCAGGAAATGCCAAGGAGAGTAATGAGACCTTGGAGCCTAGCTCCAAGATGGGCAACACGGGCTGATTCTGTAGCTTAAAGACTTTGGTTTCAGGAAGATACAGAATGTTGTGTTGGACAAAACAACTTATAAAGGTGCCTCCCAACCAATATCGTTCTATGAATCACGCTTCTTTGACTCTAGATGGAGGGAGGGATGTCACACTTGTAACTGTGACATCAGCCTTTGTGTCATATTGATCAGAAAAATCTAGAATGCCTAGATCTAGACAAATCTAGACAGTTTGTATCTGTCATGTTGGCCTGGGAAGACAGAACGGCTGCAGTTGTTGCTCTGGCCAGGGTGTGCTGGGACCGAAGAGAGTATTTGTTCTTGGCATATGGAATACGCACACTAGCACCAGTACATCCACTTTTGAGACACCGTCACCAATCATTAATAGCCAGTTTGAGCTTAGCAAGACTACACACAATGGCATGACTAAGATAACTCTCCTCAATTCCCTTTACCTTTGCTTACTTTCCATCCACCTGCAGTATCTGCAGCAGCCTGCTAAAACAGGTGAGCAGTGAAGCCACCCAGTAATGGTAGAGCTGGGACAAACGACAAGGAGCTCTGGTTTGGTTTCTAAACAGTTTTTAGAGCAAGAGGATGAATTGGGGTTGCATTAAATTCAGTATGCAGACAGAGTCTGGGTGGCCAGTACAAAGCAGTGTACAGTACAGAACCCAGGGAAAGGCAAAATCTGGTGAGCGTGGCCAGAGCTAGAGGTTTGCACTAGCCATGGCTGGAAGAAGGCAGANCATGGCTGGAAGAAGGCAGAGAAAATCCATTTTTGACAGATATGAGGGAAGATTGAAGGTCATGGATGTTCATGCAGGAAGTGCAGTTATTTGGTCACTGCCATTCAGGCATAGATGGCCTCCTGCTGCTGCCTTCCCTGTCAGCAGCTCAGATACCTAGGGAAAGAACATAGGTACAAAGAAAAGATGCACCAAATGCTTCAACATCAAGGACTCACAGCTCGGGGACTTCCCAGTGCAGAAGTGACTTCTTCATATTTTACCATTCTATGGATTTTTCTCTCTTACACAACCTTGTTTCCATTCAAAGGTGTGCAAATAATTAGCTCTCACCAACACTCAGCATAGTTCATAGTTTAACACTGTGTGAAGAAC
>VZTM01012492.1:18572-29134 GCA_013400555.1 Jacana jacana | reverse complement strand
TAGCATAATGCAGCCTTTTTCATGTCTGAAAAATCCATTTCAGATGGGTTTCTTCTCCTTTGCTTAAGCTGAGTCCTTTTTGCAAAATGGCTGCAATCCTGATACCACCAAGTGGGTCCTCATGCAGATTAGTTTGCATTATCACTCATCGCTGCTGTGTACTTTGTAGAAAATGAGGACAGGCTCATGATATTAGCATTCATAATCGCTGTGTTTTGAATAGATACAGTGCAGAAGTGTTACTGAAATTGTTGTGTAACACAGTTGTGAGAACCGTAGACAGTACACTGGCAGAACCTGAAGTGTAAGAGACCTGTCCCAACTTGCACATAGTGTCACACCAGTTAACAAGTTTTTAATAAGCTGTTATTATTCGGTGCAGAAAAGTCTAGCACTAGGGTGAAAGAGAATTTTGAGGCTTCTGGTTAGGTATTAAACA
Source organism: Jacana jacana (assembly GCA_013400555.1). Lineage (NCBI taxonomy): Eukaryota > Metazoa > Chordata > Aves > Charadriiformes > Jacanidae > Jacana > Jacana jacana. Next base: position 28,695 of record VZTM01012492.1, on the reverse strand, counting down.
TTTTTCAGCTTGGGAATGATTTCTTTTTCTGGCTATTAAATTACTCCAGCCAGAAATAATATTTTATCCTTAAGACTCCTTGAAGTATTTTTTTTTAAAAAAGCTTTCTTTGAAAAGTACTGACCTTGTTTTCTCAAAACCTCCCTGAGAACCTGAGTTTTATCTTTCCCATCATCTGTCAAAAGTTCTTTAAGACACACCTTATTTATGATGAAACACTTAACCCTGCTGATTACCACACAAACAAAAATACCTTTCACCTGAAGTCCATTTAATTCACATTTATTTTACCTAGTCACTGTCATTCCTGCTCCCTTCACCACAGTAAAATACATGTTTAAATAAGAAAATAAATACCTAACAGCTATACCCCTGTTGCCCTACAGCAAGTAGATTACTCCAGGGAAATGATCTGTTATGGACTGAGAGAGAGACAATCCCTAGGCTTCTTATTACTTATTGACAAGTACCAATCAATACAACGTTGGCTTCCATGACTAAGAGATGCCCTTGAGGAAAGTGAACATCGCATTCCTTCCTCTTTGTCAATATAACCTGACTTGGGGGACAAGTGATAGCACTGCTGTTAGTAACTTAAAATAAAAAAAAGAAAGAGTAAGAGGATACTAAGTTTCTCTTAGCTTGTTTAATAGGGTTGAAATGTAGGTTAAGCACCTTATGAAAGAAATCCCTGTTTCCTGTCATCTTCAAAGAATCTGGCTGCTTTTGCTGACCAATATATATCGGGAGTTTTCACAGAGGTTTAGCAAGAAAGAATGGATGCAACCTGGATGACACACTGCATTTCAAAACCTCTTTCCAATATTCTAGCTCTGCAAAAAAAATAAGTCATCAGCAAACCTAGAATCACTACGAAATATCCAAGTTCCTGTCTCCATTCATCACTCATTACACAGGACAATTTTGCACTATAGATGTTTACCAAAAAAGCATAGAATGTGTAGTAGGAATCTAAAGAACCCTTAGAAAGAAGGATGCTCAAAATAAAGACTTAAATTTTCTGCGCTGTTTCTTGAGACTGTCAGGAACACAAAAGAGAATGAAATAGCTGTTCTGGCACCATTCCTTTTAGAGATCCCATTTGTCCTCTGAGTTTTACCACACTCTGTAGATCATTCTTGGTTCTCGGGGAAAATTTGCTTTCAAGGTGGCAACCTGAACTGCCTGTTGGCACCTAACCAGCTCTCCTTCTACAGCACAGCCTTTAACAGCAGAATGGTTCTCCCTATAGTCTCAGTAAGGAGGGACAAAAGTCTTATGTGTGACTGACGTTTCTAATGGCTGAGACTCAGTTTCTCGGCAGTTTTGACTACAAAGGAGGCTTTTGAGATATGCTGGAAATCTGACCTCCTAATGATCTAGGAAAGGGCTCTCAACAGATAAACTTGTTTCCTCCTGACAGATACCAGAAAAGGAAATGCTTTTTTTTTCATAAGTTTTTCACCACAGTCTTTTTATTTTTAATGGATTTAGGGGTGAAATTACTGGGGGGGGGAATGGGTTTCTTGAAATGAGAATAAGACCAGAATGTCACGTTGATTATTGAATTCTGAGGAGGGAGAATAGTGTTTAGAACTGAAGAGACAAACACCATGATGATGTCCTGTAGGATACTCTTCTTGGTGGGTCACAACCCCAGTGAGGTGACAGAGAACAAACAAAAGCAATGTATGTAATAGAAAATTTGGACTTGAGGTAAAAAGAATATCACGTTATAAATGGTCAAAGTACATAGACATGCATTTCATGGCACAGCCACGTTAACACCATTATTACTGGAGAACCCTAGCTAATAAATGAGCATGAACAAATACAAGATTAAGAGTGCATCAGGAACCTAGACCCCACCTGTAAAAAAAAAAGATACGGTATCTTTACCTGTGGGTATGCCTCAATTTACATAGTACAAAGTCCACTGAATAAAAGATGATACCCCTTCATGGAGTCCGTGACACACCGGTTACTGATTTGAAGCCCTGGACAAAGGGCTTCGGCAAATACATTCCAACGTGCGTACGCAGCCACCCTGCCTGCACGCTTTAGCTTTCCATGAAGCTTGATTCTGGCTGAACAATGTCTTGGAATGATGGGTAGTTTTCCACGAAAAGGGCAGATTGTTTCAGAGAAGGCTAAAGAAGAAAGAACGAGGTGGTGATAAATGCATCCAAGTAGATTTGCATTGACTGATTTAACCACAGCATGTAGCGTGCACTTAAGTACTTGCTGCTGGGAGTATAAAGGCTTTACAATAACACCACATCCATCAGTGAAAGATAAAACAGAGGGATTTTTATTTTATTTTTCCCAGGAGGAAACTGATGCCTTAGAAAATCCACAAGATTTGAGTCATCAAGCCATCACTGTCAGTGAGCATGTCTTTGAGACACCTTGCCTCATCTCACTGCGAATCACACACCAGTGAAAGATATATGCCACGGCAAGAAATTGCACCTTCCCTTGTGTGATAGACATGGTTTAAAAAATTACAGGGCCTGAAGCAACTACCAGATTAGAAGGAGAGTCTCATTCTGAGAAGCCTGTTTCGCATCACATCAGTGACAGCAAGGTGAGGATGTCTGGGAGCTATGGGTTTCAAAGCACTGGGAAAGTGGTTACTTAGCTATTTGGCAAGATGACTCAGTGCATGTCTCTGGTAGTGCAGGAGAGCCTGAAGTTATTGAGGCTGTCCCCTGACAAGTATGCTTTTGAAGAAAGCTAGATGGGTTTTTTTTTTGTGAAATGATGACAGAATTCCTATGAGAGGTCCCCGTTCTTCAAGACATTTGAAGAAAGATGTGCTCCCTGCCTTTTTCAACCAGCATTGGAAATTTTCCTTCCACACAGCAGGAAGCATAACGAAATCCTGGGTGTTAGATAAATCCAATGTATATTTTAAGTCAGGCACAGTCAGTTTACAGTTTGGGAACTTGTGATTTTCTTTTGGTATGTTCAGGTCATGCTGGAAATGTAAGCAAGCCATGTTTCAAACAAAATGGCCTATCTGATTTGATAGACAACCACATCATAAAAAGTGATGAGGTGATGGGAAAATTCTGTATCAAATTTTGCAGTCATCTGCTATTTTTAACAGAACAATTACTATAATGTCACAGTTGTCTTTTACCTACTTCTTTCATACTCAGAGCTCGTCTATGGAGAGTGAGATTTTGACTGATTATGACAGAGCATTCAGCCTTCTCCCACCAGGGTAAATTCCTCTAATTTATGTATCCATCCTGTCTGGATAGAGGCCATGTGAGGATGGATCCTTGTATGCCAACCTTCTAGGAGACCACTGAAGAAGGGCAATTTTGAGCACCTTAAGGCCTCAGGTTGCCTTGGTGTATGTTGGATTAGCACACTGTCAGACCTCCATCGCTTCTCCATCAGAACTGGCCTCCACATTGCCTCATACAAGAGAGGGTTTCATAGATGGTTTTTGCTCTTTGAAGTTTTCCTGTGAGGCAACTGGAAATATTTCATGTCCTTATGAAGTCATCTGGTACCTGCTGATGATACAATGAAGGAAAGTGTTGCATTTTATCAGCTATTCAATTCACATGAAGGCAACACAGACAGTAGAAAACCTGAAAATGTGCAAAAGTCTGTTTAAGCTCATCTTGGACAAACTCTGCTCTTCTAGTTTCCAGGAGTTAGATAATTGATAGAAGTTACTATGGTCATCCCAGCAAGCAAATTACTTTTGCTTGCATTTAATAACGAATCCGTCCATGTTACCCAACTTGAAACAATCTGAAGCTGGACCAGTCATATTGTGGCCAGAAGCCCTCCCACTCTGTGGTCTTTTATATCAAATTGAGTTGTTACTGAAATTTTTTAAAACTGAGTTAGTGGCCCAAAAGAATAATTCAGAAACCTCTATCCAGTACACTCTCTAAGAGACAAACAGAAGATTTAAAAGCTCATTTCTCTTTTCACTAAATATAAAAGAAAAGTTGTGAAGAAATTCCACATGTGATGCCACTGGAATACACAAGCTTTTCTGAATGCAGAAGAGTTTTTAAGGAAGAGCCTAATTCTCAGGTTTAGGAAGTGACTTGGTAAAAATTGAATGATGCAGTTCCTTGCTTGGCTGTACATCAAAGCGATCCAGATCAAACTTCCTAAGATTTGCTGAAGATTATGTGCCAGACTTGAAAACTCAACTTAGAATATGAAAATTGCCTAGAGTGATCTTTTTGGCTTAGCCGTCCCAAAGATTGAACATCCAATATTTTAACTTGGTTAAAAGTGTTGTTACTGATTCATAAGCCAAAATCCAGCTCAGCTGTTTCTGTCACAATTGTACTGTCTCTGAAGAGCTAACAAGAGCAAAATGCAATGAATCCTTTTTTGCCTTTGATGTGAGTGAAACTGAATTCACCTGGGGAGTAGTTTCTGGATAAGAAAGCACAGTTTTTATTAAGCTACTTTGAAAAGCTGAATTTATTCTGTTATAATAATGAAGTGATATGAAATTCTTTTCCTTTCACTGTATGTGTGAGAGAATGTTCATCAGTGAAAGCAAAACACATTTGAATCTTCAGGGCTGAATGCTCCCAAGAGTATGACAAAAATCGGTGGAGATACCCTTGGAGCCATTCATATTCATCCTGAACAAATACTGGTGCACAGGGGAAATTTCAGGTGACTGGTAAAAAGTAAATGTGGCACTGTGAAAAAAAATGTGATAGGTTCAGATAATTACAAGCACTACACAGACCCTGGGCAAAATACGAATGAAGACAGATATGGAAAACAAATAGAAATTAATTCATTGGTGGTATCTTATATAATGCTAATCAATATGTTTTTAATGGAAAATAGTTGCATTCAAGCAACAAGATGAGATTAAAATGCAGTTGCTTAAAGTAGATGTATTGACTGAATACCCATGGATTACTTTAAGTCATTTGATGTAGCCCTGCATGACAACCTGGTAAGAAACCCCAGTACTATACAAAATCAATTTACCTGTATCAAATGCTCTGCAAACCAATTAGCAGCTGCATCAGCATGTTTCTACTCTCTTCTAATGGGTTGTTTAATGGCGTCAAAGGAGCTAACGCAGTTCAATGTCTTTATCAGTAATCTGGAAGAAAACATCAACTCTTTGCTGATAACTTTGCAAATGACACCAAAATTGCTGAAAAGGAAAGAAGAGAGAGAACAAAACAACATAAGGGTATTTAACATGATGCTTCGGATTTTAAACCTTAAGCCAGTATTTGAAAGTAGGATGAGTCTCAGTGCGGAAGAGATACTATCCGGTGTCTATGATGGGACTCCCTGAAGCATCTGGTGCTGGCCCAGAGAGGGAGGGTGGTGGATGAATAGAAACTCCTCTCTGATCCACTTTGGATTGCCATTTTCCTAATTTCAGTTATTTGCCTTACTTGGGGAAGGAAGAAATGCAAGGAGTGGCCAGGCACAGGAAAAAAATCACAGTTTGCAGTGCCTGACTCTGGTTTTCTACTAAATTGCATTTTGTCATACTAGGGACAAAGGAGGAGAAAACACACCTGCCTCATTTGAAGGTGAAAGGAGGGGAAGATTGTTGTCCTGCCTGTTGGCTAGCCAGCAGGAAGAAAGGGTCAGGAGCAATGTGGATTAGGAGAGAGGGAAGGAAAACAATAAAAACCATCAACACAGCAAAATAGGGGAGAAGTAGTTTTGGGGTGATGGAGTGGGAGCAGAAGGGTCTCAATGTATTATAGCGTGTTTCCCTCTGAAAAGCAGAACTGAAGCCAGGAAAGCTGTGGAATTAAAATAGTGATTGCACAGTTAAATTCCATATTAAAAGGAATGCTCACAAAATATTTACAACCATTTACTTTATTAATTTAGTGGTGAAACATCTATTTATGTAGCTATCTGCAACAGGTATGGTAGGCACAGGATCCAGGTAGTGGGTGAGTGGGTTCAGTTTCCGTACTTGCCCTGTGAGTACTTGGTGTTGGGGGAGGAAAATAGTGAAAATTCACAGTTGTAGGTGAAGAGCCACACACAGGGACACACTGCCCATAGCCTAGGTGGGACCTCCTGAAAGGCAGAAGGGACTGGGCTGCTCATGGGCAGGGTGGTATCCAGGAATAGTGCACAGCATGACAGATTGCTTGTCAATGGGCAGGCGTAGTTGGGAATAGAAAGGTTGGGACTGGGAATCCCACATGGGGTGATTGAGGCCAGGGAATCTTTTGATACATGGGGTTTTCTGCAGGCCTTTTTACACCTTGCAACTTCAAAAATGCTGTCAGGTATTCAAGCTTTGCCTCTGCAAAGTGTCCATACCTGTTTTAAGGTGACCCACCAAAGTATCGGAACAAAGTCTGAGAGGTATTTCCCTGGTTTTGCCCAGTGTATCGATTTCATATTGCAATTTAACAGGTCCTCATGGGTATCATTTGTACAATTAAACTCTAAATAATTCAGTATTTGGCAGTCAAACATTCCATCAATAATATTATGCAGACTTTTTTTTTTTCTTCCCCGAATGCCAAGTAAATAAATATTTCATAAATAATCTCTCAGGTAGAGTGTTCAAGCTTATGTGCAGACACAGAACACGTCTGCCACAAACAGACTGGGGTGGGGGGGAGAATATTCTAGAAACCTTGTGTTTTTACTCCTAGAGATAATGAATTGATCAAAAGCAAAGATCTTTTCATGTGCATATTAGCCACGTATTAGTAACCTTATCTTCCTGCATCTGTTAGAGGAGAATTCTGAGCACTTGCCTGTTTCCTGCCACAACACAAGGGTAACAGAGAAAGAATTTCCAGGAGACGCACACAACCCACGAAAGCAGAGCAGCTGCAGATGCCCACAGGAGCTGTGATTTTGCAAATCTGCAAACTCTTAACTTTATATGAGTATTCTTCTGGATTGCATAAACACGTGCAACTGCAGAGGCAGAGCTTTAGCGTAAGTGCTCGTGATTTAATTGATTGTTCAGAAAGGAGGAAAATCTTTATGTTATTTGGTAACAGACTGCAAGGGAATGGATCTTGTCTTGTCAGTCACTATGCAACCGATGGAACCCAGTGGATGGACAGAATATCTCCATTTCTCCCCTTCTTTTGCTTTCCCATTTGCAGGCTCTCAGCTAATTTAACCTGTTAGCAGAGACACACATTTCATTCTCACATTCACGATACACATTCATTTATTTTTGAAGATTTGTTAACATAGTTTTTGCTGTCTCTGTCTGGACCTGCTTTATTGATGTAAAAAATAGCTGTCTAACGTATTCTTCCTTGAAAAAAGTTGCTAATTTTTCCCCAGAGGTCTTCTCCTTGTGTCTATCTCCAGCCAATTCTACCCAATTTTCTAAAGAAAAATCTAGCACTGCTTCTTCAGTATGTGTTTACTTTCTCTTGTAACCATTGCAAACTGCTGTACCCTGGGAAAAGGAGTTGAATTTTTCTCATTTGCAAATACCATTAACATAATTGTGGATAAAATTCCATACACAGCTCCAAATTACACACTCAATTAGGGCCTGATCCAATGCTTATTAAAATCACTGGAAAAATTCCCCCTGATTTTAATGGACTGTAGCTCAGACCTTAGGGAATGGACATTTCCAGTGTGGATGATCAGTTTAACCTTTGAGCATGCTGGAATTTACACAATGATAGACTCATAGGGCTGGAAAGGACTTCAGAGGTCACACCTCAAGGCAGGATCAGCTAAATTTGCATCTCCCAACAGATGTCTAACCTGTTCTTAAAGGTCAGAGACTGGGACTCCATGGATTATGCTACCAGGCAATCTTTTTTGTTAATTATCCTTACTCTTAAAAAGTTCTTCATATCTGCTCTGATTCACTTCTTACTCCAATCGACACCCATTGCTTCCTGTCCTATTCAAATTAGGTGAGAGCAGACTGCTTGCTTTCTCTTGGCAATAGCTTTTAATGTAGTTGAAGACTATTAGAGAATGATATAGAGAGAGAATTAATCTTGTCTTCTTTAGGCTAAACAACCTCAGTTTTTCACTCTGTTCTCATGTTCCAATAGGTTTTCTGGACCTTAGTCATTACAGCTCCTGTATTCTAGACTCCCTTCAATTATCCCACATCTTTCCTGCAGAGTGCCCAACTCTGGACACAGCACTTACTACATGTCCCATCAACTCTTAGTAGAGGGAAAGCACTTCATGTGTCACGCATAGTCTCAGTAAAAGGACTGTCTTTCACTCATCGATATGACAGTATTTGCTCCTATTCACCTTGTGACCCATTAGAATGGAACTGAGACATAATGTGAAAATATGATTTTCCCTCTGCTCGGGAGCTGCTGAGGGCAGAATTAGCATTCCAGAGCTGCTATGTGCATTAACAGAGGAAATGAAAAGTGAAATTTGAATCCCAGTTGCCAGATGAGTTCTCCAAACTGAGATTGAGAAAGATCACGATGTTGTTTGCAACAATTTCAGATTGGAAAAGAGATGAAATGACCACGGGGCACCGTCACGCTGTTTCTGCAGAATTAGTTAAAAGTGCTATGGAAGACAGCTTTTCTCTTCTGGAGGTGAGTGTCAACTACATACTTACGTTTGTTTACTTACCTCTGCATACTTGATTTTTGGCTATCTTTTACCAAAGTGTTTGTGCATTTTTAGAAATGCAACACCAGCAAACAAGAAACAACAAACATATTCCATATTTTGTATATTGAATTGCCTCATTATATCCCCAGGAACATGTATGAATTGTAAGAACCAATAATTGAAAACAGCATTCAAAAATCCATTTCCTTAATAACTTTGTCCTTTATCAAAGGACTGCTGGTTTTTAGCACATTTGAAATTATCCCATGAATCGTTCTGTCTTTTACATGCTACTTTAAACCCCAAAGACAAGATACATGTTTTGTCTTGTTCCTACATAATTTAATGGTCTGGGGCACTTTTGTGTTCAGCAGAACAGAAGTGTGTAAAATTTTTGGCTATAGCTATTTATGAGAATGCCATTATGTATTATTGGGTTCTCTCTACTTGAGTATACAACACGCATTGTATGTTTTTACACTGATGCCACTATGTAAAGAAGTACATTGTAGCTGAACAAACTTGAAGATACTCAACAACTAAGATTTACGGTCTGTGGCAACGTTTGAATAATGCCATAAATCTTCAATGATAGCCTGGACTCCAATATTACCTCTGATTTACAATACAACAAGTGGGCCTAAGATTATATATGGGACTCATTAGCAGTCAAGTACATGATGACTAGAGCCTGCTGTATGAGCAGTTTTTTTTTGTTTCAGAAGATAAACAGCAGCACCAAAAGGCCAGGTATTTCCTTAAAGACAAATTAAAACATGCTCTCACCTTTATACCTTTGCATTTTGCAATACTCACTGACTTAGCAGCACAGGATGCATGAGATACTTCACTGAGTTCTAGAATTTTCCCATTAAAACAACAAATAATGTGGCACTTGGTTGCTTTTTCTGACAGTCTTAATAACACCAAGAAATTGCAAAGAAGGTCATGATATTGTTTTATTGCAAGACATTTTCAAGTTCAGAATTGTTGGTACTGAATGAACTACCTGCATACTAAACAGTGGAAAACACTTACCAACTGAATCTACTCTGCTACCTCTCAGGTACAGAGAGAGCTTACTTAATATTTAATGGCAAACAGTTTTGAAATATGGCAATCCATCTCCAAACTGAGGTATTACAACAAAGATACTGAATTCACAGTGGGAAAAACATTAAGATCTACCAACACACAGGACAAATGGTGACCTCAGATTAAGTAAATGTTAGCCTTTTGCAAGTACTGATGAATTTACTTAAGACACTTTTGGAACAACATCACGACCTCACCAAAAGCAGTAAAAGGATTTCTATTGACTGCGAGAGATTGAAGATTTCATTCCTGAACTGTGCTGTGAGGTGTTAAAATGAAACGAATCAGATGTTGGACAAGGCTGCCAGATACTGCTGATCAACAGCACAGGTGTTGTTTAGAATGAAAAAATGCCATCAGTCTGGATAAAAGTATTAGATCAGAAATGATACTGAATGCTACAAAACAGATTAATACATTATTAAGATTCTCAATGTGTTCAAACAACAACAAA
>VZTM01012492.1:0-15686 GCA_013400555.1 Jacana jacana | reverse complement strand
CCCGCCAGTGCGCCAGTCTGCTCCCCTGCCCCCGCCGGTCCCCCGCATGCCGGCGCCGCCGCTGCCGTGTCACCGCTCCGCTCGGGAGGCCTGGCCTTGGAGTAGCGGGGCCCGGGGAAGGGGGAATCGCTCTCCTGTCATTTCTGTGGCCGCCGGTCCCTCTCCGTGAGGTGTCCCTCTGGCTGCAGCGGGAAGGAGAGGCCCCGAAGTGGGCGATGGAAGCCTTGCTGCCTTGCGAGGGAGCGGGGAGAGGGAAAACTCGCCTCAGGTCTGGCCATTTCCCCCACTCCCTCGCCCCGGAGGTCGTGCTGTGGGCGCCTGTCAGCGGCCAGCCCTGGCCCCGCCGGTGTCCCCGGGGGGGGCTGCTGCGGTTTTGCGTTATCACTCCAGGGGTGTGCGAGTAAGTGATGTACAGGCACTCGCACCCTCTCCCCAGCGCAGTCTGGCCCACTGGCCCGGCAGGTGACTGACTCCCTGCCCTTTCCCCCCCAGACTGTCAGCTTCCAGGCAGGTTCTGGGCAGGAGAGCGGGCAGCTCACTCCTTTCCTCGGAATGAGGGGAAAGGAATGTGTGCGTTTCAGAAGTTTCTGTGTATGGGATATTGCGTGCTGCCCGCATGACTGTGACCGGCGTGACACGCTGCTGTCAGAACAGGTCTCAGTGCTGTTAGCATGTGGGAGTTTTCCCTCTCCTAATAAATTAGCTAGTTGTGAAAAGGAAGGCTCTTCCAAAGATGACTGATCCTTGGAAGGTAAGGGCATAAATAAAAGCATGATAGAATAAGTAGTTTTCAGTATTATCCTGTGACTATAGTTTATACCCACAAGGGACATTGAGGGAAAAACTCAGAACATTTCAGTTTTAGGATCAGCAGTGTTAGATTTCCTTTTTAAAAGCAGTTAATAAATTTTGTGACTAGTGTCAGCACATGTAGTTGCCTAATCCTATAAACATTTCTATTTTATTTTCCATTTTTAGTAGACTCATTGTCGTCGTTTTGGAGGGACTGAGTGCAATTTATGATGTTGTAAAAATCTTTAAATGGACAGCTAGATAAAATGAATGTTTATATTACAGAAGAACACTGTATTCCCCAAAATATATTTGCCTGGTCTGGCTTTTAGAAATAAAGCTTAAGTCTGGTTTATCAAAGAGATTTTTAACAAACTATACTTGTTTTATTGATCCATCAAATCAATTAAAAATAAAATCTGTCTGGTCACACATGTTAACTTCTTGATAGCTTCAGTTTTTAAATTGCACATTCATAGACATTCAAAACCATAGTGGGAACTTATCTTTTTCACTGTTTTGGTTGTTAAAGTGCTGCCAGGTCTGGCTGCACTCGAATTTCAATACACTGTATTCTTATTGGAAGAACAGGTTGGAGGAACATGCAGGAATTTTTAATTAATTTTATTAAATTAAAAAGCTACTGTGTCTAATGGGAAGCTTGCAAGTGTTGAGCTGTCTTCAAGCTGAAAATAAGCTGTATTTATGTGATATGAAGCAAAGTATTGATACAGGGAATATAGAATAAATGCTAGATTAGAAATTCCATCTGTATGAAACCACAGAACCATAGTCAGTCAGTGATCTTTGTTGTGCTGTGTGTTTATATACTTAGAGCATGAAATGTGTATTCTTTAGGCATAAACCTTGTTTTCAGGCCAGTGCATCTATTAGGAAAATTTCTGTAGAGCAGACTAAGCAAAAACAAAATCTGAAGCATAATGAGACTGCAGTCTTAATACTCTGTGGAAAGCTCTCAATTACCATATTATTACAGAAATATACTATAGAAGGAGCTATCTATTTGGAGAGCATTGAGTGCAGTCTCAATAAATATTTTCTAACTGCTGATTATTCTGAGATGTTTAAAAAGATTTGTAGGCCACAAACTAATTCAGTTCTTAAGTACTACATTAAAGAATGCAGTATTGACAGAAGGGAATTCCAAGTGTTATCTTTTGAAAAGTAATTAGTTAGTAAGAGAATGTATGACTCGGAATAAATGCAATTTAGCGTAGGAAAATCATGTAACTTGGTTTAAAAAAAAATTGAATAGCCAATTCCACTGAAAAAAATGTGTAAAGTTATTTTATTGGGACAATTATCCACTGTTATTATTGACTTAATGTTGTTGATGTGTATGTAACAGAGATCCAGTTGAAGTCTAAACATCTGAAGTGGACAAATAGTTTTGCTGGTTTTCTTGACTCTCTGACCTTCAGGGTAATAGTGAAATGTGTTAGTATGGCCCTATGCAAACAATAATCTAAATTAAAAAAAATATATTGGGCTTATCTTAAGGAGATGTTGACAAGACTTTAAATTCATCATTGCCTGATGAGTGTCTTTTTTTTTTTTTTAACCTACTTTACTTGATCAGCAAAAAATAAGGGGTATAATACATTTATCCTGAATTGTATTCCACACAACTCAGGACTAGGTCTAAAGAATATGTCCCATAGAGGCTAACACATTATATATTTCCCTCAGTGACCAAAAGGTTTGCATCCTGTTATTATAGTGCTTTGCATTCCTAGAAATTTCAGTCCTTAATATAGTGTTTTGGATGATGCTTAATTCCTTCTGCTTCTGTGATGGCTAGGTTTCTTTGGATTCTGGAACCATCAGGAATACCTAAGGAAAACCACAAAACAAATAAGTACTTTTCAGAGTGTTATGCAAATGTGACACTTAAAAGTGATGAAACTAAGAGGCAGTTGATATGCTACATGATACTGCTTTCAGAGACTCAATATGGAGTGTTGAGAATTTGCCTTCTGGTTCATGTATCAAGATCTTCAGCCACATTACTCCTGTAGGGTTAGCTTTCTGCTGTATTCTAGTCTAATGTGTTTTGTTTAACTTCCCAAATCTGAAATTGTTTGGGTTTGTTTAGGACTGGATAGGAAGAACTGAAACACGAGACACTTAAAGGCAATTAATTTGGAAGGTGGAACATCCTTTGCTTCTTGTTGGGGTCTTTTTTTGTGACTGATGCATATAATCATTGTAGTTCTAATTTAGTGAAGACTATGGTAGTCTGGAATTGATTCCTTGTGAGTAAATATGTTTTCATTTAATACTTTTTTAACAGTGGCATAGATAGATAGATAGAAAAACTTGAAGTTTTCAGTTAAATGATTCTAGCATTTTTATGGAAACTCAGTCTTCCTTAAGTCAAAGAAGCCAGTTTTGCAATTCTAAGTAATGTGTATTTAAGTTGGTCTTAGGTTATGGTCCTTTTTCAAAAACCTTCGCCAAATCTTTAAATCAGTCATAAGACGTACTGCTGCAATACCTAATTGAAAATCAACACTAGTTGATTTGATGAGCCTTGGAAGATTAGTAGAGAGTGTTCAGACTTTGCATTTCATGTGATTCAGAGGTGTCTGACTGTTGCTATAACCAGCCATTAAAGTGCCTCAGTATTCTAAATGATACCCTTTATTGAATTTCTTGCTTAGGAGTGTGTGAAATCCAGTTTGATTACCTTTGTAAATGTCTCCAAATAATGAGGCACACTTTTTTTTTTTTTTTTTTTAAATTTTGTTATAACCTCGAGGCTAGAAATAAGTCAGCAAGTAAGGTGACTAAAATAAACTTTTGAGCACGTCCATGTGCAATAAATTTTCCCTTCGATGGTTTGAGTTAGGGGGAGAGGTCAGTAAAACAGATGATGTTTAATTTCTGATTATTAATTTGATTCATGATCTAGGATTGTTAGTGTATAAAATCAGCTATGAACTGCTATGCTGACTTTTTCCAGGTGAGGTAGAGAGCACTTCATTTAAGTATTACAGCTCTTTGAAATGCAGATTTCAATGACCTTTTAAATAACGCAGAAATATTGCTGTGGATTTTTTTGTAATCATTACACTGCTGTTGGTAACATTGAAAGCCATAGGCTGTGTGTTGCTGCAAATCAAGAAGGTGGAGTTTAAAGGTAAAAATAGCTCAATGTTAAATACATCCCCTGCCCTCAAGGTCTGTTGCCAGAATTGGCCCAGGATATTTTTTCGTGTAGGCAGCGTTTGAAGTCTTCAAGTGTGATCTTGCTGCCTTATTTGTGTATGTCTTGATAATGTCAAAATTTTATGACTGTGTTCCCTCTGTTCACCAAATACCAGCAAATTTGTGATGTGTAGCTTTCTAAGATAGGTTAAAAAAAAACAGTCAACAGGATGTCAGTTTTCTGGTATCTTCATTCAAGAACTTTTTTCAAATGAAACAATGGGAATGCAGAGGGGAAAGATTGGTTCTAAGTGATTACTAGCACAGTTGTGGCTTTTAAATACTTTGAAATGATTACATTTAAGTTAATATTTTTGCTGGCTGGGTATTGTGAAATGACAAAGATTGAACATCCCATAGAATATTCAAAAAGTATTCTTGGACTTTTAATTTTTTTAAATCAAAGATTAAATTATTTACTCTTCCTTTATGTCTGTACTTCTATCCATTGTTTCCTGGCTCAAATGTAGTATTTGTTAGAATTTTAATTATTTTTTTAATGACAGGTATTAATGAAAATTGAGACACAAAATGATGGGTGGAACTGTGTTGAGGAAGGAAAGGAAGATTTTTTTTTTTTAACATGTGGTGCTTATGAGGTGATATTGTGTTAACATGGACCGTGGTGTTAAACCACAATTAAAACTGAATAATAAAAAGGGAGTTGTATTGATCTGTGAAGTCAGCTACATTATAGGTGTTAGGTTGTGTTTTGGGAGATGTAGGTTGCCATTTGTTTTAAGACTGATTAACAGAAGATTTTCTTGTGATGATAGAGCTGTACAGCAGTGAAGATTTGAAAGGTTTGTCCTTCACCAACTTCACTAAACAGAGGAATGCTATCTAAACCTCACTGTCTTGTACTTCCAGTCTACTCATTGGTATAAAAGCTTCACCTTTACAATGTAATTAGTGTAAAGTGCCCACTCATTCTGTTTGTTGATAGTCTAGGTAAGCGTTCTAGATCACTGTAATATGTCATTATTAATATTATAAAAAATATGGCATTAGACGTGAACACCGTACCATTATTCAAGGCCAAGTTGAAAAGTAGAAAACATAACATGAGCAAGAGGGGCTGGTTTATGCATCAGTTAATAGGTCGGCATATTTATTGCACTGACTGCCCATTGTGGTATTACAAATTATTCCAGTTTGGCATTACTGTGGTACATGAATATGTTACACTTTATGACCAACTTTATCTTTGGGATATGCTTGTTAACTGGATCTTGGTGACCATCAGTCATTGAAGGGGTGTTACACGCTGAGCTTACAAGCCATATATTCAGGTTGGAAAAAGCCTCTGTAGAGAACTTGCTATGTGAAAAATGGAAAAAAAAACCCAAGTCACTGACTAAATGGATAAGTATACATTTCCCAGTGTGAAAGTTGTCAAATTACAAGGCTTTTATTGTCAGATGAGTCAGATCAGCGTGTATAAGATAATTTCTTAAAATTATAATAAAAAAAATCAACAAAATGACTCTACTGAAATAATTTCTGATGAGTTATTGTAGAAAATAAAAATGCAGAGACACAAGTAAGATTTTTAGTAACTGTTTTCCTTAAGGTAGTAATAATTTATTTGGTGCATGGTGATCTTGGTCTTTTTAGCTTCTCTCATGTTTTAGTGTTGTGTTTTTGGGGGTTTTTGAGTTGATTTTTTTTTTGCTCTATACAGTTATTTCATTACATTGTAAATTATTTGACAATGTAGATTCATATTTCATTATATGGCTTGAAAGTATTATGTAAATTAATATTTTTCAGTTTATTTCTAAATGTACAAGGCCATGAGAGTTGAGGTAGTTTGCTAGATGTTTTCCTGGTATAGGATGTCAATTGTTTGTTTTTTAATGACATGGATAAGGAAGAAGAGAAAAAATAATTGTTCACCCGAATTTTAAGAAGATAGTCACATCAGAATTTTTCACTGCTGTGTCTCTCAAAATGTGGTCTCACTTGGAGTAATTCTTAATTTGACAGTTCAGTGCTTGAGTAGGCCTGACCTTGATAGTTTGCAAAGCCTTAGAGAAAAGAATAATTAAAGACATGGAGGAAAATGGAACATGGAATAAAATGCAGCATGAGTGTCCCAGGTAGAATGTGCGAGTCTGATCTGAGACCTCCTTCTCTCTCTGTCTCTTTTTTTCCCCTGTGTCTCTTCTGTGTGCAATCCCCAAACAAAATCTCATCTTAAAAATGCATTTACTGGATGTCATTACAGTATTTCATAGAACCGTAGAATGGTTGGGGTTGGAAAGGACCTTTAAAGATAGTCTATTCCAACTCCCCTCCTACGGCCAGGAGGGGATCCAGGGGGGATCTTTCACTAGATCAGGTTGCTGAAAGTCCCATCCAGCTTGACCTTGAACACTTCCAGGGATGGGGCATCAACAGCTCTCGGCAACCTGTCTCACTGCTCTCATCATAAAAAAGTTCTTCAATCCAATCTAATTCAACCCTCTTTCAGTTTAACTCTGTTGCCCCTTGTCCTGTCACTACAGGCCTTGGTAGAGTCTCCATCTTTCTTGCAGGTGTGCATTATATATTGAAATGTTGCAATAAGGTCTTCCCAGCTTCTTATCTTCTCCAGTCTGCACAACCCCAGCTGTCATAGCCTTTGTTCATAGAAGAGGTATTCTGACCTTACTTGTGGCCTGTGGCCCTTGTCTGGACTGCACTCTTAATGCTTCCATGTCTGTCTTGTACTGGATGTCACAGAACTGGCTGTAGTACTGTGGTGGGCTCTCTCATGAGAGTGGTATAGAGGGGAACAATTGCTTCCCTCCACCTGCTGACTGTGCTTCTATGCAGCCCAGCATATGATTGGTTTCTGGGCTGCAAGCACACATTGCTGGCACGTGTTCGATTTTTCATCCACCGGTACCCCCAAATCCTTCTCTGCAGGGCTGCTCTCAATCCATTCATCCACCACTCTGTACAGATACTGGAAATTGCCATGACACAGGTACAGGACCTTGCTTGCATTTGGCCTTGTTGAATGTTGAGGTTCATATGAGCCCACCTTTCAAGCCCATCAAGGTCCCTCTGGATGGCATCCTTTCCCTCAAACAAATCGACATCCCCACTCAGTTTGGTGTAATCTGCAAGCTTGCTGAGGGTGCACTCGATTGCACCATGTCATTGATGAAGACCTAGTATGGACCTAGAGGGACACCACTTGTTACTGGTTTCCATTTGGACATTGAGGCATTGAGTATAACTCTGTATGTAACCACCCAGCAAGTTCCTTATCCAGCTAGCAGTCCATCTGTCAAACCCGTACAGAGGTAAGAATATTGGGCGTGACTGTATCAAAGGCCTTGCTGTTCCCTTGTCCACTGATGCAGTCACTCCATTGTAGAAGGACACTAGATCAGTCAGGCATGACTTGCCCATGGTGAAGCCACTTTGGCTGTCTCTAACTCCCTGTGTACCATATGTTTTGGACATGTCTTACAGGAGGATCTGTTGCATGATCTGAACATTGTAGATAGCTCTTAATTACTAATTTTGATTATGTGTTAAAGTTGCAGGTAAAATGTCTTACTGGAAAAATCTAAGGTGGAAAAGGGATAAGCTGTAAAACTGCAGCACAGCTGTTGGGCTATTGGAAGCTTAGTAAGGACATTTCTAAAGGATGTGTTTGAACTTGGTTTAGTATCTTCATTAATGACCTTGGTATGTGTTGGACTGCTGGTAGAGCTCATTAGTGATGCAAAGCTAGGAGATGTGATGAACACAAAATTGTGCATTTGATGTGAGCTAATAATAGAACTGCTGTTTTCTCATTTTACTTGAAGTGATGAAGAAGGAGTAAAACTAGAGACTCGTACTTAATTGTGAGTGAAATATGAGACTGTAGTTTTGTGGTGAGGGAAGTGTTAATGTGAAGGTTTATGGCATCGATGAAGCTTTATCTGAATGCATCTCTGGCAACACCTAGTCAGGGAAAACGAACCCAAATGGGAACGGTGCAAAGAAAAAGTTATTAACATAAATAAGCAAAGCTACTCCACTTACCTTAGCAAAATGAAGACTGAAAGGGGATCTGATTGCTTTCTATAAATACATTGGGAGAGGTACACGCTGGGGAAAAGAAAAGCTCTGTAGTCTAAAGGCTAGGGTTAGTACAAAATTGAATGGCATCAAGTGGCTATCAATGTATTTAAATCATTAGAAACCAGTTGAATTTCAAATCTGAATCACATCAGTCTGAACCAACCTTCTAAAAATTAAGTGGGCAAAAATAGTTGTAAATTCATCAGATACCATCTTATAAAATGGTTTGTTTCATGTGGACTTTAGAAGGTTTCTCCTAGGTCATGAGGTTGTGAAGTTCTTGGAAGTTTGATAGGGCAATGGTAGTACCTAATAATGTGCTTAAGCTAGAAGCCAGTATGTCACGTTGAGTTTGAAGACGTTAGAATGGCTTGACTGAGATACGTATTTAATGGGTTTTTTTTTGTTTTATTTTGTGAGAATGTGAATTAAAAAATCACATACATAGGAGTAACTGCTCCATATGTGAATTAAAAATAGTAATTATAATTTATAGGAGTATGATGTTGATTTAACAGGTTTCACATGTTAATATGGTCACTAAGTCTAGTAGACCAAATGAAGGTTAAAACTGGTTTTTAATTGGTATGTCTACTCGACATCTACTAGACTTGTTGCATGTTCCAGCTTAAGCTAGAATCATAGAATCATGGAATCCTTTAGGTTGGAAGAGACCCTTGGGGTCATCTAGTCCAACCATCAGCCCTACTCTATAGCTAGTTAGAACTTTAGCTGCTTCTTTCTGTAGAAGTGAGCTGACTTGTCCTGGGAAGTGTGGCCTCGTTAGCTCAGCTTGGAGCCGTGATGTGAAGGGAATGGAGTTTGTGAATCTGAGTGACAAGACTGTGACTGAACGCGACTTTTCCTTAACGCAGGTATTTGTTTTCCTGAGTGACTCTAGGATGTGCTGTACTTGGCTTTTGGAGATTTGGGAAATGGAGACCTGCAGTCTGTGCTTCCAGAGAGTGAAAAGTCACCCTGAAATTGGAGTGAGCTGTTCATGTCTTTGGGAAGGAGTCAAGTATTGGGTAGACCTGCCTGTAGGAAATTTTAATGTCTGATAGATAAGCCTGTTTAGAGAGAGGTCTATGTTATATGCTGAAGTTGTACACCATCTGGCAGTCAAAATGCCTGAAACTGTTTTTTTAGACAAAAAAACCAAAACAACAAAAACAAAACAAAAATTAGAACATTAAGGGGTTTTCCCTGCATTGGGAGAAGCATGAAACTGATTTATTTTACAAGTTACTTTTTTACACCTTTGGGAGATTACTTGCAAGGAAACCGATGAAAGCCACAAGGGCTCCAGTGCTGTGTTTCGTGTTTGAGTCGGACCTCTAATACCCAGTTCTGGGGGCACACCAGGAAAAGTACTAAGTAACAGCTCTTGGTCAGGTCTTCTGTAGAAAGAGTGATTTTTCTGTGTGCCACTACAGCTGTCATCCGAGACAGTAAGTATGCTGATTACTGCTATAGAGTTTGAAGAGTATCTTGTATGTTGCAATTCAGATCAGAAAGGTCTATCCAATTGGAAATTTAGTATTTGAGGATGCATACTTATTTTAAGCTGCTGAATATTTGAATATTTTAAACAGATCAGCATCACTGAGACCTTTTGTAAGCTATTAGCAGGTGAAAATACAAAGCAAGTTTAAAAGGTAAAAGAAAGGGAAAGGCTACTTGCTTATTCAGTTTTGTTGCTCAGTCTGCTAGCATTCTTTGAAATCTAAGACCCTCTGTAGGTATCAAATTAATTAGTTATCCTACTTTATGCAAGTAAAGGGAAAAGTTGTTCCAGCAGGATGGTTTATAGCACAGTTCTTACTGGACTAAATTGTTAGCATTGCATCTGTACTGGAAGATTGCTCCTGACTTAGTTGGTTCAGGGCTTTGGGGATAATTTTCTGGTTTAGCAGTAATAATATTTCTGCTACTCTTGTTATTTCAACTGTGAGAGCACTTTGGGATGAATAATACTTTATTGTTATCTTAAGACTTTATCCAAGTAGAATTATGAGCTACCAATTTTAGTATGATCTTAATGGGTAGTTGACAAGAATAACAATGTAGCCAGATAAAGGTAAATGGCAAGTATGAAATTCACAATAGTGTAGAGGTTGAGTTTAAGTAACAAGCATGCCTTTGGTGTTAGCAATATGGCAGTGCACTTATTCAGTTGGAAAAATATCAAGAATAGACACAGGACTGAATTGGACTCGGATAGCTAGATCCTAAAGCTTACGCTAAATATAAGCATTGATATCTTTGGATGAAGTTATTCCATATTATGCCTTCTTACCAATAGTGGTTTTTGTTGTTGAGGCTAAAGAAACTGTTGTCCATATTTAACATTAAATGCAGGACGACCTCCCTTTATTCTGTATTTTATCCACTATATAAAGTAGCTAATGTTCTCTGTACCACAGTTCATGGTAATGATCTGTGGCTGTTCTTTACCCTTGAGATAGATGCTTATTGCATTTTTACTCTGTTTTTTTTGGCTACTAACAGTAGGTCAGTAATGACAAGCTGGGGTGAATATGAAATTTTCACCCAGAAAGAAAATGTAAGGGAGAAAATTATTTGTCTTGTTGGCTTTGAAATGCCACTGTATTGTATTCCTATTTTTTTTCTCTGTTGGAATGGCAGGGAAAAGGTTTCTATTCTCATTTCTTTTACACCAGCCCCCAGTAAAGCAGGCATGCTAGCATCAGCACAAGCCACTCTACTAAAGCTGTATAGCCATATATAGGCTCCGGCTGCTCCTTTGGCAGAGGAAGACGAGCTCTTTTAAGATGTAAAAATGGGCATCGTCTCAGCAGTTTTTAGAAGGGAGGGATCTTGGATGGATGCATCATCAGCACGGATGCTGACAGCATGTCATTGTGGGGAGCTCAGATAAAATCTGATGTTACTAATGGTAAACAGTGGTAGCCTAGAATCAGCCTTCAGGAGCTGTGGACATTCGGGTGTCTGAGCTTTCTTATAAAGCCTTTTTTGCAGTCGGACATTTGCGTGCAGGTTGATAATAAAACTAATAACTGTTTTTCAAGTGCCAGGGTAGAAAAAGAAGTGAAAGATTATGTATTATTGCTCTAATGTATGGATAGCTACCTGAGAGCCATGGTTATTTGAAGGGACTATTAATCCTGCACCTTCATCCACTGATTATTCCTGATCATTCAGACCTGTAATATTGAAGTATTAATCCGTGGAACCTAAGCTGTTACGCTTCATAGGCCATGAATAATTTATCATAGCTGATTTGCTAGAGCCAGAAGTTTTCTTCCAGTTGGAAAAGGTATTTGGTCATGGTTTTGATGTTTCAAGAGGTATTTTCTTCAGGTTGTTTTCACAGGAGTCTGAATATTAATTTCTTAGAACTAATTTATGAAAATAAGCACTCTTTTGTGTCAGCTGTCACCTGCACTTTTTGCAAAAAGTACCGCAAAATTCCATTTGGAGCCATTAAGTGCTTTGTGTATACTTTAAGGTTAGTTTTCTTATCTGACAGTCAAGGTAGTTTTGACTCACTACAAAACACTGCTCTTTCATTTTTAGACATACTTCCTTCAGTACCTTTGGTGCAAGATGATCAGATCAGGTCAGCGAGTACTTCAGTAAAATGGACGTACCTAAGTCCGTGAGCCCTGATGAAATGTACCCACAAGCGCTGAGGGAGCTGGTAGGTGGAGAATAATGCAGGCATGAGTTTTGTGAAGTTCAACAGGGAGAAGGCTGGGAAAGCTGGAAAGCAGCTTTGCAGAAAAGGCCCTGGTGATCCTGGTGTACACAAAGTTGACCATGAACCAACACTATGCCCTTACAGCAAAGAAAGCCAGTATTATCCTGGACTGTATTAGGGGGAGTGTTGCCTGCAGGTTGAGGGAGGTGATGTCTGCTTAGCATGGGTGAAGCCACAGCTGGAATACTGGGTCCAGTTCTGGGCTCCCCATTATAAAAGACACATGGACATACTGGAGAGAGTCCCGTGAAGTGCCACAAAGCTGATGAAGAGACTGGAGCATCTGTCCTATGAGGAAAGTCTGAGAGAGCTGGTACTGCTCAGCCTGGAGAAGAAAAGGCTCAGGGGGTCTTATCAGAATCTGTAAATACCTGAAGGTAGAGTGCAAAGAAGACAGATTCAGCCTTTTATCAGTGTTATCCAGTGACAGGACCATAGGAAACAGCTCAAAAGCTGTTGGGACGTGGTCCTGGGCAGCTGACTCTGTGTGCTCCTACTTGAACAGGGGCTTTGGCCCAAATGACCTCTAGAAGTCCCTTACAGCCTCAACCATTCTGTTATTTCTTTCCCATCATTTGACATAGCAATAATTACATTTTGGACCAATTAAAAATATTTATTACATCATATGAATGTAGATTACATGGGGCTCTGTTAATTTAACTTATACTTCCTTTATTCCGTTGTTACTTCTAATTCTGGCAGAATGAGTTGATGGAGATCATACTCTGTTCCTGTCAGATCTATCACAAAAGTCAGTTAACTTGTTATCAGAATTTGTCTTGCTATCTTTATAATATTACTGCTAGTTTTTATCCTACTGATTTTCAGTCCTTTCTCGTGCGTTAGGGCTCAAATTGTCAAATGCAGTAAATGATTTTTCTTTGTCAGCCCGGCCTGGTTTTAGTGCCTGCTGAAATAAAACTACCCTGCCTGAGTTTGTTTTGGTAAAAGTACCTTGAAGCATTCTGTATGCCACAGGTGCTCTTGGAATTTCAGAGGTGATGAAACAGGTGTGAAAAACCAGCCTCCCACTTAAAGCATGTAATCCCAATAGTTTTTGAAGTTAACGCTGGAGCTTACACGTTTTAAGGAGTTTGGATTCCTTTTGCCAGTCTCTGAATTCTTTCATGTGGACTTTTACAGTTTTAGATGTGACTGAATATATCACTTTACTCTGCCAGTTTTAAATAAACTTCAGTTCTTTGCATGAAACAAGTGCTTTCTAGCAGTCAGTTTAGGTATTAGCTTGTATAACAGCTACAGTTCAACATCTTCAATTGGAGAGGTCTTAACACTTAAACCGCTTCATTTAAAATGATGTTGAATTTGTTCAATAATGTATTCTCGTTTTTGTACAACTCAACTAGTTACCTGCCTTCTAATTGTCAAATATTTAATGTAATTTAATAAAATGGTAATTTCTTATCAGATTTTAAGTAGAAAGTCTATTCTGTGACAGGCTCTGTGTGTGTATTATGACAGCCATGGTAGTTTTGAATGGAACTTCTTGCTAACCAAACCTGTCCACTTCGCTGAAGTTCTTTGTGTTCACTCTGTGCTACCAACAGTTAGAGATACTGACAGTGATCTCTCGTGTTTCCCAGGGGTAGTGCAGGCTGAGGAGATTGGCCTAAGTTCTTTCTTTCCACTCTAGAAAGGCATATTCACGTCATCTTATGTCCTGTATGTTTTACCATCTCAGGTAGTAGAAGGATGACTTTTGGAGCTGAGGAACTGAAGGAGACCTCAGTTTGAAGATAAAATGATACTGCTGATCAGAAAGCTCTCCGTACAGATCCTACCTGTCCAGTAACGCATAGTATTCTTGTTTTATTGCAGTGAAACTGAATGTTGTGGCAAGCCAGGAAACTTGGCACTGTGTTTCAGCAGTGGGAAGTGGCTCTGCAGAATCTGTGTCATTTCTTCCTGCCCAGTAGTTGCTGTAGTCTGAGATGTGTAGTTGCCAGAGGCAATCCTGGCATATATATTGCGGTGGCTGCAGTTTAAGGTTGCTGAATAGAAATTCAGTACGTAGTGTTTTTGGAGACCACTAGTATTTCTGAGTGTAATTAGGTTAGGTGTCTGTCATTCCTTTTAAAGAAGTTGCTGAACTCCCCATCCCTTTTAAAGTAGCTCTGGCTCCCAGAGATTGTCAGTTTGAAACTACAGGTTTATAAAGCAATGATCTCTTGTCATTATACTCATGTAACTGTCATTATTCTGATGTATAATGTCTAGCTTGAGGAATTTACTAGTTTAATCACCACAGCTTCTGAAAACAGTGGTTGCAGATCCAGAAGTCCATTGTCTTAAGTTGTACAAATATAAGTTAAGTTAGCCTTAAGTGGTTTACAATGGAAGTAGTGGGCAAAAAAACAGAAGATGTGTGCACATGAGGTGTTTTGTGTGGTGGGTGCAGTTAGCTATGGGCCTGTCTGAGGGTTAAGTGCACAAAGGAAAGCTAGCTTTGGCCTGGGTGTCGTGCAAGCTGCAAGCGAGATGCTTTTTTTGGAAGTATGATGCTGTCCTAGTGTGGCTGTATGTTTTCTGAGGTGAAGCTGGCATGCATTTGTCTGTCTTGGTGTTTGTGCAAAACATCTGTATCTGGTTTTGCCTGTTCTTTTCCCTGTTTCTCTTTCCTGGTTTTCCCTCCCCAGTTCTCTTGTTTTTTCTCAAGGAACTGTCATGATCTAGGCTTTTGCACTCAGGCTGTTAGTGCCAGCTTGTACTTTATTTCCCCACTCCCCCAAGGGTAGCAGTATTCATGTTTGTGTGAATGGGACCACCAGAATTCTCTTCTGCTCCTGCATGGTTTCTCTTTTGAAGAGGATGTTGTGCTAATTTAGATCGTGTAGATACTCTGGTAATAGATGTTTTTGTCTGATTTACTGTGCTTGTGTCTGCTCCTTCCTGTCCATACTCAGGTCGGTGCTGTCTGTCAGTATGCCACTAGACTACATAAATAGCTGGGTTCTGCGGGAACAGTGAAATTTAGTCGTCTTTTCTTTTTGTGCACCAGTTTGTTACTAGCTGTTTGTTAAATCTGGTGGTTGTGAGTCTTGAGAGGCTTTATACAGGTCTTTTTTTTTCCTTCAAAGCTTTTTGAAAGCAGGTGAAAGGTGAAGCTGTCAGACGGGTTCTCTAGACCTTGAAAAAGATTTCAATTCACTCTTAAAGAAATGTCTGATACTGGCATAAATGTCCCTTAGCTAAAGAGTCGTTTTTGGGAAGTATCCAGGAAATGCAAAGGAAGTCACTATATTCACTTAACTTGAGGAGCAATACCAGATTTTCATTTTCTTTTCATGCCTGTGTCTGTGGTGTTATGGTGTTAGAACTGACAGTAAAAATCAAAATAATTTGAAGAGTCTCTTTAATCCTATTTCATCATTATGCACTGTGAGAAGGCAGGCATGAGGGGACCTTTCATGCCTCAAAAGAATTTTTTCAACTTATAAACCAGTTTATCATTTGTTTATAAATTCCCTGCTTCTTTGTTTTGAAATAGCTATTTTTGAATAACATAGCTCCTTTTCTTCATGACTGTGCCTTTCAAAATGAGCCTCTGACCTGCCTTTTTTCTTTTCCTTTATACAGATTGCCTTAGTAATAGTAGCTGAGAAGATTGAGAAGCAGAGCTTCTCAGGTTGTCTAGAGTTGCAGTTCCAAAAAGGCAGCCCACACCTTTGAAAGCCACATCCAAGGTGCTGTATGATGCTGGGCACTGCAACAGCAACGACTAGGTGGTTGTTAGTAAAACTCCTAGAATAACTTCCCCAGAAATGTTTGTGTAGCTTGGAAAAAAAATGTTTGGTCTTTTCTGGGTGCATCAGCAATCTTAGATTCA
>VZTM01012491.1:116880-138256 GCA_013400555.1 Jacana jacana | reverse complement strand
GGTATATTTGACAACTTAAGTAGCACAGAAGTCTGCACAAAAGACCTAATCTTGATTTTGCCATTGTTTATATAATGCTGATCACATACAACCTTTTAGGATACATAAAAATATTTCCTTTGGTTTACATACAGGAACCCATTATCTGCTATGCTTCAACCTCAAGCAGAAGAGAGCAATATTCTTGACTCAAGAACCCTGGGTGTGGAACAAAGCGTAGGTTACATCTGTTTATCTATCTGCCTAACACCAGACTCTTAGATGCAGAACACACTGATGGACACTGCACAGTAAGGGCAACGGTTCACCTGGATTTTTCTTTAAGTTCAAGACCTGAACTTCAATTACTTAAATCAATCCGTAAACTTTAATTTAGAAAATAAAGACTGGTAGCTGTTGTGTATAGGCATCATTATAGATATGCCCCAAAATATACTACAGGTCACATGAAAAAAGAAACCAACCAATTAGCTAATTTGCAGGATAACACCTTAACGAAGTTCGGTCAAGTGTACAAATCAAGCTGGCTTATTTACAAAAATGCTTACTTGGAGTATACGAGTAGCTTTCTGTTTATAGTCTGCCAGTTCCTGTTTTGCAGATTCAAGGTGGTTTTTAGTTACTTTGACCTGTTGCTGAAGCTCATCAGCTCTCCTCTTTTCATCTAAATACTTTCTTTCTGCTACAGTTATCCCTTCTGCCAAGTTCTGACGTTCCGCTTCCATTTTACTTAGACGAGCCGCAAACTCATTCTATTAGCAATAAAGAAACAATACTTTGTGTTTATACACAGTCTCAACTTTAACCTAGAAAGGAAAAAAGAAAGTTTAAAAGCAACTACACATGACACAACACCTTTGATCTACCACCCCCCAACTTAAAGATGCACTAGTGCTACGAGGAAAGAAATCCTGCTCGCTTAAGGAAGCACTAAATAATATCCTTAAAAATATGCATCTCTTTCCCCCAACAGAAATACTAAAGGAATAACAATCTTCCTAGTATTTATATTTGGAAGACAAAAGCAAGCTTTCCCCTCAAAAAATATTATCAAATGTAGTTTGCAATACTGTGATGTAAAAAATCCCAAATTAGACACTGATTGAGATTTTCAAAGCTAAAGGCCAAGCTAAGTGTGGAAAGCAGTCTCTAGCAATGATGTACTCACATATTTACCACACAAGGTATTGTCCAGCTTAAAGTTCTTAAGATATTCAAACTGTGTAACCATCTGTTGTGTAACAACAGAGCATGGAAAATTAAATCAGTTACTGACTTCATTTTAAACACGTTTTAACATTAAGGTTAGCATTAAAAAGAAAAAAAAAAATCAGTAAAAATTATTAGCATTAATCCTCAAAACCTTTTGTATGTTATTTTGAAAGCTTTGTGATTAAAAGTAAACTAGTATCACAAGGATACTTAGCACAGCAGACAAGCACATCCTTCCAAGCACTTAGTGCCCTGAACAGAAACTGAAGTCAAGGGGAAGAGAAGGCAGCTGGAACCTCACAGATTTGATCTCAAAAGTAGGGTCTGAAACTCTGCCTTCCTCTTTGTGTCTAACCTGCATTTGTTTGTAACTTTCTTGCTCTCGCTTGAGTGCGGAGTCTGCATCATGCAGCCTCTCCTGAAGAGTTTGAAGGGCTTGATTTTGCAAACTGCTCCCTTCACTGTGGTCTTGTATTATCCTGAAAGAGCAATACACATTAATTGAAAAAGAAGAAATCTACTGTGATTTTCAGGCAGAAAGAGGACTGCTTGGTTTTCAGATCAGCTTTGAAAACTTAGCTGGTATATTTTTGAATATGGCTGGCTACAGGTGTGAGGAGTTAATGGCTTACACATCTCCTCCCTGACCTACATTCTGTGGCAATCAATTGCAGATTCGTATTCCAGTGCTGAGATAAGTCACAAAAGTCTTCCTAGTTGTGGATAAGCAAATGTATTTTTCAAGAGAAAAACATTTTTCTTGAGATCTTCAGCTTCAGGTCTCTGACACAAATATTACTACTTCATACAAAATGGGTTTCAATAATCAGGTGACAATTGCCCCTGTTCAATACTCATTACCCTGTTCCCACTGCCAGCTATGATACAGGGGGCTAAGAACAAACTTTAATCCTCATATTTCAAATCTTGATACAATCCCTTTCCCCACTAATTTATTCCATTTTATTCTTAAAGAGACTAAATTCAATCTTATTATAATTTGCAGAATTACAAAGTATGAAATGATGAAGTACCGTGATTTTTCACTCTGCAAGGCTTCCAAAGCTTCTTTCCGAGCACTTAAGAGCTGATCAGCTTCTTGCAACCGTACTTTCAGCACAGCTAGCTGTGAATCTTTGGCACCAACAGCTTCTGTCAGATCATCAACTCGAGCTTGAAGTTCTCTAACCATCCTGTCACTCTTTGAATGGTCAACATTCCACTTCTCAACCCTTTCTCGGGATTTGTTCAATTCTACGAAATAAGAAGTTTCTTTGAAGTTTATAAAAGCAAGGCCTTGGAAATGGTCAGGATGCACACATCACAGCTCTTACAGAAAGAAATTAAATACAACCAAGTTGAAGAAACACTGAAACTTTATGAGCTATCAAGAAATAACAAATGCCAGACTGCCTGCAGAGCATGACTCATAAATTTCTGCAGGCCATCTCAAAACTGGCATTTCATTCCGTGTCACACTGCAGATGACAAGTTTTACCTGTCCCATCCCTTGCAATGGGCTACTGTCAAATACCCCTGTGCAAACTAACCTTTGGAAACCTCTGCATAAAGCACCTAGTTCAGGAAAATGTGACAATGAGCTCAACCTAAAAAACAGCAGAAAAACACACCAGTGTTGAAATAATGCCCAAATACTTGCAGAGGCTTCTGTTTTTAATCTAATGTCACATATTAAACTTCAACAGAAATTACAATTCTCTGGCTCACATGACTGCTTTGAAAGAACTGCAGCCCCTCAATTGCATGCCTAACAGCAGGAGTTTACTCAAGGTTTTATCACTTAAGTTTTTAATTTTATTCACATTTTTTGTATTTGCCATTTCATTTGGCTTTGAAAAAGCTAGTGAAGTCATAGAAAAATACTAAATTTTTACTGTTATTTTCTAGACAACAGAGATCATAGCCTACAGCCAGAAAGTAGTCAGATTTTGGAGGATTTAAAGGAATTTATTCATTTAAAAGTAGGTATTTTGCAGTAGACAATATAGGAAAAGTATTTTATTACACATAAGATTTTTCCAATGCTATTTTAAATCATTAATATGATGATCTAAATTAAATTAATATGATTTAAAATTTGGAGCTAACTGGATTGCATCACTTTGATCAACATCTGTGTTATTTTTGCATTTGAATAAACCTTTCAGTTTTTTCCAGCTCATCATTTCGCTTGGTAAGTCATACCTGCAAATGTAACTAGAAAGATTTTGTTATGGATAGAACACACTAACATAGAATAGCAGTTTTCTAGTTCACTAGCACGTTAACGGGATGTTACAGTTGAGTTTCCAAGCCACAGTACCTTCCTGTGTTTCTTTGGACCTCTGAACTAATGAAGCCATTTCTTGATTTAAAGACTGAACCTCATTCCGCAGCAGCTGATTCTCCAGCCGAAGATTGGACAGCTCATGTGATTTGCAGTCGTCATTAGCTGAGAGGCCAGCACTAGCTACTGCGCTTTGGGACGAATCCTTCACACCATCACCCTGTGCTCCCAGTCTAGAATCTGAACCGTCTGGAGTTCCTGTACAGAGAGATGCAAGTTAGAACCAATACATGTAAGTTGCCTTGATGTAAACAGCAATTGTGTGCTCTGCATCAGTGCTTAACTGAATAGAAAAGAATAAAACCAGCAACAGCTTATACTGAAATGGAATACCAGCTGCTTTTCCCAAAGGACTTGCACAAAATAGGACTATTGTACAGTATACATGCATCATGCAGCGTTTTTGTTAATCCTGCAAGACAAGGCATGGAAGTTATAGAATTTCATATTATGAAATTCATATTAATTCATGAAAAAAAAGATTAATGTCAAATTCAGAATTTCAAAGTATCAGTTCTTTTCAATGACTGTGCTGCCCAGAGATGTCTTCAAAAGACAAGACAGTAACAGAAGAGGTTAAATATACACAGTAACTAACTAGGGGAATTTTTAGAACATGTTCATTCGAGGTTTCCATTAAGATTTTGATTTTGAGGATGTAAATTTTATTTTTAAAAAAATCTCTTCAGACGGCTGTACTTTTTTTGATATCAAAACTAAATACATATCTACATATTTTAGTTATTTTTATGTAAAAAAGCACTTTATGAATAATTGCAGTCAAAACATCATTTTACTGATAACTCTATAAGAACAATTATCTCAAAATATTTTTTAAAAGCACTCTCACTATGAGAAATTAAGTTGCAGTGATTTGAAGCAGAAGCATGATCTTTCCTTTCTCTAGTGAAAAACTATGAAGCAGGTACACTCAGTCGGACTGTTAAAAGCTTTCTGTTACAAACTCGCTAGGTTATGGAGATCAAAATACAGGGGTTTATTTTTCTTTTTTTAAAATCTTAGAACCTCAGTGAGAACAACAAGGGAACTGCTGGCAGTATTCTGAAGTTGCAGGGAAGGAGGAACAGCCTTTCCCCATCATGCACAAACACACATGGAGTGTCCTGGATTAATGCTGTGAAACTGAGACATCCGCTGTAACTGTCTTGATTTCAGTGTGCAGACAGTTGGAAGCTTTGCAGCAGCATTAAGATAAAACAACACAATATGCAATAAGCAAATAAGCAGGCAATCCTTAAATATTACTCCTAAATTTACTGTCCCAAATGAGTAACTGCTGAAAATCCAGGGGGGCAGACTGCAACTAATTCCAAGCAAGACTGCAGTTGAGCTGTTGCAACATTCTTTACTCCACCTTGTGATCAATCCACCTCCCCTGTTACCACTGCAACAGCTCCTGTCACCCAGAAATCAGGGAGCCAGGGCAGACTATTAGTTCTGAACATCATCAGACTGACAAGCAGCAGCAGTGACAAGAAGATTTCTTCCATTTTTTCTCAAACCCCTTTCCTATTTAAACGGTTCTAAGAAGTGTTGTTTCCTTCATTTTGATTAATTTACACAATTTCCAAATTAATAGACAATTTATCCTCAACATGTTGTCTGGAAAACTCAATAGACTAATGAAGATAACAAAGCAATAAAGTAGCCACTTATAACATGTTAGATTATATCCATGGCAATGTACAAAGAATAACATCAACTGGTTTTGACTATAGCTAATGTATCATAAATTACTTCAACAGTTGCTACACAGAACATTTAAATCACACAGACTTATCTATACAATCAACTTTGAAACCAGTGTGCTCACACTCTATGTTGTAATTGTTTGCTTCCTCACTTGGCAGCTGCACAATGCAAACTCCACTCAAAAATCCTCAGAAGAAAATTCAACAGGCCACACTGAGCAAAGCAACTGTGTTCCTCAGGCACCTATTAGGAAGGCAATATAGCCAAGTCTAATATATTTGAATTATTATTAAGAGTAGTAGTAAACCTTACTGAAAAGTTACAGACCCAGAAACACAAAAATATTCACATCTTTGGAAATGATACCCTTTTTACACCTAAAGCTGTTCAGCATAGTTAATGTAGTAAGTAAAAAACTGGCATTTACAATGCTTCACATGCTCAAAGTACTGAACAAATAATACAGTATTCTAACTGCATTATTTGGAAATAATAGAACCACTTCATTCAATTTTATAGAATAAAGTAGCGGAGCAACAGCGAGTACTGAATATAGATTGGACAGTCTGATAAGCAAACACAAGTTCCTGACACTTCCCAGCCATGCTGTCCCCTGTGTTGACTTGAGAATAGCCCCAGCTTCTGACTGTCTGGCCTGGAGGCTCTTTCAGGCATCCAGATTTATACTGCAGTAATGACCTACTTCTGGCAAACCCAAAGGCCTTATCTATCCAGCTGTCTTGTGCATATAGTTCTACAACAGCCTGTCTTCACATCCAAATTCCCACTCTGCAGGACAAGCAAGTTAGACAGCTTACCCCTCTTCCATGGTGGAACAGAGAAAACCTCACATCACCTCACACAGTGCGTTGGGCAACAGCCAACACCATCTACCAGCCAGTGAGTATCACTCACTCTCCTCCTACATGGCAACAACAGGTAAGGGGCCCTGAGTGATCAAATAAATGCAGTAGTGCCTGTGCTTCCAAGCAGGGATGTACGAGGGCTGATGCAGTGTTAGTTTATAGCTCAGGGAGGAGCAGCAGCAATGAGGTAGATCGAGAATACAAGATTTAGGTATTAATTATGCAGCTTGTCAAATCAGCATGGTATCTAAGATTATTCTGGTGATGAAAAAATGTTAAAGGCCCTGCTGTACTCCACACATTTGACATACTACTACCACTAAATGTTTCAGGAAGCGACAGTAAATCCATTACCTAGCCTTACCCTAGACACACTTGGGTTTTAAATATCTCTAGGTTCAATACTATTTAACTACCATTGCCTTGGCTCCTGGTGGAATTATCTTCAGTAGTTGTTGCACTCTGTGTACTTGTAGACACAGAACTAATGCTTGAAGTCCGAGAGTGATTTTGAAGAACAGGTGCCTTGCTCTTCTCTTTTTTAGAGTCCATCCTTCCATTAGGGTCTTTCTCTGAACTATTGAGAAAATCAAACAGCAACTCATCATCAGGTTCAGACTTCTTTCTTCTCACAAAATGTGAGGCAGCTCTGGGTGTGGAAACACCTTCTACTGGAGAAGCAACTTCCGAAGATGTCCTACGTGCTGGTTTAACGTTTGCTGTTCCTGCTAGGATTGTGGCCTTCTGATGTTTAATGTTATCAGCTGCTGAGGAGATGAAGGCTGGTTTGGATGATGTCTGATATTTCAGTTCTCCACTATGCTGGCGTAATTCAGAATATTCATTAGCGGAGTCCAAATTCTTATGATCATAAACTGCACCGGTTGCTGTGTCTTTTTTGCTCAGAGCTGATGCAGCTCCTTGATCAACTCTGTTGAGTAGATCTTCTGCCTTTCCAGCAAGATCAGCAAGCCAAGACATGATGGATGACAACTGATAAACTCTAAAAAATTAAAATTTCAGGACCATATGCTGCAAAAGACATGGAATGATTACAGATCAGACTGGTGTTGATAAGGCAAGATGTATGGGCTACCTAAACAATTGTAGTGTTAATCCATTAGTGCTGTAATTATTTTAATACTTTTCTGCTGCTCACTTAGTATGTTGCTGATTTTGTAACTGATGGAAACAAACCAAAACAGTTTCTGGGGAAAACAGACAAAACCAAGGCTTAACTATCAGCCCACCATATCTGTTTCTGGCATCAGAACCTGCTAGAGAGCATCCAGCCTATAGGCCAATCTGGGATAGTAACAGAAAATAAAGTCTACTTGCACCTGACAAAACCAAACCCAGTTGTAGGAGGAAAAGTGGCCAGATCATTGTTACATTAAGCAATAACACAGCCTTAGATGTTTGGCCTGCAGATTCATAATTTTGGTCAGACAAACTTCTCCGCAGCAAACTGCAGCATTTTGTGACACCAAAATGAGGGACAGGAGCAGGCCTTCACTTCCACCCAGGACTTGCAAGACCACACGGGCAACGTGACTTCACCTCAGCCCCCGGGAAGGGCCCCTTCACCCCAGGGCCCATGAAAGGTCCCTTGACCCAGCAAATCCACAGGCGATGCCTGACAGGAGGGTGATGTTCTGGGTGGCCTCTGCCTCCCCCACCCCTTACCCTTCCTCCCTCCTTCCCTCCCTCAGCACGGTTGACTGTCCCCCAGCCCTACCCGGCGGCCCTCAGGAACGAAGAAGGCCTCAGCACAGCCCGGCCAACACCTCCTCCCAGCGGGGGAGACCCCCAGACCGAGAGGGGAGAGCCGTGAGGGAATAGTGAAAGGGAGAGGCGGCAGCAAGCATAGCAAGGCCCCAAACCGGACTCAGCGCGGCTACCCCATCTTCCGGCAGACGTGGCCGCGCTTCCGAGACGCGACACGCAGGCGCCGGAGGAGACGCGTGACGTCAACGCGTCGCGCCAAGCTCCGCCCATCGCGCTGTTGCTGTTGGAAGCGGGGGAGTGGTGGGAGCGGTTTCCCTGGAAGTATTAAAACGATGGGTAGGTGTGGTGCTGGGGGATACGGTTTAGAGGTGTGTTTGGCAGCGTTAGGTTGATTGTTGGATTCGATGATCTCGAAGGTCCTTTCCCACCTAGATGGTTCTAGAATACTAGTGAGTCTTCTGGGGTGCCACTGGCCTGTTCCAGGCCTGGGAAACCCTTCTCCTTTGTTCCTTGAGTTGGGATGCCAGGCAAATAACACCTCGGATTTGATGTTGCTAATAAATCACAGGGATTTTGACCAGAAGAAACAACTATGGGGCATGTAATTTCTTGTATCCAAACTTGGGGAAGATGTGAAGGGAATCGCCTCCTGATCCTCACAGGTAACTGCAAGATGGCACAGAAATGGGTATAAACACTCGTGATACAAACGCTCCATCTCTCCAACAAATACCAGTAACTGAAGAAGTCCTTTTAACCTCTTGGATTCACAAAACTTTTCTCAGAAGCTTTAATGTCCAGGCTCACCCTTACCTGTTGCAACAATCCTTCCTGTACATTTGTCACGGATGATAATACCAATACCTCCTTGTTTCTGCTGAGAATATTTAAGAGGTGCTGTGCAAGCAAAAATGCCTCTTGAGTGTTCAAAAGGTAAATATATTAAGGTGTCTTTTTTTTTTTTTCAGATTTAGTGATGTAAGGTATCATGACTAGTTTTGGAAGACGTGTTAGTTGAGGTTAACACAAGGGCTTAGGGACTCCTTTATAAGAGAATATCCTGGGCCACTAATGGAATAATCAAAGTGCTAAAGACCTGATTTTGTCAGTCTTTGGTTTTTCTTCCGCCAAACCTCTCAGGATTTTCTGAGGCCATTACCTGATGAACAATTAAAGTGGCCCATTTCCTTGTTCAAAGCCCCATGATTTTGAGGGGTGTGACAAAAGAAGGGTGCTTGCATACACTGAAACCAAGGGGCTTGGCATAAAGACCATGCGCAGCACTCTTTCTGGATACATTAGCACTACTAAGTTTTACCTCCACCTCACAAAGGAAAAAAAAACTTCAGAAATTACTTTTGTTAAGTCAATCATAGAATCATTTAGGCTGGAAGAGACCCTTGTTATCATTGAGTCCAACCATCAGCCCTACTCTACAAGTTCTCCCCTACACCATATCCCTCAACACCACATCTAATTGGCTCTTGAACATATTCAGGGATGGCAACTAAGCCACCTCCCTGGGCAGCCTATTCCAGTGTCTGACCACTCTTTTGGTGAATAATTCATTCCTAATATCCAGCCTAAACCTACCCTGCTGCAGCTTGCAGCCATTCCCTCTTGTTCTTTCGCTAATTACCAGTGAGAAGAGACCAGCACCAACCTCTCTTTACAATGTCCTTTCAAGCAGTTGCGATGAGGTCTCCCCTCAGCCTTCTCTTCCTCAAACTAAACAGACCCAGCTCCCTCAATCAATCCTCATAAGACTTATCCTCCAGGCCTTTCACCGGTTTCGTTGCCCTCCTCTGCACTCACTCCAGCACCTCGAGATCTCTCTTGTGTTGAGGTGCCCAGAAATGGACACAAGTCTCAAGGTGTAGCCTCCCCAGTGCTGAGTACAGGGGGACAATCACCTCCCTACTTCTGCTGGTCACACTATTTCTAACACAAGCCAGGATGCCATTGGCCACCTTGGCCACCTGGGAACACACTGCTGGCTCATGTTCAGCCGCTTGTCAACCAGCACCCCCAGGTCCTTTTCTGACAGGCAGCTCCAGCCACACATACCCAAGCCTGTAGCGATGCCTGGAGTTGTTGTGGCCCAAGTGCAGGACCTGGCACTTGGCCTTGTTGAAGCCCATGCCATTAACATTGGCCCATCGATCCAATCTATCCAAGTCCCTCTGCAGAGTTTCCCGGCCCTCAACCAGATCAACACTCCCACCTAACTGAGTGTCATCTGCAAACTTACTGATGGTGCTCTCTACATCCTTCTCAAGATCATCAATAAAGGCATTAAACAGAAAACTACTGATGTCCTACAAGGAATAAAACTCTGGTCCAACAGTGAGTGATACTTTTGAATATTTATTAGCATTATTTATATAAAAGGAACATTCAGGAGGAAGGAAGGAAGGATTGTGGCTTTTATGACAGATGAACAGGAGGCTTTTACTCTGGCTTTGTGTGTATGGAGTGAACTAAATAGGAAGTAACTTAGCTAATTTTTGAAAAGTTTTTGTAGTAGGGTGAGACAAAAAGAACACTTCCCTTGTGATGTTGTTTCATCTGTCTTGAAGTTGCAGTCCTCATTCGCTGAATGGGGAGCCGCAGACACCTATTTTACATATTAAGCACATGATGGTGAGTGAAGAAGGAAAACAAAATTATTGTGCAAAGCTGTCTCGCAACTTCAGTTATCTGACAAGTCAGCTAAGGCAGAAGTTAGAAGTAGTATCAGGAATCCAGGAATGGATCTTCTTTCACAATTGCTCCAGTCCTAAAAGCAAATGTATAATATGGTAAAGTCCCTTGACAAAATCAACTTCACGTTTACTTACTCTTAGCAAGTAAATCTATTCTGACTTAGAGACAGTATTTTCAGTAATTTTCAGTCACGGTTTCAAGTCAAAACCTTTTGGTTGATGTCAGATTTATATGTGAGATGTCAAGATGCTTCTCATATTTTTGTCCTTATCCATTTTACTATTTAGACTCTCTCTATGATGAGATGTTTGAATGAAGACACTTGGCAAGCATTGTTTAGAGTGACTCCCTCACTGTAGATGTCCCCATACTCATGGCTGCAACTTCTTTACTTCTCATCATCTGTGACTCAATGTCCCTAGCTCTTTCAAACTTTATGGCTGTCATTCTCTTCTGTAATGCTTATTCTTAGAAAGGATAGCTGTTAAAGTGGACATAATATTAGGTTATGGGGGGTTGTTCTTTTTCCCACCCTCCTCCTTTATTTGTTTCTTCAAACAATCTTCTATACCAGCATATTGCAGCCAATCGCTATTCAGATACTTTCTCCACGGAGAACTTCTACACATACCTGAGGTACCAGCAAGAATGTGAATGAAGACAACGTTTACAGCTCCTGCCACTTTATATCTTCTTCTGTTGAGGACCTCTTCTCCTCCCAAGTTTCTGATTATAATGCTGAATGCATGGGTGGTGGCTTACACACATTTCCCCTCTTTCCCCTGAGCTCTAGGTGTCATCTTGTCATATCACACCTTACAAGTATTCTTCAATTAAATTAACAAGTACCCTGAATATTGTTATCAAGTAACCTCCTTTGGTTTTCTGAGGTTTCCTTACATCTTATCACAGTAATGCTCTTCCTGTGCAGATCCCACGAAGTGGAAGAGCTCCTGTGAGGACAAAGACACCGAAATGTTTGTCTACAGATATGAATTGTTATTTGTCCTCATTAGGACCTGAACCCAAGGAGGAAACATCAGCCCTGCTGCCTATTCAGAACATACGGCACCGGTACAGGGATGAGTTAATAGAAAATCGATGCTGTCTCATGACCTGTTAAGCAACACATTGAAAATGATAAACCAAATTAATTTGCAACCTTCTGCTTCTAAATCCTGTGACTCAGCTGTGCATAATCATAGTTTCAATTAATGTGAATATATCACCTCAGACACTAAGGAAAAAAAAGAGTTCAGGATCCTACAGAAGTCCAAAAATACATAGGGTATCTTCTTTCCACATAGTATTAAAAACCCTAACAACCAATGCCACCAGTGGGGGACGGGAAGATCACCTTGGAGAAGACATAAAGTTTACATCAACACTACTCAAGTTTGTTCTGTTTGCATTTTCATATTTCTGATAGTCTAAAAAACATTTCCATTTTCAAAATAAGAAAGAAAAAAAACCCAGAAATTTTCATGTTTTGGACCCTGAATAATACAGAGAAACCTAAACTAGCGATATCACTTTCCTTGATGCTTTTTTGAGGTCTGTATTTCTATTCCAATAATTGATGTTCTCAGGTTGCAGGGGAAGAAGGGGAAAGGAAAGAGAACTTGCTGTGTGTTTCACTGACCTATTTGGAACGTCCCTTATGTCTGCTGTTACAGCTGCTTCCAAGCATCCTGTAACTGCTAGGCTGTGGTGAGAATATTGAATTCTGTCACAAGGGGCATACGGCTTCATTAATTACCACTGAAAACTTTACAGGTGCCTTTCCAGTTTACAGGTGCCCTCCCCAGACTCCAGGCTGTGATCTGATATGGGACGCAGGCTGCCACATAGCTCAAAAGGTTCTGGCTACAACCACAAAAAGTAGATTCCTATCTAGCTGTAGATGGAAAATTAGACTCTCTGTACAAAGCCTCTAGATCCCTATTCAGATTCAACGTAGAAGTGATTTATACCAAGAATTTCCACACATTCATTTTTCCTATTATAGCTCTCATTTTAAGGATTTAGTGGTCGGTCACTCGAATGGGCTGCCCAGGGAGGTGGTGGAGTCACCATCCCTGACTGTGTTTAAGAGTAGATTAGATGTGGTGTTGAGGGATATGGTTTAGGGCAGAACTTGTAGAATAGGGCTGACGGTTGGACTGGATGATCCCAAAGGTCTCTTCCAATCAAAATGATTCTATGATTCTATAAGATTCAAATATCAATGCTAGAAAATATCTTCCAAGCTATATCACAAGCATGGCAAGATCAAAATTCGTAGCAAGAAAACAATTGAGGCTTTAGTTTAGATTTTTTTTTTCTTAATGAATAAAAGAGCCAGTTTTTGCAGCTGATAAAACTATTTATTTATAAAAATTACCATTTTCCACTATGAGCAGATTTCCAGGTTTTTTATTGTTCAGGAAGGGAAATTTTTAGGTAGCAGAGGAAAAATGGATTTTTTTTCCTGGTCACACAACTTGTACTTAGAAAGTTAATGATTCTCTTTTCTAAGTATATTGAAATAGGGCTCTAGCAGTTATTTTTGTGCACTAAAATGCAAAGAAGTACATAAAAATTGCAAAGTACAG
This sequence comes from Jacana jacana, assembly GCA_013400555.1. Lineage (NCBI taxonomy): Eukaryota > Metazoa > Chordata > Aves > Charadriiformes > Jacanidae > Jacana > Jacana jacana. Next base: position 125,090 of record VZTM01012491.1, on the reverse strand, counting down.
CAACAAAAAAGAAGTTGGGCATGTCATCTTAAATCAGCCTTCTTTTGCGTATGTGTCATGATATATTATTACACAACTACATGTCTGGACTGAAGTCTTTGCTCCATGCAGCATATTGAAAATATACCAAATATCAAGGATTGGAGAATATCGTGATGGCCGCTGGACAAGCTGTCATTTATTACACTTTTATTTCATTCTCAGGATTCAGTATGTGGCCTCGTGCCATTCAGCACTTAAATGCATCACTCTTCTCCCCCCGTAAGTTTGTATGACTGTTGTCTGTGACTGAGTATGGGCAGAGACATTGGTGCCTGCAGGACAAGCTGAGGTAAAAAGTTACAGCTCTACACTACCTGCCTGTGTCCCCACTTGTACTCTGTGGTAAATGATGGTGCCTAATTTCTGCCTTTAGCTACCTCCCATCACCTCACCTACACTCACAAGTAAGCCAACGTTCACTCAAGCAGGCACATTTTCCATGACAGGCCATTTGCACACCCACAGCCTCTGAGGCAAGTGGTGTTACTATCTTCACGTTTCAGATTGGGAACTGAGGTACAGGAAGGAGGAACTAAAAATGAAGTCCTTTTCCACACCTCAACAGAGCAAAGCAGGTTTGGCCTCGTTAGAATGTACGAATGCTGGGGATGGATCATGCTCAGTGCTAATAATTTTTCAGAGAATTTTAATTATCAGCCTTCAACATACTTCTGGGTTGTGAAGGTATGTAGCTTGTCCAGATGTGACCACCCTCTCACAAACACGGCAAAAAGTCATGTCTGTGATTCGAACATAATGCCTCTAGGTTATATCAGTGCAGCTCTGCCAGTCAAAGCACAAAGCCCACTCTGAAAGGGACCAGCTGCAGGTGATGAATGAAGGCACATGAACAGGACAGGAGATACTTCTCAGCTGTGTTCTCCCTGAGATTTTGACATAGCGACTTACAGAGCCAGAGGTGGTGTCTTTTCATTTGAAAGGCCTTCAAAGGCTTTTTTTTTTTTTAATATATTTAATAATTAATAGAATTTGTTCAAAGCATACAGGTAGGAAAGCATCTCAGCTAGAGAATTTGTCAACAGAGGCACAATTCTGTCTCCTTTGCCCAAATACACACCTTTTGCTTTCCTCAATAATGTCTGAATGATCTATAAACTGAAAATAATTAGAAAGCATTAGAAATTATTAAACTGGAAATTATTATTCCATAAACATCTAGCATGGAAGCTGTTGGATGATGGAAATTCTTAACTCCAGCTATTGGCTGTAAGTGTGGGTACATGAGCTTACACAGGGTGCGGGGGTGCAGTGCAACTGACTCAGGCTGGAAGACTATTCCTTCTACTCATATTCCTTCAGTTGTATTATAGCTGTATTATGAACACACAGACACAGACACACACACACTCTTTCAGTCTTTCTGTCATTGCTTTCATTTTCTTCAGTTACTCCTATTTCTTTCTCTTCCTTTAATTGATCGGGATGAAACTTTTCCTGCAGTGTACTCACTATCTTATTTCCTTTCTCCATACACAAATAAAAGAGCTAGCATATTATAATGAGAACCAAAGTCAGCCCTCCTAGAAGCTGGCAAAATAATCAAAGTTAGAGACTGAAAGTGTCTAGTGACATTTGAAAAACAGCAAATTTGAGAATACAAAGTGTGAAGAAGAAAATGCCATTTGAGCATTTGGGGGTTTAATTGCATTCAGCCATATGCCTTTCTTAATGTATTTTCATGCATTACTTGCTGAAAAAAACTCAAAACACTTGAAGCAATTCTCTAAAAGAGCAGAGGTCTGCCTCTACCAAGAGGACACAATTGGATGTAAAGAATGAAAGACCAATCTTTTTTGATACTTATTGAAGCTTGATAAGGTAAAACATTTGTGTGAAAATGTTTGCAAACAGGCAGTTTTCACTAAAAAGGTTTAAAGTAATTGAAATGTTTTGCTGCTCATCTCTAATATACCTGACTCTTCTTGCAAATACTAATTTGATATTGAATAGGTTTCTACTTTTTCTTTCCCTTTTTGACAGTAGAACTGTGGAAGACAGGTTTAAAAGGTCTTATTTATCCTGAAGGCACCCAAATTTGTGTGCAGCATGTCTCCAGGAGGAATTTTTCACTAAGAAACTTTTATCTTCTGCATATACGCTCTCACTCCTGCAGGTAAATCCAGCATCTCCCATGCAATATTCCTGCCTAAGATCTTCCTGACCGCTCTCGGCTGAAATGGCCCACATAGGCTATGAGAAGTTTGGAAAAGGAGGGTAGAAGATATGAGCCTGACATAAAATTCAACAGGCTGCCAGCACAAAAGGCAAGCTCAGCTGTTGCTGGGTGGAAGGCCTTCCATTGGCCAGTTTGGTGATTTTCCTGGATTAAATGTGAATGACATGGGCTAGTATTATATGAAATACATGGAACTGTAAATGTGTAGATTGACTGGGCAAGCCTCAATCTAATATGGAAGAAAGCATATTTTAACCAACAGAGAGAGAAAAGAGCATTCTTCCTGACAGTAGCAATGGGTAATTAAACTGTTTGGAATCCAAGTGCAGATATTCACAATGATACTGCAAACATACCACATATTTAGACATTAATTATATGCAGGAAAAAAAAAAATCTTTATCAAGGGGATGCATGCAGTGAGATTTAGGAAGTACCTCAGTCAGATGTGAGGATTTCCATGATTGCCTGAGATGAATTAAAAAGACAGCAGAAATCAAGTTCAGAAAATTTTATTCTGGGTATACACTGAAGTATATATTTCATAATTGGCATTTGTTTTTACAGTTTTCAGTGGATATTTTATAGGTATGAAAATGCTGATGAACTAGATTTGCAATAAATAACATCATCAAGCTTACTGCTGGCCATTACCTACTCCATGATTTTTAAGATATGTTCCCCATTGCAGTCACACAGGCTATCTGGAAGCCTCTGCCTGCAATGATGCTTTTGCAGTCATTTAACCTTTAGACTTCTTCCCCTTTTCCCTCCTCCCTGCTTGTTTTCTCTGGTACATGTTGTCCTTCCCTTGAATTTCCTGATGATATGGTATTTCAGGAGATAACCTCATACCTACTTTATTCTACTCCAAACCCCTGTTTTTTTCCATACAACTCACATAAACACTTGGCTACAAAGATAGAAAAGTGTCATCTGCAGAAAAGATGTGCAAGGGGATACGAGTCATTTTCATGTTTTCTGTAGGATAAAGATTAACCCTGAACTGAGGGCATTTAGCTGCTCTGGGGAGCCTTTTCTCAGCTCTCCATGCAAGTGTATGTTTGAGAAAGCATTTCTTGGTTTGAAACTGATCCTGTTCTCTATGTGTATGCAGTGACCAGACTGTCTTGCACTTAAACTTTCTGGCAGACTCTCCCAGATACAAATATAAAACCATCATAAAACACAGACAGGTGCTAGATCAGGGCATCTCTAAGCTGTGTCTTCTTCAAACATATGTGTCTATATGTGTTCCCATTCCCCTGCATTTGACACAGATCAGGGTAGAAGTATATGCCTCAAATTCTTTCTACCACATTTATACTTCCACCACAAAACAAAATTACCAGGTGTATTTTAGTCATATCTTTACTCTGCAGTTGAGCGTCAGTGCTGCACATGCTCCTTTTGCAACTGTGCAGAAACCAGTGACTGAATTCTCTCGGCATGCTTTCATACTCTTGCTTCTTTATTCGTTTTTTTGGGGGTCAGGAATGGGTACAAAGTCTCATAGAGGAAACAGCTCCTTCTTCCCTGGCAAAACAGAATCAGCGCTAAACTACCCATTCTTACTAAACAGGAGACTTGTGGTCTGTAGGACTTCCCATCCTTGGTTGGTAAAATTTCACTAGTAAGAAAGAAACCCCCTTATCTGGAGTTTTTAAGTTTCACATTTGGGTTTTGTTTTTGTTCACCTCTGGTCAACACTTTCAGAATCTGCTAGTGTCTTATTTCTCATTCGTAATTGTGTGGCTTTGGTGGGTTGGTGGAACTGCATTCAGGGGAGTCAAAGTTTAGTTTTGAGATATGTGGGTGGCGGCTACTTTTGCTTTTTAGTGCTGTCAGAGCAAGGAGCAACACTTTTTATAAATGCATTGTGTTTTTACTGACTTAACGTGCCTTTCTATTTTTAAAAAATTGTATGCATGTTTGTTTACACATAGCCACAAAGTGTGTGTTTGTGTGACTGACACAGCCTTATTTCTTTCATTTCTCCTCTTCCATGGTAGCAGGGGCCACAAGGATTGGGCTGAATTCCTGCTGCTGGAGATCTAGCTGATTCTGTTTGAGACTCCTCACCATTGTACTTTAGCAATCTCTCTGCTTACTTCAGCCCATGTACCCAGCAACACCATTCATATCTTTACACAGACTTCCCACTCGGTTCAGGAAGCCTTGCAAACTTTCTAACACTATCAATGAAGTAATTTCATTCAGTAGTGAAAATCTGAATGTTACCTGAGTGTCTTTAGTACCTGTCTGATACATTTAACTGGATTCTGGATTCCTCTAAGGATATTCCCATCTATTTTTTTTCACATTGAGGAGCATTCTGCTGATGTTTAATGAATGTAGAATTTCTAGACAGGTTATTTGGAAGTGGGATTATTAGCCTCTTTAGCTGTGACAGCTGACACAAGGTATACTTACCTCATGTAGCCCAGCTATGACAAATAATAGGAAACCCACCTTTGTACTTGGATGGCAGGTCACTGATACTCTTAACTGGTACTAGGGCAGGAGGACAATACTCAAAACATGAGCATAACCCACGTGGTTACTAAACTCAGATTAAATTGAGGGGAAAGGATGTTTTAGGGCTTGTTTTTTCCTGTTGGATAATCAGCATGACGGTCTTTTGTCAGTTCAAAAAGGTCATTCCTGAATCAGCCCAAATTTTAACAGCTTGCCTGTGTCAGAAGACACGCCGGGTACACACCGGGTTACTGGGGTCACTGGCTTCTAGGACAGTACTGACAGTTAACACAGAATGACCGTTTACATTTATTATCATAAGCAAAGCTTATTTGATATATGATAATAAGCAAATAATAATATATATTATAATAATAAGCAAATACCACAAGTGGCAGCAAACTCACAGCATCGCTATGACTTTCCACAGATCTTCAAAGCCATCGCTGGTAGGTAACAGCACGCAAGCTTGTTTGGTTTTCTCCACTGGTAGCCAGTGGGCAAAGGGGAAGCTGGTGCGCTCCTTTCTGGCAGTTTTATCAGGCGAACAGCACGTGTCTCTGCTTTTCAAACAGAATCTTCGATTTTGTTGCTCTCATTAAAAACGGAGAGGAGTGTTTCTCGGGTTTTTTTCCCAGCCAAGGGCCCGGCCCACGCGAGCCACTCTCCACGCCCCTATCCGGGCCCACGCCGCCTGCCGCTCAGCCGGGGGACTACAACTCCCAGCGTGCTTTGCGCGAGAGAGCCCACCGCCCTTGAGCGTGGGGGAGCGTCGGGCTTGCTGGGACACATAGTGTGGCCCGGTGGGTGTCTGGTGTCTCCGTCTCCTCCGCTCGGCCGTCATTGGCCGGAGTTGGAGGGCGGAGGGGTCTCCGCCTTCAGCGGCCCGCGGTGGGGGTGGCTCCGCACGGCGCCTGCCGCAATCACAGGTAACGCGGTAAGGGCCGGCCGGTGCCGGGCTGTTTCTGGGAGGGCTGTGTCAGAGCCGGCTGCTGGCTGNCACTAACCCTCCCCTGACCCCCCCGCCCTGCCTGTGCGCTGTCGCTGCGGGGCGCCCGGCCCCATCCTCGGTGCTGCCCTTAATAAAAGGCAATTGGGAGCAATTGTGGCGGGGCTCTGCTGGCTCGGGAGCTGTGTTGGAGTTCGCCTTTCTGGAAGGGCTTCACCGGTGCAAGAGGTTTGTTCAGAAGGGCATTGCTCAGGGCTGGCACAGCAGAAGGGGTGGGGGTGGGAAGAAGCGGTACCAGCAGCGCGGCATTAGTCCCCGGTAATACATTTTTTAACGGGGGAAAAACGATGGAATCGGAATGTATGGGTTTTCTGCAAAGAGCTGACGGTGCCTGGAAAGTACTGCAGTGTGGCTGTTTATTTATAGCCGGTAGACAACCTTGCCACAACACCGAAGGTCTGCTCGGAGTCAGCAGCGCTGCTGGTTCCTGTTTAGGATGGGAGAACCCTGTGTTGGGTGTCTGGGGCTTAAAACAAAGATCGCAGTGAAGATCTGAACTGCTCAGACAATGTAGTAAAAGACATGTGGAGTGCAGGAATTTCAGACTTTTTGAGTCATCACTTCTCCAGAATTTGATTCTGTCCGTGCTCTAAACGTTTCCATGTTGTTTGGGCAGAAATGCTTATCCTCATCTGACTTAATCCTCTACCCTGCCCTCCCCTCTGCCCCGAATCGAGCGATGGAATGAAGTTATTCACGTAGTGTGACAGTAGCTGCTTTTTCTAGCACCAGAATGTGATTGTGGGGGCTTTGTGTATTTGTAGACACGTACGAAAGTAAATAGCAGAAGCAGTTTTACTGAAGCCTTACGGTCTGGCAGATTTTAATGTGGGCTTTTTGAAGTGCATATAAAAAATTCCCCTAAAATAGGTCTATTAAATTGTCCTCATCCCAGGAATTATAAGGAGTAATTTAAAAAAATAGTAATAAAAAAAATCACATTTCTCCTTCTAAATAATGTCATCTCTCTGCTGCTGAGAGAGGAATCTGCAAACAGTAGAATTAACTTTATTTAAAATGACTTTTAAGTCCCTGTATTTAACATTCAAAAATGTTTAGAGCCATTCTGAGTTAACATAATTAGTTTTTTGTTTTTACAGTAAAATTGACTTAAACCTCTTTGGTAGCTCTACTAAACTGTTTTCCTACAAGATCTAATCAAAGTAAACTGATTCATGAAATGGTTACTAGTACACTTTGTAAATAATTGTTTTGCAACAGACCATAATCTCCTTCAAAAGGTACCTTATCGGAGTTTACAGTGATACGGTTTTGCCATACAAGTGTATAAAGAAAATCAGACTAATTCCCCAGGGCTGTAATCACGAGTTTAGGTTCTTCAGTTTGCGTGGCAGTCGGCACAACGTGTAGGCAGAACATTGCTGACAGAGAACTGCAGACCTTAGTTTCCTGTGAGGAAGGCTGTCCTGAGCCACATAATTTGTGGAAATCAACATCTGTATATTACAGTGACAGGCAATATGCAAGCTCTGTGAGGGGAAAACGAATCATGCCTTGATTGTGAAAACTCAAAGGCTAGTGGTCATAAGGACGGCTGAGAAGAGAGTTTTCCCAGAAAAAAACATTGAGTGATCAGCTGATTATCTTATGGCTGTTATTTTCCCCCAAGACTCATTAACTTGTTTATTTCACATGAAAGGGAAATGGATGTATGGATTCTGTTTATATAGCTCTGGAAGGCTGTGCTTGAGGCACATTTGGAGATTAAGTTACCAAAGTGTCAACATCAGTCTAAGCACTAGTGGAAAATTATCAACTCAGACTCCTTTCTTTAGGGTGGTATCCGGCTGTTATGAGATTTTTTTTTATCTTAGTGGACTGTTTTCCCAAAGAAAAGTTGGGAAATCAGAGAGCAGGCTGTTGACCTGAAGACTTGTTCTAGCAGCAGCCAGCCACTTCCAGATGTGGTCTTTCTAAGCATCCCTCTCTTACCAAGTCAGAGCTGTGTACTAAACATGTAATGGGAAGTGGTCAAGGTACCTCTGTCAGGAAAAACAGGTTTTAAGAGCTGAGTGAATTGTTCTGGCAAGAGCCACCCAGATCTTCCATGCTTCTTTCAGGGACTGTGCAAACTGTGCAGCAGCCTACTGATGTCTGTATGTGGTGGGCTTCAGTGCATCTGTAGATCTGAGGCTGAACCTGCTATATCAGTGAAATGTGCATTGTCCCTTNGTGTCAGAGCCGGCTGCTGGCTGGCGGCGGCGAGGAGGCAGGGGGAGCCGTGAGTTGTGGAAAAGTCGTGAGGGAGAGGAGAGGGGGCTCTCGTGAGGGAAGCCGTGATGGGGTTGTTGTGAGGGCTGCCGGCCCGCTCCGCTCCCCGCCGGCAGAGCTGCCCGGAGGTAAGAGCGAGGGGCTCCGCCGGCTCCAGGGGAGGGTCCGAGGGGCGCCGGTTTAACTCGCCGGCAGCCAGCGCTGCCGAGCCCCCGGCGCACCGCTGACTCCCTCCCAACCCGCCCCCCCCGC
>VZTM01012491.1:42633-115811 GCA_013400555.1 Jacana jacana | reverse complement strand
TCAACATCTGTATATTACAGTGACAGGCAATATGCAAGCTCTGTGAGGGGAAAACGAATCATGCCTTGATTGTGAAAACTCAAAGGCTAGTGGTCATAAGGACGGCTGAGAAGAGAGTTTTCCCAGAAATAAACATTGAGTGATCAGCTGATTATCTTATGGCTGTTATTTTCCCCCAAGACTCATTAACTTGTTTATTTCACATGAAAGGGAAATGGATGTATGGATTCTGTTTATATAGCTCTGGAAGGCTGTGCTTGAGGCATATTTGGAGATTAAGTTACCAAAGTGTCAACATCAGTCTAAGCACTAGTGGAAAATTATCAACTCAGACTCCTTTCTTTAGGGTGGTATCCGTGTTCTGAGATTTTTTTTATCTTAGTGGACTGTTTTCCCAAAGAAAAGTTGGGAAATCAGAGAATAGGCTGTTGACCTGAAGACTTGTTCTAGCAGCAGCCAGCCACTTCCAGATGTGGTCTTTCTAAGCATCCCTCTCTTACCAAGTCAGAGCTGTGTACTAAACATGTAATGGGAAGTGGTCAAGGTACCTCTGTCAGGAAAAACAGGTTTTAAGAGCTGAGTGAATTGTTCTGGCAAGAGCCACCCAGATCTTCCATGCTTCTTTCAGGGACTGTGCAAACTGTGCAGCAGCCTACTGATGTCTGTATGTGGTGGGCTTCAGTGCATCTGTAGATCTGAGGCTGAACCTGCTATATCAGTGAAATGTGCATTGTCCCTTACATGATCTCCAAAGCAAGGTTAAGTAACTCTTCTACCAGCAAGACTAGGCAGAACTGATAAAATTATCCCATTTTTGTGGTTAGCCAAAGATCTAAAATTATATTGAAGTGAATTTTCAGATCTTACATGTAGTTTCACTCTGTATGCATTTAGGATTGCATGTAACAGATTCCTTTATTCATTGGTTTAAGAAAAAAGGTGCTTTTTTATGGCCCTCTGGTAAGGTGGTCATCTTAGCTCGTTTCTTCTTCTAATAGGACTTGAAGATAAAGTGTGTAACAGGAACTTTCTCTTTTCAACTGTAGGTCAAGACCTTGTTCAACACAACCCGGAATGTAGTTGTTTAAGTTGCCTGCCTGAGCAGTGAAAGGCTTTCTTTAAAACAAGCACAAATATGGGTTGAGTTTGTTGGGGGCTTTTTTGGAGTTGAAAGCAACTAATGAAAGAGCTATTCCCACTGCACATGTTTAACGGTTAAACCTATTTTAAACACTTCTTGGAGAACCTTGGAGAGCACAGCATTTATTAATCATGGCTTATTAGTGTATTGTGGTATGTCTAGGGTTTCCCCTCCCTCTTTTCTGGTGTTAATTTGGTTTAATTATAGTATAGAGGGAAAAAAAACGCAACAGATAAGTGGGATTATATGTTACTAATTAGTATAAAAGATGAGGGGTTTTTCTATTCTGAATAACCCATGACAGAACATATGTGCTTTTCTAATACAATGCAAATGTTTCTTGGTGTGTGTTTGTTGTTTGGTGGGTTTTTGTTTTCTCCCTGGACCTTCTGTATCATTCCCAACTCTTGTGTCAGCAGAGGCGAGAAATCTGATGATCTGGATATCCACACACCACACAGGAGGCTGTTGTATTCCTCAGGGAGGGCCTGCCTGAGGGTCTTGATAACATAAGTCTTTTTCCTGATCTGGCTGTGGGCTTTCCTGTTGTGGGCTTGTTTGTGGGCAGAATGTGGGGCTGGTATCTGGTACATGTGTGTCCTGCACAGCATAGCCCCTTGCAGAGGTACTGGCTGGGGTCCTGAGAGCCATAGACCTGTGTTCCTGTAGTGCGGTTTGTGAGCTCGTTGGGAAAGACAATCACATCCAAACTGTTCCCAGTTCAGGATTTAGCACTCTGTAGCATATTTCTTCTGAAGCTACTTTAGTCTCTGTTGCGTGGTATATCAGTAACTAACTAATAATCAGTAACACTGCATTGGCAGTGGCTGTCTCCGTATGATGGATGCCCGTCTACTAGGATCTACCTTGAATTTTATATCTATTACATATTACCCATTTGACCCAGTGGCAGTAACACAGCTTCTATTGGTATGTCTTGGATTCAAATTAATGATTTACATCTCAACAAAGCTAAGTGTCATGTGAAAGTGTTTCCAGTCCTTCAGCAATAATTTTAACCATTTGTTTTGTCATTGTAGTGTGTTTTTCATGTAAATGTAAGTAATTTTTTTCATTGGAGAAATGAAAAATTACGTTTTAATGAACGCGGAAAAAGGTTTCTTCTTATGAAACAGATAATGAGCTCTGAGGGCTCTGGTTGCATGAAATTTGTCTCTATGTTCCAGTAAGTCAAACTCAGTTAAGTTTTCTAAGCAGATCGCCTTTCTTTTCTTGTCTAAGGAGTTAGATATACCTGAAAGTGAATGTTGGGAATGGATAGGCTTGTTGTCCCATTGTGTGCTGTGGCACTTTACAAAGGTTTTGAACAACTTGCTTTGAATCTTAGCAGTGCTGTAGGCAACAGAATAGGCAGGTTTTATAGATGTTGTAAACATAGGATATCTTCAATGCAGTTGGTAGTGTTACTTGTCTTAATCATCTGAAGGAGTGACAAGATAGAACAGGCAGAGTAACCATACAAAGCCATGTTTGGTGACAGCAGTGACAAGAATTTACAATTCTAGCTCCACATGAGAGATTACAACTGTCTGCTCTTCTCAGTAACATCCAACGATAGGACAAAGGGTAATGGATGCAAGACAGAACATAGGAGATTCCAGTTAAATATGAGGAAAAATTTCTTCACAGTGAGAGTGACTGAACAGTGGAAGGGGCTGCCCAGGGAGGTTGTGGAGTCTCCTTCTCTGGAGACATTCAAAACTCACCTGGACACGTTCCTGAGTGAGCTGATCTAGGTGTTCCTGCTCCGGCAGGGGGGTTGGACTAGATGATCTTTCAAGGTCCCTTCCACTCCCTGGTATTCTGTGATTCTGTGATCAAACTGCAGAAAATTCTGCTTATTCCTTCATATTTTCTTAACTGCTCAAGTGGCTAATAATTCAACAAACCCTAAATTGTTGAATTAACATGTACTGTTCTTGCTCCCAAATCTCACTCTTGCAGGCGGTTACAGGAGTGGCTTTGTCCTGAAAGATTAGTTTTCTAGATTCCAATGAGTTTCTGGAATAAATGGTGTCACAGCACTTAACGTTTGGGTCTGTCTTTTCCTTTCTTTTCTGGTGGGTTTTTTGTGTGGTAACAATTTTTCCTATAGGAGCTGATATGCTGGCATAACTTCCTTTACTTTGTGCTACTTCCTTGAGGGGAAAAAAAAAAAAAAAACCAACAAAAAATAACCAACCAACCAGCCAACTTCTAAAAATACATGTTTTTCACTTTGCTGCCTGCAAGACTGCATCTTAGTGACCAATAGATCCAGTCTTGGAAAGATCCATACTACATGTAACGTTAGTGGTCTTTTCCTGTACAGCTGCTTTGGAGTGCAGCTGACTACTACCCTGTTTCAACCTCATTAGAGTGGCTGCAGGTGGATGGATTTGGCTGTGGAGAACTGAGGCTGACTTTGGTACTGTTAGTTACGTGATTTAGTGGTGGCTTTGACATTGTGCCTTCTGGCCATGTTGTATGGCGTAGGAATGTCCAGATTTTATTCCAGTGAAGACTACCCTAGAGTAGATTACCTGGTACTGCAACACCTCTTGCCTCCATATCAGCAATGATCAACCTCCAGGATCTCTGATTTGTAAGTAGGCCAGTATCTGAGAGATCTCAGTGCGTGAGGAAGTATGTAACTTTCATGTATGTTCCAAAAGCATGCAGTCCTTCAAGGGGATTTGCTTTATGAGAACATATTGGACACAGCAGACCTGAGACTGTGACCAGTATACTCATAGTCTCTCCCCACAACCCCGCAAAAAAGAAAAAAAAAAAAAAAGATGGAAAGAAACTCAAAAATCAATCCACTAGAAGCAATCCTTTAATTAGATGTGCCCAGATTGTTTGCTTTTATAGCAAATGCTGTAGCAGACAGTTAAGGGACAGTTAAAGTGCTCATGAAGTTCACTAGTGGGGACGGGACACAAACTGCTTCTCTAGCTTTGCTTTTCTGAATTTGGCCTCCACAGGTTCAGACTCGGTTCTTTGCTCTGCAAACACTTAACCGCTGTGTGAAAGCGATGAAAACGGTACTCTTTCATGTGGTACCAGTTCACATTTGCTCTCCCACTAGCACGACAGGGTGTACAAATAGCATGAGGCTATTGCAGTCTGCACTTCCCCCCCCCAGCCCCAGCAGTTAGGGCTATATCTTCTGCAGTGCAGTGGCACAGCCTCTCTCTACCCTCTCTGGCTCTGTGGGCACAGAGAGCTTTTGTGACCCTCTGCCCTTCCAACTCCCAAGCCATTTTCCACATCTATGTATCCTTGTGCCTTCATCACCCAGAATTCGACTCAGTAACAATTGGCTAATTGCCAGCAAGTGGAAACCAGTGAACCACATAAGCATACACCAAAAGACCAGTATTAATCTGATTTTTTTTTTTATCTGTGAAATACTTGATAGTGAGGCTTGCTCTGTATTTGAGGTCTATTCATTACCAGCTATTATAGAACAGAACAACCAGAGGGAGCTGAAAGACTTGGTTGTCCTATTCAGCAATGCTTTCAGTCTGATTTGAAAACTGACAGAAAACTCGTTTTGTAACTATAAGCAGCTTGGTGCTAAAGGGAGAAATGACCAGAAGTTGTACTTTTGAATGGACTGTAGAATGCAAAAAATCGACACAAGCAAGAAAAGGTTATAGTTGTGGTATTACTGATGTTTGTGTTTGTTTTATTTTTGACTAATGTCCTCTGACCTTCTCTCAAACTTTTTCATTAGGAATTTTTTTTCCTTCCCATTTGTGGAATAAATAAAGAAGAGAGATGATATGGAAAGCAGCTGTGCTGCTGGGCTGTGCTTTGGGCATCAGCACATTTCCCATGGAAGAACCTGAAGATGGAGGCAAGCACTGGGTGGTGATCGTTGCAGGTTCAAATGGCTGGTACAACTATCGACACCAGGTAAGGACCACTGATCACACATGCTGATACTGGCCAAACTAAAGAAAGTCCTGGCTCTGGGACTCGGAGGGAGATGAGTAGTTCAGCCTTTCTGTCATTTGGGCGAGTCCTTCTACTTCTAGACTTCCAGGGGTATGTGAAGTTTTCAAAACAGCAGCAATAAGATTCACTCACAGCCTGCTCTTAATTCTTGTCATTCTCACTCCAGGAATTCCCTTCCTCTGCTCCTTTTACTATTTGATTTTTTTGGGGGCATACAACTTTGGTCTTCCCTCTTTTGAAAACCTGTCATTAGCAGGAGGAACAGTATTCTACCTCTGGTCACCCTTCCACATCCTGGGAGATGTGTATCGTTTTGGCTAAATACTCTGTTACTAGACTGGAGGATCTAACCCCAGCTTGCGGGTGAACAAACGGTATCTTAAATTAAACCTAATTTTGAGACACATGCATGTTTCTTTCCATTTGTTTTCCTCTTTTCCTTATGTTATGCAAAACCACTCTTCTCTCCAGTTAAATCTGTAAAGGTTCCAAATGCACAGTATGTTGTTGTTGGGTGGGGGACATGCAGAAGGGTGTTCTTCTTCACCTGAAGTTTGCCCACTGTGTTTGACAGCACGGCCTCAAGAGTTGTGTTGGTACAACAAACATATGATGCACTGGTGTGCAGGGATCAGAGTGAAGGGCAGAGAGGGGAGAAAAGGGAAGAGGAACTCCTGAGTTTGTTGCTGTCAAAACCAGCACGTTGTGGAATTGTGATCTGAGTGTGAGTGTCAGGATGGGCAGGATTAAATCCAAGTGACTTAACTGTGATTATATTCAAGATATATAATCAGCAGTCAGGGGACTACGGCAGTTTTTCCCTTTGGGAAATTCTTGGGCAACCTTTAAACAGCTTAATCTGCACTTGAGCACAGTCTTTGCTCTAAACTTGGAACTACTGCTTGCTTTCCTGCAGAACACAGTCTGTTTAATTCTGATTTATATGCATATCTGTATATTTGTAAATGTTAGAAAAATAGTTTACTACACTATTCTTGATTGAGCTGGAACAGAAATTGAAAACACTATGTACAAACCCAGCATTTAAAAAGTTAAACTATATTAAATGTACTGGGTACATATATCAAACTTATTGGTTGAACATTGAAGCTTTTAAAGTATTATTTCTAATATAGCTGTCTGTAAACTCTAGAGAGGCTTAATCTTCTTTATTTGTGTCAATTGAGGAAGAAATTAACCTTCTATGTGTTGGGCACCCTGGGTTTTATATGTGTGTTTCTCCTCCCCCTCAGCTTGGTTTATAACTTTAAGCACAGCGATCTTAAAACTAAAAGAACCGGATTGATGAGCTTGTTTCATCTGAAGAACCTGTTACTTGCAAATCCTACCTCAATACTTTGACAAACTGGTTTTAGGGATTTTGTCAGCTCATTGCACTATGGATATCGCCTAATAGTCAAAGTTGGAATATTATAGCCTTAATATAAGCTATTCCTATTTAAAGTTAAGTCTGAAAAGATATTTTTAAAGTTGAAATTGGAAAACAATTATAAAAATACTACTGTTGTAGTTGATTGTGGCCCACCCTAGGGCGTCTAAATATAATTACTGAGCCGTGCTTTGGTTGTTATTGCTGTATAACCAGTCTCACTGGCTCCCTTCCACTCTAGGAGGAGTTCATACAGCAGCAGTCATTGTCTAAATAAAACTGTATTTTGAAGCTGTGGCTCGTGAGAATTCCTTTTCTACAGTTGCCCAAGCATAGAGATTTTTAACCTTTCTGTCAGTGAGACTTCAATGGCAAGTGTATCTACCAGGTGTAGTGGAGTTATGGAGAACACAAGATTCCCATTTACCTATTTGTGTCCAACAGTAAGTCTTTTGAACATGCCAGTTTCACAGAAGCAAACTAACTTTAGAGTGCGTTCATGCTTCGCACACAGTTTTTAAGTAACTGCTTTTCAAGGTGAGAAAAATGAGGATGGCATTTCTTCAAGCATCTTCATTTTGAAGGTAACTCCAACTAACAGTGTGAAATATCTGCAATGCCAAGTTGTTCTGGACTTCAATCTCAGAAACTTCTGTATTTTAACTCCTACAGCTTGCTTCAGACACAGTATTGGGAAAAAAAAAATAGACCACCACTCATTACCCTATCAAAGCTATGAAATCAGCATCATAAGAAAGAGAGACTGTGTGAAGGATCCTTCAGAGTGGGGCTGAGCTCTTGCTTACCTGCCCCAGGCAAGGTACTGTGCCCCTAGCATGCTATGAATTGAATCAGCTCCCACGAGACATCCTGTTCTGTCTTGCCTAGAGGCCCTTTGTAGCCAACCTTAATGGCCTGGCAGGAGTGAGCAGGCTTGGTGGGACAGCATAGTGTGAGACAGACCCAGCAGGCAGTCCTACAAAATCCACCCCCTCTGTGCCAGTGTCATCCAGAGAAGGATGCCTGGCGTATCAAAATACGGGGGAAACTTTTTCCTATCAGAACTGGCTGAACCACAGACTTTTAGAGTTACACAGAGGAGGAAAGTTACTACAGAGGTCTCAGAGTTACCACAGATTTTTGGAAACATTATGCAGATTGATCACCATGTCTTTGTGTGTTAGTACTCTCTACCTTTTACCAGTGGAAGCAAAAGCACTGTAAGTGTTTAGATTATTTGCCCAAGTCACTTGTACTGGAGCTAGGAATAGGACTTGGACTTCTGTGTTTCATCCATCATGAAAGTCATTTCATAGTGAGCACATGCAGAAACACGTTATTTTCAGTAGAACAGTACCTGTGCTGTCAGAAAGTGAAGTGCTCTGGGATTGCAGAGTTGTGTAATTTTTTGCTTTTCAAGAGAGATACCACAGAAGAATGTATTTTGTACTCTAGCTCATTTTCCTCTTGGCATCACCTTTCTTCCTCAGAACTTCTCTGTTTTAGCCTGTGTACAAGTGAATTCATGCATATGAACATGCCTGTAACTAGGTAGTCAGCGTGACACTTTTTATTACCAGACTGGTTGCTATTCCCTACATGCAACTAAACACTCATACTGTCCCTTTGCAATTTGAGACCTCAGCTGACACATCTCTGAGTCTGAGTTCCTCAGTTCAGCTGCTCAGGGTACAGTTAATGATGACATTTGATGTTTGTATTACATTTATGTTTTGTGAACTCCAGTTGGTTTGCACCCTGCCTGCACGCAGCACAGACAAAGCTTATTCTGCTGCCTTCTACACTCATTACCTGATAGCAGGGTTTGTTCATCTGACTAAACAGCCATAAAAGAAGACTATTACATCTTCAAAAAAGTCTCTAATTCCATACATAAAAACTTGTGGGGAAAAGAATCCATCATTGTATGCTGTGCAGACCTCCTGAACAGTAAGTTTTTTAAGACTGTGCAGTCCAATGCTGATTTTTGCACCTGTAACCTCAAGGAATATAAAACTCCTTCTAAGACTTGTAATTCAGCTGTCGGGGGTCAGGATCCATTGTCAGGGATTTGTGCCTTGTTTAGAAAAGATGAGGAAAAAAAAACAACCCACTGTTTGCACTTATCTCTGAGTGAGATTTATACCTTGCAGGCACTTGTTCCCTCTGTGGTGGCTGAACTGGGACTGATCAGGATGATCTAAACTTACACATTTATCTAGTCAAGTTCCTAAAATAAATTTGATATATTTTGTGATAGGCTTACTGTCATTGCAAAGCCAGCTTGTACCTTGACTTATGCTTGTGGCTTCTCAGTTTGGTGGTTTTACGCGTAACTCGGTGTTTTTGATCAGAGTTGCTTGGGCTGTGGAAGGGCTATCGGCAGGGACCTCTCTGCTCCTCAGCAGTTACTCTGACTTTCTATAGCAGCATTCTCATTACCAGACTGCCTGTTATTCCCTAAATGCAACTAAGCACTCGTAATACATACTACAAAGAGTGCTCCCCCATTCCCTGGGAAAGTGGCTCAGCTCTCTGGTATGCAAAGAGCTAGGTGGTGTATCTCTGGAAAGCTTAGTGACATACCTGCCCAAATACAGCACTAAATGCTACTGGCAGATGTAAAGAATGAGCTCACAAACTAGTTCTCCTTAAAAGAAATGGAATTTTGTATATACTTCTATCTCAGGATAGTGTGTGTGTGTGTATAGATACATACATATACATACATACCTGGTGTGTGTATATATATATACATATGTAACTCAAACTAAAGCTGGCTTCACACACAGATCAGAAAGAGACAGACCAATACTTGCTGGATACACCCGAAGACATAGCCAATGGAAAAGCCTGATGTGAAACAGTCTTACAAAAGGTGGAATACATATTTGAGGAGAAAAATAGCTGAAAAAGTCTGGCAAAATTAAAGTTCTGAAAATTGAAAACATCTGAATTTGCGTGTGTGTGTCTGTTTCATTTGTTATTTTTTATGTTGTTTTAGTCTTATACTTACCAAGCTTTACGAGACAGGGACTAGAGTTATTCAGGGCTTTGGACACACACAATTAACCAGAGGAGTGTCTAATTTCAAGATAGTCCTAAATTCTTAAGTCTTGCAGGTAACAGACCTTAAGGGTGCCTTGGTTACTTGGCTTCAATTAACATTTCCTTATTGTGCCTACAAAATTGTAACTGAAGTTACAGGAAAACCTAAGTTCTTAAAGCAGTTAGGGTTTTTGGCTGATTCACTGATGTGTGTTTAAGCAGGGGAATGAAACATGGCTCGTATCTCAGACATCTTCTTCTACCACTCAATACTGGAGTTCTTTGTTAGGCTGTGGCACTTCAGTGTACCTGTAGTGGGAACAGCGTCACTTTTCAGTGAAGCTGACAGTGCCTCACACATGCTTTTTAGCCATGAACCCAGCAGTCATAAGACCAGGAGTAATTTCACAGAAGTCCAGCCTTTTCCCCTTAGGCACTATTTATGCATCCGTGTGTCATAAAATAACTTGATTTTTCCAAAGTCACCCCCACCCCAAGCAGCTTGCTTGAAAGCTGTGCCAGTCAAATGCTTAAGCAGCTGTATAGAAAAGGAAAGTTGGGGTGTTTTGGTTTTTTTCCTTTTAGAATTTCCCCCAAATGTACATTTTGGGAAGCAAAAGGCCTGTCCCAGAAGAACAGGGCAATTCCACCTCTGATCCCTGTGCTTTCAAATCTAGCAGTTAATTATTTAAGGGTAGATATTCCACAGAGATTTGCTGATGCAGCAATGGGTATGGACTGACCTAGGCATGAACGGTCTGAACCACGCCATATACAGTGTCCGTTTTGGAGCTGGCATGTGAGGTCCATTGTTTAGGAGCAGTTGCTCAGCTGTACCTTCTCCTCTTCTACTCTCCTCTTCGGGGCACCAGCTACCCACCCCAAAGCATCGCCACCAAAGCGTGATTTGCATTCAGTGACAATTTATCCAGTAAACATTTAAAACACTCAATTCATGGACTAAACCAACGAGAATAATACCAAGAAGAAATCTGAAACAATATTAGCTGTCTTTTTTGGGGTGGCTTGCAGGTATAGCTGTGCTAGAAATATTTCTGGAAGAAATAAGACCCAAATAGCAATATTTGAGATGGAGTTACACATCAACAGGAAATACTCTAGATTCACATACGCCTCCCTACTGTAGCAGCAGACTGTTTCTATTCTGCTTTAATAGAGATTTATGGGTTTTGATGTGTACGGGAAGGAACAGGAGGAGCACGTGACCAGCATCAAAGGTGGCCACTCAGGGCAGCTAACTCTGCCCTAAAAAACCCAACTGTTTGCTCAGAACCCTCCTGTTTTAGTCAATGGAGTTTTAGCAGCAAAAGATGTTTTTGCTGCTCTGGCCTATGTTGGTGATATCATTGTGCTTCCAGTAGGTACAGTTCCCTTAGCAAAAGCCTTGGAAGGCTGGGGCAATCTTCAAACAGTTAGGGTTGAGTGAATTGATTATATTGATCTGTTTCCCTCTGCTCTAGGGAATTTAACCCATTTAAATTTACCACCAATGTGTACTTTACTGAGTAAGACAGGAGATAGTGAGCAAACAGTCAAGAGTTCAGGAAGGAGAGAGGAGACAGGAGACAAAAAAAGCTGAAAGCATGCATTTGTAAAGCTTAACTAATTTTGGGTACTTTTTTGTATTAATTAAAAACACTTCTGGAGTCCCTGCTGACCTGTCATGTGCCTGTGGGAGCACAGGCACTTGCTGGTTGAATATGTTGATATGATAATGCTATAGTATGCCCTAGCATTTCTGTATGTTGTTAGCCTGTAACTGCCTGCCAGCTTAACAGAAGTATATGATGACTTGAGAGTGAGAGGGGATCTGTGATCTACTCATCGATCGGTGGAGAGGTGCCCCGCTTACTGTTTTCTTCTACTTTTTGCTTCTGAAAATCGAAGACATATTAGTCAAACCTGCACTCCACTGTTTCATATTATATGTGATACCTTTATAATTCAGTTTAACCTTTCGACCTGTTGAGGCAGCAGCTGGTGTAATGACATACAAGGAAATGGAAGCTATAAACATTGACGATTGTCTGGGATAGGTGAATGTAGAAGAGAATGTAGGCTGACCTGTGTAGTAGAGAATGGAACTGCTTCAGGAAGGACAGGTTCAGGGTTAGTCACGGGAAGAGATTTTGCTGTGGGAGAGTTCATTAGCATTGAATGTGCCTCACCCTTCCCAGAATCATGCACAGCCACCCTCACTTTTCATCTTCAGCCACAAGACCAAGGATTATAAAGCAACAAGATTTTACAGTGTCCTTTCAGTTAACTAGTCAAAATCACTGGTGCTCCTAAGTAATCGGAACTTACGTAGGTCCACTTAAACCACTTCAGTTTGGTTTACAAACCAGAAAATTAGATCAGCTCAACAGAAGTAAACTTTAAAGCTTGCCTTGTACCTGTGTTTGGAGTGTAGATTTGTTAGGTGGGATTTCTTCCATCCAATCTGCACAGCTTTTCTAGCATGCTGTAGTTCTAGAGTTTAGGAATGATTGTTTATATCCCACTAGGGCATTCACAAACTGCAGGTCTAAAAGAAGAGAAGTTTTTGGACTGGGGTTACTAAGAATTTAGCATTCTGATAGAGGTTTGCATTAGCTGTAATATCATGTGGATGAGTACTGTTTTTTCTGTGTAATGGGAAGATGATTCTGTAAAGAAAATCTGCTTATTCATATCCTGTACAAGTCAGGAAAACAGCCTGAATAGAAATTCTGCAATTCTCTTTTCCGCTGAAATCTGTTTCATTGCCTGGAAGTTGCATCACTGTTACTCTACAAGAAATACATAATTACAAAGAAATTTTACTTAACCAAAATTTTCACCTAGTAAAACAAAATTTAATAAAATCTTTGCAATGATGAGATTGGTAAACCATAGTTGCTTAAGCTAAGGACAGTTTGAGGCATAGTCATGCAGCCTTGGCACAAAACTAATTATAATTTGTGGGAATCCAGCTCTTCTACTTGGCACACTTTGGGTTTGTCTGTCAGTACACAAGGATTTAATTTAGATTTTCTCATGGAACGTTGCTGAGAACCTTATGTTAAGTTTTGTTATCTGTACCAAGTCTGAAGTAACTTCTGGTTTCTGTTCAAATAAGAAATCAAATTAGGTAAATGAGAGAGAGATTTTAATAATAGTCTCTAATATTAATGCAACTTAGAGAAAGTTTAGAGAAAGACACTGAGTCTTGGTTTAACCTGGGCATTTTAGCCCTCTAGCAAACTTCAGTCTTTTATATTTGAATGCAGTTTCTTCTGGATAAGAGCAGAGCCTGCAGAACTCTTTTTCTTCTGGTGTCAAAGATGAAGTCTCTGTTAAAGCTGTTAATGAAAATCTGCTTAATTCCAGGCCGACGTGTGCCATGCGTACCAGATTGTACACCGCAATGGAATTCCAGATGAACAGATCATTGTCATGATGTATGACGACATTGCTGATAATGATGAGTAAGTCACAAACATATGGTTGCTACAAACCTGCCATAATCCCAGTGTGCTTTGAGTCTGTAGGAGTTTTGTAAGGAGAGCCTTTAAAACACCTGGGATACGTGTAGAGATATTTTATCCATCAGCACAATAATTCTCCTTCAGATTGTGCTGAGGAACTTTCTAAGCCTGACTGCACAACTCAGCATCAGCTGTGGGACCCAGGACTGCAGAGCTTCAGTGCTACAAGAGTAAGCCATCTTAGCTCCCCAGGTGTGACAGTTTGCGACAGATAAATAGCCTGTAACCACAAACATAGGGGAGCTTCGTGTATGACTTGTGGGGCTTTTTTGAAAGAATATAATGACTTTAATTCCCAGAATGTACATTCAACAAATAAGCCCATGTCCCATTCTTAGTGACTGTCTAGAGTGTATCATTCCTTTCTATATGAAAGAGTTCAGTTACACAGCCTCTAGTTCTAAGACAACTTCAGCAAAAATCAGTAGACTTCACATGCCCAGCAGCTTTGGGAGCAAAGAGGAAAGGGGACTAAAGGCAAGACTGAAAATAGAGAGTTGATAGTGTAAGAGACCACCCACCTACATCTTCAGATTAATCAACATGATCTGGGGCAGGATACTCTGAGGGTAAGGACACCTGAAACTGACTAAACTGAAAAGGCCTTTTTATTCTGAGATCACTTAAGGACACATGGTGCAGTGCCCATTCTCTCTCAGGCAAGCTGGCCAGTCAGGACAGTTTAAATGGTTTCCTCATTGTTCTGTGGTCATGGTATGGTACGTGCCTAATTATTCATATTTATGTTTGTTTAACTTTCAGAAATCCAACAAAAGGCATTGTCATAAATAGACCTAATGGCACAGATGTGTATGCTGGAGTGCCCAAGGACTACACAAAGGAGGTAGGAATGAAACACCATTCCCCAGGGAAGGTTCAGCATTAGCCAATGTTCTGCACAAATCCTTTCAGCCCATAGCTTACATTCCAGAATGTGTATAGGATCAAGCCTCCAGTTTATTCACTTGCAGTCTTTGGCATGCAGTTGGGTGTTCATAAGATGAATATAAACAACAGATGCTTTGAAGTGAAGCAGTGGTCATAAAAGTGAACCTTTACACTGCTTTTGTGCTGGCATGCAAAGTAAGAGGAAAAGTCTTGCATTCATAAGTGCTGTAACTCAATATGAAGAACAGCTGTGTAAGACTAATTGTTTCATTAAATCAGACCAGTAATCCAATCACTTGATGATTTCATGATTCAGTGTCTGAGTCCTCAGAAGCCAATACATTATATATAGATGATGGATTGAAAAGAATGGCCTGCTGAACTCGCCAGCCCTGCATGGATTCTGACTTTAAGAAGCCATCTTTCTAAGTGAAGTTTGTTGTTGTTGTTTTTATTATCAGATTTAACTTTAATCCTTTTAAATCCTTAGGATGTTACTCCAAAGAATTTCCTTGCTGTTCTCAGAGGAGATGCAGAAGCAATGAAGGGGGTGGGATCAGGAAAGGTATTGAAAAGGTAAGAGAAGTATAATTTAGAAAATAATTGCATGTGTAGTTGTACATTAGCACTGCTTTCTATGAAAGGGGTAAATTAAAGCAACTCAAGAATGCACCAAGATTGTTGATGGCAATTCCCAGTCATTCACATTAAAAACACAGTGATTTTTGGATTTTTTCAACTATCTAGCACCAAGAAGCAACTGTTTATACTTGACTGATATGGAGTCCAGTATACATTAAGATATTAAAAACTCTAAAGGATAGTGTCAACAGTACTAAGGTATTTGTTGTTTAGACTACTGTCTTTTGCAAGAGTGGCTATTCAAAGAGTTTTATCAAGACTTGGAGACCTCTAGAAAGGGTTTGCTAAGGGTTGGCTTAATGTTCACGAGTGTATTAGTCACCTGAAATGGGGAGACTTAGCAGTCAGTGGCAGAGGGACAGAGATAGCTTAAATAGCTCATCAGCTGAAAGAATTGCATGCCTCATTTCAGCCTTTGTGGCAGATGTAAGGTTATGGAGGCTTTGAATGTAATAAAATGGAATTGTGCTTTAATGCAAAAAGATCTTTGTGATTGAAAAAGTAGCGTAAGCAATTAACCTTGCAACTGATGTATTATACTTTAGGTATTTGTAAAGTTACACAAGTGATTGTAATTTTGCAATATTCTAATACATGAGCAATAATAAAGTGTAGACTGGCAAAGCAGAATTTAAGATTTATAGTTAATGGGTGTAGTTTATAAAGGCTTATATATTTTAGATGATTCAAGAATAAGAGTAAAATATTTGATGGCCTAGTTAGAAGACCTGTTGGTAAGATACCTGGTGTCAGTTATCCATCTTGCTCCCGCAGAGTTTGGGATATGAAAGTACGATGCCTGTTTACTAAGGCGTGTAAGCTCTGACTCAGCACTGCTGGTAAAGAGTTATATCATCTAATTTTTTTTCTATGTACAGTATTTCCTGTAAAACCTTTGAGAATTTAAATTTGTCCATTTGGAAGAACTAACCTAGTTAAAAAGAACTGTATAAGTGCCAATTCTCATCTGACAATAGAGACAAAGCAATGAAACAGAAAAGAGGAATTCTGCCCTGGCACTGAGGAGAACTGACAAATGAAGGAAAGGACAGTAGTTAAATAAGCAATTGCTTTCCATTGCTAAAACCTCATCCTAAAAAGCCGAGGTCAAAAATGATACATGCAAGGCATACAGGCAAAACGTTAATAAATTGCCACACAGGTACTTGATTGTTCTCTTCTTGTAGCTGAAGTGAGTCAAGCGGTGAGTATAAAGCATTTTTCATTTAAAGAAAAATACTTCAGAGCAGACCTCACCTGTGAGAGCTTGATGTTGTAAGTCAAATAAGGGAGTGGCTTTGCAGAGGGCCAGAGACTCTGAGCTCCTCAGGAAGACGATTTATTTGAACCCACCTATAAAAGTCTTATTTGCATTTCACCTTGGTTGAATTTTTTGCCCTTAGGCTCAAGAGTGGGAGCCAGAACAGTAACACCCTACCCTTCTTTGTTAGGTTCTGTTGTGTGAATGTCCAGGTGGCCTGACTTCTGCTGTTGGATGCGACAAGAATTCAGTAATCCTTTGTCCATAAGGCTTCTAGATTGTCTTTCAGGTTGTTCCCTAACCAGCAGGTTATTGGTCAGGCAGAAGGCTAGACAATGTCCTCATGAGCTGCTGCAGTTGTATCATACCTCTTTGTGGTTAGGAAAGAGCAAGAGCAAAACCAGATTTCTGGACCACTGATACAGGGGAAGAAAGGAGGGCTTGGGGGTTTCCTTCCAATACATTCACTTCTTTAATTGTCCCTAAATGCAGTGTAAAAGCAAAATCCCTCTGCAGATCTGGCTGTTGGGGTAAGACCTTAATATCACCGAAACATGATCTGTCTGCTTTAGAGTGCAGTAAAAATCTACAGCAAAGTGTTCTGCACAGATGTTGGGGAATCAAAGCCTGGGAGCGTGCAGTGCTCAACCAGCTACAGAGCCACCTAGTGCAAATGCCAGCCTAGCCTAATGGTGGGCTTGCATGCACGTTCGTTCTCCGTGGAGATGGAGGCTGACATTGATTTGGCTGAGTATGGCCAGACAGATCACAACATGGTAGTGTGGGCTTTTATGCTTTATCCCTGGTTAACGGTTAACTTGGTATAACTTAGTTGTAGAAGCATTCCTTTTTTACCAGACTGCTACAAATGCCCACAAATAACAGATTTTTCAGGTAGGCATTAAAAAGCACTTGTGCTCTGGCTACACTCGATGTACCAGCCCCTGCCTGGCAAGCAATTCGTTTGCAGCTGGAAACGTGGTGTGTAATTGCCATAATCCCCATACTTGAAGGACTCGCCTACATCCCTGTTCTCATTCCTTCTGCAGACACTCCTCTCCTCTCGTGATTGCCCAAAGTAGTATGCTTTGGGAGGAAAAAAAAATATTACCAAGAGGAGGAAGTGCTTCAGCTGTATTATTTTCAAATATTGACATGTCTTGGCATCGAGGAGCAGGTGGTTGTTGTTGGAATGAAGTTTAGTTTGGAGTGGTTAGAAGGAATTTGTTTGCAATTTTTTTTCATTACAGTGGTCCCAAGGATCATGTGTTTGTTTATTTCACTGACCATGGAGCTCCAGGACTTCTGGCTTTTCCTGATGATGATGTAAGCATTATGGGGGGTTACTTTGTCATAAAAAATATACTTCTAATGATGTGCTAAAATAATAAGTAAAAAAAACGCAGACCAGAAAAATATTTGATGCGTTGCTGTATTGAGGGGGGAGGCAGAAAAGGAGCAATATTCTCCTTATCCCCCCAGTTTGGATTTTTTCCAGTTTGAATCTGAAACATTCAAGTTGAGATTAAGTTATGTCATTCAGTATTTCATTGGACTTTGGTGGTCCAGAATGTTTCACACAGGTATGATTTGACTTTCTGGGGTATTGTACATATCATCTGGGACCGTTACTCGTCTTTTCCAGAGTGCTAAGTACTAGAACATTGTATTGCAGAAGGGCAAAGCACTGGATAAATGTAGTGGGAAACAGTAAACATATTCACAACAAGATTTATTCCTATTAAGTGAATTGTATGTCTATTGAACATAAGTGGGTTTAATACAAGCCTTCTTATTTTACAGCTTCACGTGAAGGACTTGAATAAGACTATTTGGTACATGTATCAGCACAAAAAATACCGGCGGGTAAGCAAGCACATCAGAAGTTTTGAAATGAAAAGAGCAGCTGGCATGGGAGAGATTTGCCTTCGTTTTGAGAGTCGTTTAAAGGAGGAGGAAGCTGTTGCCATGCAGTGAAATTTGGACTAGGAGTTAGCACTTAAAAGGATTGGTCCTCTCTGAACTTTCTCTTTCCATTTTTAGTTTACTGTATATTTGCAGTCAGTGTTGAGCTGTAGCATACTGCATTTTGGTAATGGTATATATCTTGACCAACCGTGAAGAAAAAACATCCTTAACTACCACACCCTTATAACGTGTACCTGACTTGTTCTTCCTGTGCTTTGTTCACTTCAGACTGCGCTGCTACTACAGGAAGTTTGTATAGACCTCATGTTTCTCATAGCTGCTAACATAACTCAGGAGACTGTACCTCTTGTCAGAAAATTCCATGCATTTATTTGATCACAAGCAGTTTTAGGCAGAAAAAATAATATTTAGAACTTGCCTTTCTAAAGCAACTTTCTGTGGTAATTTGTCTACTATGGCTGGCTATATTTAGGGAACATCTGTGTTCTAGAAATGCTACATTCAATAATGGCACATTGCTGTGCCTAAAAGGCGATTTGTGCTTTGTACATTAGTCAGTAGGTCCCTGTGGATTCTGTGGAGATTAATAGCATCTTTTCATTGTGATTAGGTTTTCCCTTTCCACATAGTTTAGTTCCCAAAAGTAAAAATGGATCTGTTTGCTTTTGTGTTTTATTTTGTAGCATTATGGGTAGCTTATGTTTCAGGGATAGCAGCACAGGCCAACTAACTATAGCTGAAAAGTACTGAAGGACTTTTCTCTGTTGCCTCATGGAATTTCTTAAGATCTCTGATTTATTTTGTAGATGGTGTTTTACATTGAAGCATGCGAGTCTGGGTCTATGATGAACCATTTGGCTGATAATATAAATGGTGAGCAGTCAGTTAACTTACTGGACTTAAATATCACAGCTTGTCAAGAACAGGTTCAGTGCACTTTGTGTGCTGTGAGCAGGGAAGCACAAGAATTAGAGGAACTAATATTTTCCATTTACGGGAATTTCGATTTAAAGAATTAATGGAGTGTTAAAGGCTAACAGGGCTTTCAGTTTCTTGCAAATGAGAAGTTGAAAAAGTACTTTTCAGGAACTATGTGGTTGCCCATAACTGGTAGTTGTTATACTGACATTTATTAGCCCACTAAGAGCAGGTGTGAGGTTCCTGCCCTCAGTTTCGTTAAGTAACCAAGGCACTTCAGGGACATCGTTGCCAGGCGATTTTTCTACACTCAGTTGTCCAAAAATCCAGGAAGTGGAACTTGGATTTTTCAGGTTTCTAAGCTCTCTGCTGCAGAACTGTGTGCTCAGCCTTGATTATGATGATTGCGATGAGGAATCGTGATTTTGAACTCCTGCTCTGTGGCAGGGAGACAAAGTGCTCTGGCTTTTTTGTAGTTTTGAAGGTGTGATTCCAGGGAAGACCAGCCACGTGCCTGTCCATGGCTTCCTGTGCCTTTGGCCCCAGAGTACAGTGCCTGGCACCCACCTAGGCTTCCTACAGCCCTATCAAGGATTTACACAAAGTTCATGCAGGATGTGTCATATTGAAGATTGTTGAAAGTAAATGCTGAGTGAATAGGCATTTTTCAAAGTTTTTTCTATTAGAAATTTCCAGTGCAGGGACTCTGGTTTTACCACCAGCTCTGCCAGATGTACCAAGGTGGGAAATGAACAGTTTGTGTTGCACAACAGAGCTGTCTTTGGCAGCCTTGAAGGGTGAGCTAGAGAGCTTAACTGGTTCCTAAGTAAGCACTTTAGAGGGTGCTCAGAGCAGCAATTTACTATGCAGACAAGATTTAAGACTTTTTCGGGGCTTTTGAACTTCTAGTACATTCTGAGTGGAAACAACACTATAGCTATATAAAAGCATGCCTAACACTTTCTCATTTTGGAACCTGGGCTGTCCTTCAGTTGTCCTGTAGTTGACTGGTAAAAAGTCAACATACCTTTTGTCTTAATAATACCTGTAAAGACATATTTACAGTATTACTGCTGTGTTGGAGATGACTTACTGGGAACGCTCTGCTTGGGGCAGGTGTAGAGGTTTGTTTTGCTTTTCTGTTAGTGTAGAGCTTTTTCCAAGAAAGGGTATTAACTCAGAAGGTGGCATTTACTGAAACAAAAGATGATTTATGTGATTTACTGCAAGTTGGAAAAAAAGTCCTTATTACTGTAATAAATAAAATGAATGTTAATGGTTGTCAGTGCACAGTGTTGTCAGGCAGTTCTTTGAATAGTAGATTTCCCCCCCAGAAGTATATATTTTTGTTTAAGCACTCCAGACCTTGCATTTGGCAGCAGGTTTTCTAGCAGCACTGAGGCTGACTGAACAGCGTGATTAACAGGCTGCTTTCCTTCCTGCTACTCAGAAGTAAATGACTGAAAGCCAAAATACTTGGGTACATGCATCACATAGAGTAAAGTACTAAATCATTTAGGGGGTTAAAAATAAGAAAAAGCATTTACTTTCCTTTTGTCTACAGTTTATGCAACAACAGCTGCCAATCCCAGAGAGTCATCTTACGCGTGTTACTATGATGAGGAAAGGCAGACTTATCTTGGGGACTGGTACAGTGTGAATTGGATGGAAGATTCAGATATGGTAAGTTACATAAATGAGATTTCAACATGAAAAAAGTGTTAGACTTTCAAAAAACAGCTCTTTTTACAGGCTTTATGAAAATCTTTGGGTTTTATATGAGACTGAAATCAAGATATGGAGTTGGTAAAAGTATTTATCTACTATTCAGAACCACATATCTTTATTTGTTTGGGCAATTAAATTTGTTCATGAAACTTTCAGAAACATACCCTTTACTATTTATAAGATTAGAAACTGTCTAGCTTCTATTTTCAAGTTCACATAATCTTGATTTCCTAATCTGAGACACTTCTACAAATTTGTTAAACAAATTGGATAGTTCAGTAAATTGTACCTCTGCTTCAGGGATCCTTAAATAGTGAACTTGCTGCCTTTCCAAGGTGGGATAGCTTGTGCCCTATACTTCCTTGTACATATTGGCAGCTAAGACCTTTTCCAGTTTTCCTCGCCTTTTTAGAATAACTGAATTTAAGGATCTGTGACCACATGGAAGTTTCTTTATGCAGGAGGATCTAAGAAAAGAAACACTCCACAAGCAGTTCCAGCTTGTGAAGAAACGCACCAACACCAGCCACGTGATGCAGTATGGAAACAGAGTATGTATTTGAGTGGGCTTCCTGGTCAGGTATATCTTAACACCTTTTGTACCATATACTTTCATCCCTTAAAAACAAACAAACAAAAAAGCTCAAACCAAACCCCCCAAAACCCAAACAAACAAAACCCCACTAAACTTGCAAGGTTGATGTAGAAAATGAAACTGCTCATGTCAAAAGACTACTTAGGATTTAAAAGACAATGGTCCTGATGTTAAGGACATGCAGCCTTGCATTATGCTTTAATAAAAGGAGTCAGGATAGGAGTTGTCCTCCAAGCTCTGCCACTGATTTAACACTTCAATCAAGTATAAAAAGGGTATTTACCACTTCTAGGCATATTATGTATATTAATGAATTGTTAAATACATTGATCCTTCAAATGGGAAGAGCTGAGAGGTGAGATATCATTTATAATAGTTCCATTATTCAATGTGTTAATAGAAGAAGGGCAAATTAAATACTTGTTAAAGAAGCTTAACCTGATGGTCTTCCCCCTCCCTGCCATAAGTTTTGATAATAAGTTCCCTGATTTTCAGCAGCTTTGACCTTGTATTAAAAAAGCCAACGTGCCTGCGCACACACACTTACGACTCTATGATCGCCTTTATTTTCTCTAATAAAGCAAGTTTAAAGAGCCAGCTTTGCATGGCAAAGCAAAGACAGGCTACCTGCTAGGGTGGCTGACAGTTTCTGTTTGTTTTCTTTCTAACCTTCAGAGCATCTCCTCCATGAAAGTGATGCAGTTCCAGGGCACGGGGAAGAAAGCTGTCCCCATTTCTTTGCCACCTGTAGAACACTATGACCTGACTCCTAGTCCAGATGTGCCTCTTGCAATCATGAAACGAAAGCTGATGGCCACCAATGACATTCGTGAGGTTAAGAAGCTTGCTGCAGAGATGAAGATGCACCTGGAGGTAAGCAAAAAAAATAAATAATTCAAACTACACATCATGTCAGATTGAGAGATTGCTTCCAGTTTCTGAAAACAGCAACACAATTACTCTTCAGACTAGTAAGCTTTAGCTGATGGTTTACTCTTCCTTTAAAATTCGGCTGTATGTTACAGAAGGCACATTTGGGAGTGATTATCTAGGCAAACAGAAGCAAATGCAAAAGTCAGTCTAGCAGCTTTTATTGTCAGGAAACTCCTAATCTGCATCCATAGGGATTCTTGCTGGGAGGAGCTACTCTTGTCTCAGTAGCACTGAAATCTCCCAAATCAAATAGCTCCTGCAGAATGGTAGCCAGTACTGGTGGTGTCTTTCTTCTGGCAGAACACTAGAAGGACAGTGAGTGATTTTGGGTGCCAGGAGTCTGACTTTGTCTCCTGAGTTTTTGTTTGTGTACTGAGACAAGTCCAAAAGGCTGTACTAAAAATGGATAGTAAAGCTGGGTTTCTTTAAAGAGCCCTAGAGTTGAAGGAGGTTTAAAGCAAGAGAAGTTTAATTCAAAGTCTTCAAATTAGGTATAGAAAAAAGCATGTCTTAAGTTCTTGTTTTATGTGCAGGTGAAAGAATTTATCCAAGAATCCATGAAAAAGATCATCATGTTAGTAACAGGATCAAAAGAACAGACCAGCCGAATTCTGTCAGACAGACTGACCATCAGCAATTATGATTGCTACCAGTCAGCAGTCAACTACTTCAAAGCTCATTGCTTCAACTGGCACTTGCCCGTGGTAAGTCAAGCCTTAGCTATAACCTGACACATGTACTGGTAAAACAAAGCACCGTAGTCATAAGCAGGTCTGTGAAATCAGCTTTTATTAAAAAGGGAACTTGGCAGAAGTCTTACAGCTTAGTTTTGGAGGGTGTGAGGAATGTTTTTGGAAGCAGGAAACCAATTCCACTGCAGCTGTAGATAAGCAAAAAGATCACTAAAAGATGAAACCAGCAATAATCCTTACCTTTTAGTAGTTAGTGTGTCCCTTTATTGGTTCTCTCCCCAGAAATACCAGTATTAAGTGTCACGCTGTATCTCTGCTTGAAGCGTCTCTACTTGCAAAACAGAGAAGCAGCACCATCACTCTGAATTCATAATCCTGGTTCATTCAGATTGCTACGTTATGCTTGTATGCTGCGTGTACTTCCTTGCAGCCACCCAGCTCTACTTCCATGGCCACCTTGAATTCCTAAGAGCTGCTTTTTAGTTTAGGGGTTATACTGCTGCCTAGTCTTCCTGGGATCCCAGCTGAGGATCAAATCCTGCTTTGTTAACCACTGTTTAGAAAAGAATAAGAGAGGCCAATTCCTGTTCCAGAAAACCCAGTCCTGATGGCAGGCAAGATAACCTAAGCAGACAGTGGTAGGATGAGTCAACAGCAAATAATTTATTTTAGCAGAAAGCAGTGGAATTATCTGGTAGTTTTTCAAGATTTAAGTACTATATATGAATCAATAGCACTTGCCCTCCTTCAGTTGGAGCTTCTAATAAACCAGGCTATCAGGAGGCCACATGACACTGTTATACTCTTAGTTCCTCTTTAGTGTGTTCTGTGCGTGTTTTTGACCAAGATTGGTTGGGTAGGTGAGCCTTGCCTAAGGGGGCATTGTGCAGCAACAGCTGAAGTTACCTAATGAAGTTCAAAGAGCAAAGTAATCAGAAGATCCATTTAACCTGATACTGGATTGTCAAGACCAGTAAATAAACACATCTCTAAATTACTTGCATAATTTAGTTTGCATAAACTGTACCTTCTCTTCATCACTGAAATTATTAACAACACTTGTTTATTTCAGTACGAGTATGCACTGAGACAGCTGTATGCCTTGGTCAACGTTTGTGAAGGTGGATACCCTGTAGACAGGTAACAAGTTCCCAGATACACTGGGGCTAGAAAAGCAGAAACTAATAGGCAGATGAAGTGTGACAAAGCTTCTCACTTGTTCTGGTCTGTTGACTATTTTGTCAGTAAAATTATGACTCTAAAGTTATGAATGTTAATTTTGTAAAATACAAAGTATTATGAGTGGTTTCCTCCCACTCATAATGACCCAGTTCCCAGAAACCCTTTAATCTCCTTGTTGAAGACCCACAGGGGAAGTCATAGCCAGTCATAGGATCCCACTGCACTGCATAGCATAAAATAACATGGCTGGTGCGTCTTGCAGGACGCGGGGGTTGCCCTGATGTTCCTCTATGATGTTACACTGAAGCAGGGTTGGGAACTGCTGTATTTTCTCCTCTGCCACCTCAGCTGCTGGGCTCAGAACACCACAGTACTGCTGGGTTCTGGTGTGGAAAGCGAGTATGGTCTTAGGACCTTCATCTGTGAGCGTGTGGTAGGAAAGCAGGCTGACCCTTATGGTGAGGTAGCGGGAGCAGGGGAAGCGTGGCGTTGAAATTCTGTCTTGGGAGTCTGTGGCAGAGGATGGGATTCCAGCTTGTGAGTCATGGGAGAGGAAAGCAGAGGCTGGGGAATGGGAGGCTGGACTGGTAGTTTAGGAGTGTGCACATGCAACCCGGAAGGTGAGGAACTGCTGCTGGACTCCTGGTGGCATCACACTACGGTCAGTTTGGGAAATAGTTTTGAGAGCAGAGCCCATGAAGAGTTTCTCATCATTATTGTTCTCTGTTGCAGAATACACCTGGCCATGCATCAAGTGTGCCTTGGGTATTGATGGGAACAGCAGTCCTCAGTGTAACTCCTGCTACAAGTGATAACTTTTCATAACTGTAATAACCCAGACTTTGTATGCCTGCCGACATGGAAAGAGTCAGCCTCTGTACTGGAACTGTGCTGGGAGCTGAGGCTCCTGCCCGTGAGCACTCGCCAGCGCCCTCCCCTGCATCCCGCCTGCCGACAGCCTGCTGGTTTGACAGAGGCGTTTGGGCCAGCACCTGGAGCTTTCAGGATGGGTGGTTTGTTTCAAAGCGCAATGCTTTTAAGAATCTCTGGATGAACACTCCAAGCCACCTGTACCTATTGGTGATTGCTAAATCTGTGCTAAATTTGAACTAAGTCATTAATCCTGGAAAAAAAAATTTACACCGTTGCTAACTTAGCTTTTTAAAAAAAAATGAATGAACTCCATTACGGTGACTAATTTGTGGATTGGTTGAAGAGTGAAGAGACCAAAACTTGTTCTTAAAGCTTTTACTTCTTAACAGTTTAAAGAAACGAGTTGCGTTCAAGAACTATGAGATGCAAACAGCACGGTTGAACTGTGAACAGTAACAGTCTTTGTGGGTAGAAAGCACTGTTTCCCAAAGGGAACCACAACTATCTAATGCTGTAAATGGGGCACTAGTATGCTGTAATTAAATGTGTACACACAGACCTGTGGGGAGTCAGAGCAGACAGGAACTTCCCTGTGAATAAAAATAAAGGTGACAGCTTCATCAACCTGCAGGGCAACACAGTGTAATGTGTCTTGTGTCTGGGAAATGAATGAGAGCTAACTAATTTTCTGACATGGCATTAAAAGGTTATCTGTCCCTGTAAGCCTTCGATGAAACAAACGGGGTATCTCAAAAAATAAAAACTCCAAACCAAAACAACCACCGGCAAAAACCCCAAAACCAAACCATAGAAGCACAAAATCACACTCAAAAGCAACATTCCTTAGAGGTGACTCAGTGAGTGAGAAGCAGGGGAGCAAGTTAGAGGTTATGAGATGCTTTAAAATAGCTTCAGGATGCTCATAGCTTTTGACATGTAGAGACAGGGTAGAGACATACTTCAGGATTCTTTCCAGAGTGTGTTGGAATATGCAAAATTCCCTCATCTCCATGGAGAAAGAAAACAGTGGAGAAAACTCAGGTGGTGTCTGCGGGTGAGAGTTGTGTGTCATTCTGCTCAGAGGAGAGGGGTTCTAGGGTTGTAACTGAAATTACATTCCATCTAAAGAAGAGGCAGATAAAGGCAGGAGTATTGGTGCTTTCAGGTCTCTGCTGAGTGAGTGAGAGAACCCCCCAGAGAACATCTAGTGTAAAGATGGGTGGGATAAGGTAAAAACTATGTGGAACTTGGCTTTACTGAATTACGAAATGAGAATTTACACCTTGGGAGTTGTTGAAAGTTCAGATGTTTGATGCTTTTCAGTTGCTTCTGGTTTCTTTTCAGCTGTAAAGCTGCAGGTTTTTTTAGCAGAAATCTAAAAATACGTGAGTATGAAAATGTTGCGTGCCCAAGTGTGCTGCAGGTGTTCCCCCAGTGGCAGGAGGGAGGGTTGGCCACAGAGGATGGTTTTCAGGCAGCCTGGGCTGCTGTCAGGGCAGACTGGACCAAGAGCCCTCCTTCACTTTGCAAGAACAAGGGAAATTACTCCTTTGAAGTCCTGTGTTGATACTTACATTGAATCTGTGAAGTTTTACACATTTCTGCTTTTAGAGTTAGAATCATAGAATCATTCAGGCTGGAAGAGACCCTTGGGATCATTGAGTCCAACCATCAGTCCTACTCTACAAGTTCTCCCCTACATCATATCCCTCAACACCACATCTAATCGACTCTTAAACACAGTCAGGGATGGGGACTCCACCACCTCCCTGGGCAGCTGATTCCACTGACTGACCACTCTCTCTGTGAAAAACTTTTTCCTAATGTCCAGCCTAACCCTACCCTGCTGCAGCTTGCAGCCATTCCCTCTTGTTCTATTGCTAATTACCTGTGAGAAGAGACCAGCACCAACCTCTCTACAATGCCCTTTCAAGCAGTTGTAGAGAGCGATGAGGTCTCCCCTCAGCCTCCTCTTCCTCAAACTAAACAATCCCAGCTCCCTCAATCGATCCTCATAAGACTTATCCTCCAGGCCCTTCACCAGTTTCATTGCCCTCCTCTGCACTCGCTCCAGCACCTCGATATCTCTCTTGTGCTGAGGTGCCCAGAACTGGACACAATACTCAAGGTGTGGCCTCCCCAGTGCTGAGTACAGGGGGACAGTTATTGTTCTCTGCCCTAGAAATCTAGCTTGCTTCTCAGGCACTTTGCATCATCAGTTCATAGTTTTAACAATTTTCTTCACCCCTTAAAAATACATGTTTTCCTCTGTAGCATTCAGAAGAAGCTTTTAGCCTTTTGGACTTTCATCTCTAGAACGCAGAAGGGAAAACAAGCTCTCCAGGTTCTTCATGGGTGGCATCACTTTACAGCCAAGAGTCTCCAGTCACACTAAGTAGGCCCCAAAAAATGCCAGATGAAAACTCAGCTCCTGGCACATGTTTATTTCCCACATTACTGACACCTGGGTGGCACTTGCACCTCACCAACATCAAGTGGCCTGGCCCTCCTGTGGACCTTTGTAGCTCTGAGGCTATGACAGAGTGGGGTTTTGTTCTGTCTCTTTTCCCACTGCAAGAGTGGTTTCCAGAGCTTTAGAAACATAGGGCTACCCGTGGCCGTGTTCCCCCTTCCCTCAGGGGAGGGCTAGAAGGAAGGAGAGAGGCGATTTGCAGATGTCACTGCACCCACGAGCCCATCTGGGATGCAGCAGGTTCTTACCCCTGCCCTGCACCCAGCAGCAGCGGGTTCGCACCCAGAGAGCCGGTTCTTTTGCAGTCGCTCCAGGAACTTCCGCAGGAACTTCCGCTTCCGCAGAGTCCAAAAAGCCCCAGCGACCCTCACCTGCGCTGGTCAATGCCTTTGGGTTAAGGCCTCCAAGTAGGAGCGCACAGACGTGGTCCTACAGCAGGCTGCTTGTTTTGGGTCGGTCTCAGGAGCATTTTAGGATTGTGCAAGGTCAGTTCTTGCGCCAGAGCATCTCGGGGTATATTGGGCAAGCACGGACACGCTCGCTCTTCCCGCAGGCACGCAGCTGCCCAGGCTGCTGTTCCTAGAATGCTGGGCTGGAGCAAGAACTTATGCAAAATATGGAAAACTGTCCGTTTCCAGCAAATTGTCATCACCAGGCAGAGTTGGCCAAAATTGAGGCTGTTATTCACAAAAACCTTCCCTAAGCAGAGCAGTTGTGTTTATCCCTAATCCCTGGGAAGAGCGCCATCCGTAGCAGCCAGCTCTTCTGGGGTTAGAACCAAAACTGGAGGCCCTTTTCCCAGCTGCTGTGTCATATCTGCTGTGTGTTTCCACCCAAGGTCCTGCCGCACGCAGCAGCTCACCGCCTTTCCTTGGGGAGGGTCGGGAGGACAGAGGCACGCTCAGCCTCCGTAGTGCACTATGTGCCGACTATTTCTAGTGCAAATAATCTAAATAAAGCAAATTTACGTCTTTTTTCGGCAAGGCTGTAATCGCCCTCCTGTCTCTAGTAGCAATAAAGCAGAAGGCAGTTCACCTAGAGTTGGAGATACACTTCTGTAGGGATTTCAGTACATTAGCTCTCTCCAAACCAAGCTCCGTCCCCTCTGGACAGGACGGCTCGCTCTCAGGGCTGTGCCTGTCTGAGACCTCTTGTTCTGGTGCTCTGCCTCTGCTCTGGGAGGGCAGGGATGCAGAGCAGGGAGCTCAGGGAAAGGAACCTGAAGCTGAAGTCATGACTAAGCAGCATGCTGTGACAAGAGCTCAGGCGGGTCTGAATCAGAGACTGCTTACTTCCCAGGGGCACGAGACCCCAGAAGAGACCAAAGAAAGCATAAACATTACAGCCCTGTAGTCTCATGCACAAGCATGGGCAGAGCTGGCCAGTGTCTCACAGCTGCAACCCTCATCCTGGGGAAGCGGGTGGGGGACTCTGATGGGACAGGCAGGGCCTTTGCACCAGCCGGACAGGAGAAAAATGTTTTTCACAGTGTAGTGGGTTGAAAGGCTGGAACAGGGCCCCAGGGAAGCTGTGGGGCTTCCAGCCCTGAGGACCTGCAGCATTGAAAGGACAAGGCCCTGAGCAACCTTGTGAGGCTGCCCTGCTTTGAGCAGGGCTTGGACTGACCACCTCCAGGGCTGCCTGCCAGCCTCAATCGCTCCATGAGCCTGTGAAAAAAACACAGTCTTCTGCTGGGTTTCAAAGTGCAGTTGGTGACTGACACATGATGATCCCCAAAAGCTCTTGAATTCAGCAGGAATCCTGCCTTTGATTTCAATGGCTTTTATTTTAGGTTATACGTGACCTGGCAGTGTAATTATTTCAGCGAATTATTGACAGATCCCACCGCTGGGTGCAAAGCGGCGTTAAACCAGCTCTGTGCGCAACCTGGCCACTCAGGCTGTTTGTTTTTTCTTTGCAGAAGTTGCCAGGTTCAGTAGGTCTCTCTCTCTTCCTCTCTCTTACACTAGGACCCTTCCCTTGTGAGCACGAGTGATTGTTGCACAACGTTTCTCAGCAAAGGGGTGTTTGAGGAGGCCTTGGCAGGATTGCACAACCCAGCTCGGTCAAAGTCTCCTGAAACGCTCTTGTCTGATGATGGGTCATGTGAGAGCCAGAGCATGAGCCATGGCGTGACCATCTTGACTATCCAAGAGAGGCCACAGATCACCAGACTGAACTTCCTTGCCTGGGCTGCAGCATAAGGAAACCCCATGGCAAAAATTACTAAAATCCCACAGAGCATTTAAAAACGCCCATTTCATTCCCACATTTGATGATTTTCTTCTCATCACCTGAAATGTCAGATACCAGCCCAAAGCAACAGAGGACCCTGGGCACTGGACTGCACATGGAGACACGCTGAACCTCTCCAGCAGTTTCCATGCTGGGGACTCTTTGCCAGGGTGACCAAAACAGCAGCACCTTTCTTCCAGACAGGCTGCTCCTTCATGACAGCGGGACAGGCAGAGCTCAAGTCCCACTGCAGAGCTGTGAGCCTGGAGAGGCCGCAGCCATCTCTGCCCTAGATCCTCCAGGATCCCCTCGTTTGTATCATATCCCAGCTTGCGCCCCCTGATAAGGGGGAGCCGTGGTTGGGCTCTGGAGGAGCCCCTGTGCCCCAGAGATATATGTTGAGCAATGTGAGCAACGTGCCAGAGCCCCTGAGAAAGCCCTGCTCTGAACTGAGCCCAGCAGAGGGAATTCCTTCCAGGCCACTCGCCACCAGGCACGGGAACTGGTGTTACTGCCAATAATCTCTCTGAGTTCAGGAGAGCCGTGGCAACCTCTGCAAATCAACTCAGGGCTTTGCAGTTGTTGTGCCAGAGGGAAACGCTGCATATACAGTTTGAGACCCTCTGTAAAAGCCCACAGAAATCCAGCTAGTACTCCACACGTTTGGAAAACTGGGACTTACGGGTCTGATTTTGGGACTAGGCTCTGGCAAATTTTAGTCTGCGCCTGTTTGGACTGCAGTCATTTAGCGCTGTCAGTTTCCATGTGCCCCGCTGACCAGCTGTACAGTCCACAGCTCCCCTTGCCCCCAGGTCCAGCTGCTGACTCAGATGTACCGGGACGCTGTGAGGGGACGGAGCAATTCACTTCAGGTTGTCCCTGGCCAGTGCAAAGTCCAGTTGCTTTCCAGAAATATCCAGCAGAAGATCAGTCCTGGCTTTCTTCCTTGCATGTTCCTACTTTAGCCTTATCCTCATCAGATTACTGTAGGCTCATTAACTGTAAATGTTACAGTATAAAGGTAACCTGATCAGGCCAAGGACTTTGGCAGACGTGTATATCTTTGCTCCTGGAGCTTAAAATAACTTGCAGCAGCCACAGCAGGACTAAGCTGCTGGTGAGACAACCCACCCCATCTTGGGGTCTGGCACTGGGGACCCCCAGTCATGCCACACGTGGAACCCATGCAATGTGGTGCCTATACAGAGGCGGTGGGGAGAGGGAAGGTGGGTACAGGGCTTGCAGTCCTACCAAGGGGGGGATGAGGAGATCAGTGGGAGGTGGGCCAGAGAGCTAGTCTGGGCCCTGGTTTTGATAGGGAGGTGAGGGGGTGTCTCCTTCGGGAGAGTAGATGCAAAATGGAGGATCAAATAATGTGTGGGGGTGTTAGGTCTGAGTAAAAAGGAAGGTTAATAACTGATGCTGCCCAGAGTTTGGACCCTCCTGCTGCCACAACCCCAGGGATGGCAAACAAGATGGTCGTTGGTATGGCCAACATGGAGTAGATCAGCCCTCAGAACATATGGACATCGGTGATGAAACCTATGGTGGAAGCAGGACAACTGGCCTCTGTGCTGTGAGCCAGGGACTTGCTGGCAGTGCTTCCACCAGAGGGGGATGGCAGTGGGCTGAGGAGCAGGGCAGGGTGTGGACATGCTGCCTCACAGCCAGCGTGCTGAGGGGACCCTGTACCCAGCCCAAACCATTGGCACATCACATTCAGGGCAGGGTGGCAGAAAGGTGAGAGCTGATGTCCTTGTGTGGCAGCCTGCAGGATGGACCTGGAGAAGCTACTCTTGGGGCAGTGAGGCCAGCAGCTCCGGGGCCATGGGGGCTCCCTGAGGGCACGTCACTTCTACAGCGGGGATCACCAGGGACAGCCCCAGTTCTGGTCACCCCACTAGGAATGGAGATGGGTAGATGAGTACTGGAAACCTGTATCTCAGGTGTGGTCACAGCATCCTGAGTGCCACCCTGAGAAGAGCCTGGGCTCCCAGCCCGAGCCTCCTGCAAGAGGCTAATGGCAGTGTGAGGGAGCAGTTCTGCTCTGCCATCCTGGGTGTGCTGCCCTGGCAGAGGTGCTGACAGCTGCATATGAGCAGAAATAACCATGAATTTGGACTCAGCACCATCCCAGTGTCACACACTGCAAGCTCTGCACGTGGTGTCTTCGAAAGCGAGACTGCTGTTATTCATTGTTCCTCATTCTTGGTTGTTTTTCCTCCTAAAAAGACATGCATGCAGCCCAGGCTGACACAGCACTGGTTTGCTCTCTGTATGCAGATTTGGCCAGTCCACACTACAGCTGGGGCACGTAGACATAGACATTTAAAGCCCCAGGGACTGAGGGAATGACCAGCTGCACACAATACCTTTTTGCCTTTGGAGGTTCATGGGTAAGACAGGGACCTTGGGCAACGTAGCTCAACGTGTGAAAATTATTTTTTGAACATTTACAGGAGGAACCAATAGCAGCTTTGAACAAAACCCACGGTAAAACACCTGGTCTTTCCAGTTGGAGCTTCGCTAGGCCTGATCCCACATTTGTGTCACTTCGGGGGAGCTTGCTTGCCTTCTGCCTGCAGACAATCCAGTCTCGTGCTTATAGTGGGAATGTTGCTGGAACAAAGGCACCCGGAAGACATGGATCTGTCTTGAAGTTAAGGCTCACTTCCATTATCCAGTCCTGAAAAAACGTTTTCATATTTCCTTAAATGCTTTTTTTTTGCATTGGTTCAACCTATGCTGTGGGAATTTAGGTTTGCAGTGACATTCAAGCCCTCAATGACTGAATGACTGAAAGCAGAGGTAGAAAGGAGAATTTGCAAGTTCTGTCTGCAACAGCCTGAATTTATTAAAGTAATAATCTGGTGGCACTTGTAGATACGAAAACACTAGAGAAAATGACATCCAGGTAAAAAGGGACACGTATTTAATTCCAGCCCTTTTCGACTTTTGAATGATTAAATCCTTTACAAATACTTGCTTTAAAATAATTGCACCATACCACACGTGGAAATAAATACACAGTTAACCAGACACTATGATACAACCAATGTGATTACAACTGCTGTACATGTAAAACTGGTGGTGAAGACTTTCAGTCTTTAAGAAAAACGCATTGACGAAAACGCTACCTGGTGTCAGTGACAAACAGACGGCAGAAAACATACTCCTAGTGAATACGTGGGATCATCGTGCACGGCCTGGAATTCCGCGGGCGTCAAAGGCGATGTCCTGTTGTAGACAGCAAGAGCGGCCGCAAGGTGGCAGCCCTGCGCCGCGGAGAACACCAGGCAAGGCTCCGTTCATGCAAACTGGGCGAACGGGTGCTGTAAGACATAAAGGCAGCCTCACCTGCCAACAGGCTGAGGTACGGGCAGCCCTTCCACAGGCCTCGTGCACAGAGGTGGTTCACGCCTGCCATAATTTAGTAGGGACTGCATGCCCGCTTTTCTGCAAGATCTCTGGATATTTTCTCCACTGTCCACTTAACACTTTGGGACGTTGCTGGTTGCCAGCGGGAGGTTCTGACGTTTGATACTTCAAGTTTTCCAGAGTATGAATGTTCTCCTGAATGCTCCTTTTATTTCTGCACATGAACTCTGCTGTGAAATGCCCTGAATTCAGACAGCATCTAAATTAGCACATCTGCCTTATGTCAAAGGCCACTCTCCAGAGACCTCCTGAGGTCTGCAGATACCAGAGTATCTCTTGAGATAAACTATCCAGCCCTTCCAGGGTGACAGTAAAAACAACAGAGCATCAGAGCCCTTGGGGAAAATCTGACTCTTTGACAGTTGGAACTGGTGGGGTTTTATGCTCTATCGGTTTATAAATAAAATGGAAATCTTTCTTGGTTTCACTCTTCAGCAGGGAGGCTTTGATGTGGTGAGGAAGGGCATCTTTGTCCAGCTGCAAGCACTGGTCATCAACACAAACAAAGAGTCCATAGTCCTCGGAATGGGAGACTTCAAACTTTTCGGCACACTGCCGGCTCAGCTGTTCAGCCGTGGTATCGCTCCGGGAAGCAAGTGTCCTTGACTGACCACCGATCTCCAGAAAGCAGATAGAGATGAAATCCTGTAGAGAATCATGAGGATAGATCTTGCAGCTTACACACTGACTTAGGACCATCAGAGGTAGAATCCAGCCCTAGAGCTCTAAAATGTTCCCAAATGTCCTCCAACCATACTCCAGTGCCCTAGTTCTTCTATCCTTTCTCCCCTCTGATGAACAAGCTGTGAATCAGCACACACTTAAACTAACAAACACTTAACCAAATAATTAGCCCTGTAAAGACACATAAGTGAAAGCTTATTTCTGATTTGGTGAATATCCTTAGTGAGCAGTTTTGCAACACTTCCTTCTCCCACTTTACTATAGTTCCTGAAGGAACAAGAAGCAAAGAAGTAACAGACCAGAATAACAAGACAGAACCCTCAGCAATCTGGCCTGAAACTGCCTGTCTCACAGAAACAGGAAAGGGCTGGCAGTGCAGTGACCATTGTAACTGCACCATCGCCCAAACAGGACATTAACAGCGTGTCATCTGAACTTCTTTCCATCAGTTAAGGAAACAGAAGAAAAAGTTATGCTGAAGAGGCTGATCTACTTACATCCTCTTCCAGGCAGTAGTGACTGTTGGGATGACTTTCCTCTTGCCAAACTTAGGAGGAACAGATTCTAGAGAGCTTTTAGCCACAGGGGAACCTGCGTGTTTAATTTTTATCTGTGAAGTTCAGAAAAATCCCCCACCATTTTGGTCAGAAAATACTCAGATTCTCCAGCAGAAGTGACATGTGCCAAATTCGTGGAGTAGGGGTTTCCAAACTGCATTTATGGAGTATCATTGGAGGTGATGAAGGCAGCCAGAGGAGTGTGCAGGGCTAGGCTGAACACACAGCAAGCGGTTCACCTCTGGGCTTGCACATCTTTGATATTAGCCCTCATTCAAAGGAATGGAAAACAGCCCTTATGCTGATGGAGGTGGTGAGAATCTTCTGGAGAAATGTGGGTTTTGCTTGCTCAGCTATTCTGCTCCATGTTAGGTACTTGCTATGAGGTACTGCCAGAGCAGCACTCGGGGCTGGATGGACACTTAATATAACCCATCCACCACCCACAAGTTCTGAGATCATCAGGCACTGTTCTGAATGCAATATGAGAAATATATTCGACTCTGTTCTTTCGTAGGGCTGTATGGATTGTGTCTTCCACCTCAGGAGACTTTCCCCGTGGCTTTCCCCTCCGCATTCACAATTTTCAGTTTTGCAATGTGAAGGCTTTAGAGAAGCTGAAACGGGGCCTTTGCTGCCTCCCTGTGGATGACAATTTGATCACAGGACATGGGGCTGGCAGGGCATGCCGACTGCCTGGTCCAGCTCATCAGGGCTGTAGGCCCAGAGTACGCATTCCTCCGGTGACCCTCTCCCACTGGCACATGGGGAGTTCTTTATCAGGCCATATACAGCATGGGCTTCTAAGCTGGCCAAATGTTGTTGACTCGTCCCCCCTGCCGGACAGGAGAAGCCAGGCTCTGGAAGATGCCTGGCTGACTGGCCCTTGGGAAGTCTCAAGTCCACCTAC
Source organism: Jacana jacana (assembly GCA_013400555.1). Taxonomy (NCBI): domain Eukaryota; kingdom Metazoa; phylum Chordata; class Aves; order Charadriiformes; family Jacanidae; genus Jacana; species Jacana jacana. The sequence continues at coordinate 80,798 of VZTM01012491.1, read as the reverse complement.
AGCTTTATGCACCTAGGAACAATCCCTGCCTTGCCTGCTCACATCTCTTCAGCTTAGCACAGGACTTCCCCAAGCCCCTAAGGACACGGAGAACAGGGCTCTCTGCCTTCCAGCTGCAGCTCTCCATATGTGACGACTCCTAGCTCCCCTCTTTTGAGAACCATCAATGAAAACACTCTACCATCATATTTAAAATGACAACATTATGAGGGTACTTCAAGATTTCAAAATGCATTGAGTAACACTTCAACTGAGGTCTGCTGTTTTAAGATTTGGAAATCCTGCACGTATATACTCTTATTTTTTAATAGTGGGGTGGGTTGGTTTTGTTTTAAAATAATTATCATATTAAAAATCAGAAAGTACAGAGAGAGCATGTTAATCTTCCAGGCTTTCTCCCTAGAAAGCAATGCCAGCTACCTGCACTGATGAACGGGAAGCCCGGGCCTTGTTCAGCGTCCTCCGTCGTTGCCAGCGGTGAATGGAGTCCTGCACCTCCACACTCAGCTGCCGCGTGACAGTGATTTTGTCATAGTTCTTGATATGCTCCAGGGCTCCATAGGTGGTTGTTAAATAATAGGACCCTGCAAAGGGAGAATGTTTTATATGAACATCACACCAACATGGGCCATTCATCTCCACGTCCATCCTGCTGGCTCATGCTGGTGCAGTAGCAGCTAACACTCCCACCATCTGAGCCTTGCTGCTGATGTTAACCAAAGAGAAACAAGCCCTAATGACCAGTGTCCTCCTTCTGCTTCACAATGTTGTCACTGCCCAGACTGCTGTGGCTGTAGATGCCCTAAAAGGAAACATGGACTGAAGGTAAACTACCTTGGAGAGAACTACCTTGGGAGAACTTTGTAGAGTAGGGCTGATGGTTGGATTTGATGATCCCAAAGGTCTCTTCCAACCAAAATGATTCTATGATTCTACGGTTCTATGATTCTACTACAAAAGTAGCTTTCACAAACCAATCCAAACCAATGCCTTTGAGCACAGATGGTTTATTCTCTGGGGTATGGCCACCTTGGCACTGTATTTAACAGGGCCAGTGCAACAGGTCTGTAATCTGGGCTCCTGCACAGCCCCCATAATGCAAGGGAACTAGTAACCATCATGTACTCTGTAGGAACAGCACAAGGCCTGGATTCAGCCCCTCCAATTCTAGCTACATTGCTGAAACGTCAAGAGTCTGGGTCCCCTGTGGGCTCAACACCATTGAAGAATGTCTCAGACCTGCATGGACAAGTTGCCCTCCACTCCCCCCATCTCTCTTGATTAGAAAGGGAGCCCAGTAATCCATTAATTCCTCGATTTTTCAGAGTTGTGGGATAAATCTTGGTAAAACAGAGAAAGAGGGGACAAAGCAGTAAAAGCCCACAGACAGTCCTTTTCCCTCAGAAACTCCCAGGCTGATGCGGTGTTGGCTGTGGCAAGATGAAGATAATACCCTGGTAAGAGTACAGAGTAGAATATGAGGAAGCTGCTGCTTTGGTTGAGGAGCAGCCCCATGTCAGGGCATGGCCACAGCACCGGGTTAATTAGAAGTGCTCACTTCCCCAGGCGAGCTCCGTCAAGAAGTGAGTGGCTGGAGCCAGGGTCTCCTCTGAAAAGAGTGAAAGAGTCAGCTCCAGGGCTGCTCCAGCAGCAGCGGGGATGGGAAGGGGTTCCCTGGGCCCCCAGGCAGCAGCACGCCTGGCCTGAAGTGGGGTGAGGGGCCAGACTTTGGCCCCATGGGCCCGCTGTCCTGGCCCCTGTGGGATGTCCTAAGCTAAGTGGCCAGGAAGACAGGCAGAAATAAAAATTGCCTATCAGCTGTGTGGAGCTCCCTGGTTTTGATAAACATTACAATAATTGCATTTGCCTCTAGATGGCACTTCCACATCACCAAAACCTTGCACCAGCCCATAGCCTTTAGGCTCTGATGAGCTCCACAGTCATTGTGGCTGGTTGCACATGCGGTGACTAAGACACTATTTTACTTAAGAGCAGTATTTTCAGAGCGCTATTAAAGTTCGGTGTAGTAGAGGACAGACAAAGACAAGACACTGCCATTTGACTTTCCACACTCAGGTGTATCCAATGAAGAACGTCCCATAACTACCTAGGTCTGCATACACCAAGAACACACTCTTTTTCATTACTGTCTCCCACAAAGTGCTGTTAAGAGCAGGCTAATAAGCCTGCAAGTGCCAGTTTTCCCCTCTTAACTATAGCTATTACCTCCCTCATCTCAGTATTTCTCCTGCTCTAGTCGTGCCAGGTGTGCCCATGATGGGAGCTGTGACCTGGTGTATCCCTTCCCTCAGAGGTCAGGGAGGAAGATCTCCCATCTCCCATGACAAGAATTCATTACATCTTCTTTAAGAATTCTTTTTGCTTCCACTTTCCAATACCTTAATTTCCACATGGTCATTCCCCATCGTCTGTCCTTGCCATTGCCCCAGTAATCTACATTAATGCTGTTATATATTGACTTGAAGTAATTTTACATTTTCTCACTTCTGCTTTCCTTTTTTCTTTTTTTTTTCCTTTTATTTCTGTTCCTGAATCACCTTTTGCCGTTTCACTTTGAAAGGCCTAACTGAGGTTGATTTTTGCTAGTTCCCATTTTAGCCCCATGCTTTGTGATCTCAGAGCTATCTTCGCTGAGACGTTCTTTTTTCACCTTTCCCTCTATCTGCAATTTTTCCCAGACTCCTTTCTGAAGTGGTAATTCAGCCAGCTGGATCTGGAACTCCCTCACAAAATTTTGACAGTAGTACACATTGCACAGAGTCCTAACATCTTTGGCTGACGAGAACTTCCAGCCAGTTTTGCCTGCGATAGCCTGAGCTCCCCAGCCCAGCTGACTTCATTAACCAGCCTGGTGCTGTGCCCTTTCGAAATGAAGAACTTGTGGGCAGTGTAGTCACCAAAACCAGCTTAGTTAGGTCAGCAAACTGCTGTGCTTAGGCCAACGGGTTTTTTTCTGCTAACAGTTCTTTTCAGCAGGAACATTAGCCTGTGCAGAAACGCCGTACTTATATGGTTATGTTGCTACTGCTCATTCTCTTAGTATTTACTTTTGCCTACCTCTGCACTCTGCTGGGATGACATGCTCTTAGCTACAGACCTATGCCTCCATTTAATATAAATAAAATCAGTATGCTGTTGTTCATCCAGGACTCCTTTCTAGAACCTCAGTACTTACCAGAGAAAAAAAAAAGTCTAAAATAAATACCATTTTATTGGTTTAGAGACTACTTAGTGAAAAATGATCTGTGTTCCTAATTCAGAGCATGTAACCCTCTCACTGTTAGTAGCATTTGCTTCCCAAGCTATATTTAAGAAAATAAAGGCCCACCATTCCCTGGGGTATTTATTCCTTTAATAGCAGCAGTCTTTATTCACATGCAAACCCAACATTCCTCTGTAACCCAACTTTCTTTTCTCTGTCTCACTATGACACTCAGCCAGAGAAAATTGTCAAAGGGGCCACTCAAATTTAAGAGTAGAGTGACCATAAGAATGACCTGTGGCCCCAGGCTTACAATGCAGTTTCAGAAATGGGCTCTTTTCTCAATGGAATAAAGTATCTGCACAATGGATTGCAGCAGCAGGTTAATTTTAGGCAAAGACTTTTTAACTTTTCAGCTTTTGGGCCAAGGAACACTAGGTGTCTCTGTTTAGGTTACTAATCCAGCAACTATGGTTGCCTTTATGCTGGGCCCTTGCCTTTCTAGCTGGTGCCTAAGGGCACTGCACTGCTAAAAACAGTTGAAGTGTTTGGCAACAGTTTAATAGTCTCAGATTTGAAAAGCCTGGCCAAAGCTTACCCACAAAGCCCAGTCAGAGCCTTGCTGCCCCACTTTCACAAACACTGAAGCCAGGTAAATAGTGATTTCCAAAGTTAATATCCTAGGAACAAACGCTTTACTCTACCTTCCCCTAGCTGCAGAGCAGGATCCATGAGCTCCATCATATATTCCACATTCAGAAGGACTTCAGTCAAGTTGCTGCGGGCCAGCACATACATGAGCACAGGGAGGAAGTCATCTGCACCATATGGCTTCCCTGAGCAAAGAGAAACACAGAGCGGTCCCATTAAACTTGCCACAAAGACACTTTCCCACACAAGAGTGACAGCTTCTCACCCAGCATGTCCTTTGCAGACTTTAGCTTACATTATCTGAAGAATTAAAGCTTGAAAGCAACAACAAAGAAAAATTGCTGGAAAAGGGAAAGTTAGTTCACTTCTCAAGTATGTAAACTTACTTCAAGCCCAAAATATGAATATGAAGGTTTTTAGTGAGTACCATTTCTGCCATTCTTTATTAACTGGCAAAAGAGAAGCTTAAAAATCGTGGATCACAGGTAAATGACAATCCTTGAAGAGTGCAAAGGCTGCCAGCTCAGCCCTCTGATTTGACACTCCCATCAAGACTGCAGTTCAGGTTTACAATATTAGCAGCAAAGTTGTCTACATGTGTCAAGGGTACTTATTCTTTTAGGTTCACTCTATGTGTAAGACTAAAGACCAGAAAATGGAATTTGAGACAGTGGGTTTTAGGACTGAGGATTTCCGTGTTTATGTTCCTTCAGCAGCAAAACATTGCACTATATGTTCCTGATGGAAACAGTCTCCCAAGAGCTAGGATCCAAGAGGAAGCATCTTTCCAGCCACAGTGTCTAGCTAAGAAAACAAAAAGCTTTTCACAGTGAACTTAGGCTAGTTTTTGGACTTGGTGTGCAGAAGGCGCTACACGAACATAGGCTCAAGATTTCCTGTGCTTAAAATATTCATACAACAAAGTAAAGGAAGTTATCTTACAGGTAATCTGTATGAGCTCTTTGAGATCTCTGAGGACAAAAAAGCACACATTAAGCCAACATTATAAATAATTACTACTTAGAATACCAACTTAAGCTTTGCCACATCAACCACAAAGAACACAAGGATAGCTTTTCTTATTTGAAAGATGCTTTCACTTTCCACCGTGTCATAAATTCAACACAGACATAATGCATAATAAGAAGTTGCTTAACAGGCCTAGCTTCTCAACATTCAGAGCTGACCATTCCTCTTAATCTAAGCCCATGTTGTTTTCTTTCTGAATGTCCTCCTTCAGACCATGGGCAGTTTTCTTCACCTGAGCACTTGGATATATTGCCTTCACAGGCTCTGGGTGTCTCACTTGAGAGCTCTCTTCCTCACCTCAAAGAATCAAATTTACCCTTGATGTAGCTTCAGTGAAATTAAGCCCTAGCCATTTTTGGCCTGTAGTCCACATGCCCTTCCATAGTAGGGAATAAATTCCTATTTCTCAAATGTTCCCACTGACTTATTTCAGATCTTTGCCATGAGTCACCTTTCCTTTTTTGTCATTCATAGCTGACACAGATTCTCCACTGGCAAAGGAAGATATTCTGCCAAAGCCTCAAATAAACATGAGATTAGCAGCCTCTGATTAAAATAAAAATTGTGGTTTTAAAATAAACCCAGTAAAATATCTAGTGAACAGAGAGTTGATCCAGTTGAAACAAAGTGTTGGAGCATGAGAGATTGCCAGGGCTGTAATTCAGCCTGTTTCTAACAGAGTCCGCACATGCCGTATATAGACAATCTATTTAATGAAAGCTGGATTAACGCTTTCAATTCCCTTTGCTTTATTATGGCTGCCTTTAGTTAAATGACACAGTCTTAGGTCTTCAACCCAACTATAAAAGGACTGTACTGTTTCATTAACATCTGGAGGGACATTTTGTTTGTCTGTTATTGCCTTGGCTTATGTCTCTGAGAAAGCTTCAATTCTGTGAAACGAACAATTAATTACTGTCATTATCTTAATACGAGCAGTGTAGTATTACAGTTATTTATTATTATCTAACAAAAATAGATGACACAACAGAGATGTGAAAATGTAGTAGAAAAACTGCACAGAGAAAAACCCTATTCTCCTTTTAACCTCTTGCCAATAGAGTTAGTTCTGTATAAAACTGGTGTAAAGGAAGATGAAGTACCAAAGAGTTTGCTAGGCTCATTTTTTTCCCCTCTTTTAAAAACTTTTTCTTTATGATGTAGTTACTGACCAGTAGCATGGATTGAGTCCTTCTGATTTCCTGAAGGCCAAGGGATTTACAGTGCAACACCAATAGCAGAATTTTCTCTTCCTTACAACTTGTTTTTCATGAGCAATCTATATTATCTTTTCTAGGGCATCCAAGAAAGTTGCTACTTCACAACAAGAATTCCTATCCCCAGGAAAAAAAATGCTGTTTTTTTTAAAAAAAGTCACTGAAAGAGATCACCAGCCAGCAACAGACTGACCAACCAATGCAGAGTCAAAACAGCAGCTTGGAACTAAACAATTCCATGTCCCCAGCCATCACCTTCCAGTGTCAACTGAAATGAAAGTTGGAGGACACTTTTCAAGAACTACAGAATTTATTTCTTTTTTATTGGCTGAGAAGCAGGCACCAAGTCAATTTCTTTTCATTGCTGCCTATCTCATTTCTGTAAGCTGATTTCACTGCTCTGCCCACCAGCCTTTGTTATAAACCTTTCTCAAATTTAAGATTTCATAGAAATATTATTAGACTCCCAGCCATCCATAGGGCTTAAATACAAAAATCTGATATGCAGTTTCTTTCTGGTTAATAAACTCAGGGTAGGGATGTCTGACTGCAATGATGAAAAGAGTTATCATTCTCCATATGCTGTGTGCTCATAACCTGCATAAATTACTAGAGATCATTTTAATCCACTTGTGGGAATATGAAGCCTAATTCTTGAATACCCACGTCTGTACCTAAAGCTGAAGTCAGCAGGAGCTCGAGGTGTCAACAAAATAAAAGCAAAGCTAATTATTGAGGTTCTAACTCTGACTCCATGTGTTGCCACAAACTTCCAGTTCTTCCTAGGGCAGTTCAGGCATGCTATATTGTGCCTATAAATGTACAGCTGGAAGACCAAGTGTGGCCCTGAGATGCCCTGTATCTCAGTCTGCCCATGGGGATAATAGGTGCTGTCAGCAACTCAAATATGTCCAAAAGCAGGAGGCACAAAATTATATGAAACAATGCCTGTAAACCAAGACCCCCCGAGTTGTTGGTGCTCCTCAGTGTCTCGCAACCCATGTGGCCTGTGCTATGAAAGGCAGCAGGGCACTAACCAGGGTCCATCTGGGGGCTACAGCAGGGATGTTCTCCTCAGACTGCTGCCTCCTCTGCTCCACTTTCGATCTGGGCCAGAGCCAAGCTCCCGGACCTGCTTGTCTAGCTCCATCTGTGGTCCCTCACAGAGGGGTATGTTTGCAGCTGACAGAGCTAAATCTAGCTCTGACCCTGCCAGTGGTCTCAGTGACACTGGGACTGAGCTTTTCTTGTTCAAGGTGGTGTTGCCCTACTCCAGATTCAACTTGCTCGCTTTATTTCCTCCTCTTCTCTGCAGGATCAGGAAACATTTATTTCATAAATATCTGTAAGAAGCTTAAAATAAGCCTTCTCTGTCACAAACTCATCCTATTATGTTTATAGCAAAGCAAATACAACGTCAGCTCCTGGCTGGCATGCAACGCTTGAATAGAATGGGTATTAATTAAATACATGATTTAAAGCTACTGGAATTCTGCCCAAGCCTCCATAAAGAAATTACATCCTATTTTAACAAGTTCATGTGTTTCTTTTCCCTCCACGTATATTTTAACAACACACAGACAGTGATGATGCTCTGCACCTTGTTCTAATATTTTACAAACACTGGCATGATTTCCAGCAGGAGCTCGACAGGAAATATGATTTTTAGCTTCATTTTATACATAGAAAACCTGAGGTACAGCAAGGTTAACAGAGATTATTTCAAGTTTGTAAGAAAAGATTGTAACCCTCCTTCTACTCACTAGCATTTTGCTCTCTCTTGTCTATCCTATACAGCTTCAGCAAGGTTTGATTTATGGTATAGTTAGCGTAAGAGAACTAATACATTCAGACAGCATGAATCCATTTCAAAAACATGTTTTACAGATCAGAGGAATTTGTTCCCCTTGAAAAATTTGAATGGCTCTTTAATTCAAATGTAGAAATTGTGCTAGCCAGAAAAAAGATATAATGTCTAGTCCATCAGCCCTCATTAATAGCAATTTAAATACAGATATCCTCTTCCCAAAGATAACAAAGCAAAACAGCTGTGTATAGATTTATTTTCCTTCTTAGAAGTGAGATGTGATAATGAGCAGTGTGGTGGGATTTCTCTGATTTAGTTTTAGTAGCTTCTAGCATTGGTTCTAAATTGATTGCTGAGGTATATGAGGCCTGTTTCATTTTCACAAGCTCAGTTATCCCACTGAAGGCACACTGCTTCCTGTCCGTGCTTTTGTCAACTGCAGAGCCATACAGGAGTGCACTGGGGCAGCTAATATCTGTCTGCTCGATTCTGTAGGGGATGGCAAATTTCATCTAAAGAGCAAGGGAAGAGAAAGATTACAATGGTACCAATGGACTATTTATGCTCTTTTTCGTTCTTTTTCTCTTTTTCCAAAAGCAGACTATGATTAGCCATGCAAAATTATGCAATAGAAATTATTAAATCAGATGTTTTAGGGCCAGTCACCTAGCCAGCTCCACCATCATTATGGAACTGGTTTCGAACTATATAGTCATACTCCCTGTGCAGTTCATAGATACTCCAAAATGAAGCTTGTTGCAGTAAGAAAACTGTTCCTCTGTTCTTTCTTCTTGAATGTCCTGAGAAAGCAGTCTCCCCATCTTTCAAACTTCCAACTTAAGCTTTAGAGCTTGATCTGCCCTGCTCATGACTGACCAAGCTTGGCCTGTTTGTCCCACACAATATTTCTTCATAAACCAATGCCTACTGCCCCTCCATTTTTGCTTTTCCATCGGTTCTCTTCCAGAATGGCAGCTCCCAGCTAGCACAAGGCCAAGAGCTTGAGCTCACCGTTGCGAGTACACACACACGTATTGGAGATTCACATCTCATTTATCCCTCAACGAGTGTCACTTGTGTTTTTGACAGAGCGAAAAGCAGAGATTCTCATTCTACTCCTACCACACAGTATGCCTTTGACATTTCCTCTGTGCAAAGGTATTTCTGAAAGATAAATCATAAGCAGTTTTTTCTACATAAGATTACAGTGCTTCTACACAAACCAGTCATGTGCCCAGCTCTCCCTGTGGGCATCAAGAATGCCATCCAAATGTGGGACCAATCAGAGATTTGGGAGTTTACACCTCTCTGTGAGTCTTGCTTTTTACTTTTTCTCTTCCACAGAGGAATAAATACCAGCCAGTTTGTGAGGGGTGAGGTGGATTTCCAAGCTCTTGTTTTTCTACTATTATTCTTATTAACTAATCCTAGTATTTTTGGTGGACAGGTTACATATTTTTAGGCTGTAGGTTACATTCTTGGAGGCATATGTTGCCATGATTTAAGTTTTCACAAAACTTGGAAAAGCTCAGTAGAGACACTGCAATGCTACCTTAATTGTCCCTTTGGGGAGGATTCACTTATACCACTGTCTACAACTGTACCTGTGAACATCTGAACCAGTACCCCTAAACTCCTTTCATAGCCAGTGATGAACTAAACAATATCATCAGTGGAGTTTGTTGTGAGTCATCTCACCCTAAAGCAGACATCAACATTGAGCCAGATGAATCAACCAAATTCCATCAATTAAGTTCCTGTTGTCTATAATGAGAAGCTAGACATGGAACCCATATGTGACCACCTACACCTAGATTTAGCTGTAGATGAGTCCTACTTGTAGTTGTACTCAGAAGTCTGAGTACAAGCCTTCCCAATTCCTTGTGATGAATCAGATCTATAAGCCGATTGCCTTCAACTTGAGGAAGAAATGTTAGTTTAAATGCACCAAGGATCTGACCCATTTAGTTCATAGTCTAAGTATCAGAGGGCTCAACCACACACATTTTTTCAGGCAGATTTTGTCATGTTCTATGAATTGCAATTAAACCTCCTTTCTTAAAATACCTTGATATACATGGAGTCAGTCAAGGAGGACTTAAAAGTTTCATGGTTCTTTCAGTAGTATAAAGATGGGCATAGATGTTCCTGAGAAAGTCTATCCCTAGTTTTAAAGAAAACTTGGTACCTGTTGGGACACCCAGGCCCAACCTGGACATGAGTCTCAAAATGTTAAGAAACTTCTGTTCACATATGAGTCCAAAAACAAATCCGTGTGCTTGATTTGGTGTTATTTGCACTTTGCTTTGAGATGTGAAACGTATTCTCAGATCAGCCTGTCCTACAGTCAGCCTAAAGTGAGGCTGGCCTGATCTACCAAATTGCAAATTAAATCAGACAACATAATTAGTTACCATGTTACTGAACAGATAATTTTTCTGACAGAGGTAGACTGATTTTGGTCCTGTGGCAGAGGGAATGATCAGTTTTGAGTTCCACCTGCTCTGATCTTGGAAGAGGAGAGAACTCTCTCTCATTCAACAGTGATTAAAAGGAGCTAAAAGAAAAACAGACTATTGCACAGGAAGCCGAGCGTGGCCTCTGCTCTTCCTGTGCGAAGAGCACTCTGCTGCCTCAGGGCTGGCTGAAAAAGCAAAAGGGCCCCTGGGCAGCTGCCCTCGGATGGCCAGAGAGCAGGAGAAGAATTCCTAGGCGCTGAAATCTGCTCTGAGCAGCCCACAGAGCACTCTTCTGCACACCACCAGTCAGGAATTCCCTGTCAGAAAACCGTTCAGTTCAATGAATGTTTGTCTTTCCGGGTGGAAAAATCAAAGTGATCTGGGGCCAGTTCGTCCCACTGAAAAGGTTTCACACATTTAAATTCTAAGTGGGCCTACAAGGTGCTTCACTCAATTTCTCTCTGAGTCCATGGTACTCTGGGAGTTAGACTATAGCTTTCTCCTCCCCTTAACCTCTTTCTGTGGTCTGAATCCATTGTGGTACATTTCCTTAATGCCAGGCAAGCTTCCTTCTGACCAGTCCCTGATATGCATCACCGATCATATATTCTGGAGCAGGCACTGTATGCACAGGGGTGAAATCAGCTTCTGATCTACACCCTGCTTGCAGCAGTGCTCAACATGAGAAAACAGCTGAGCTGGCTGAAATAAGCACTTAGGTTAGCAGAGCAAACCACAATGAAATTCTCTGATTTCATGAGTGCCAGTCTTTTAAAACATGCAGGGGTTTTTTTGAATTATTTCCCTGACCCCTAATTTGTTACATAAAATGACACAATGGGATTTCCTGTAAAAGAGAAATTCCAGCCCTGAGAGAAGTGAGATGTGACAGATAGGTAAAGTACCACCACCATCAGAAGGAGACCGTATGTATCTCCTATTCGGGTTTTAATGAGACATCCGAGTCTTTGATCTACACCAAATTTCCTTTCAGACTTAACACAACTGTTTTAATAAAGTTACAGCAAATTCCCCTACATATGTCCAAATCTTCTTGTAATAGAATCATAGAATGGTTTGGATTAGAAGGGACCTTAAAGATCATCTAGTTCTCCGCCACCACCACCTACCATGGGCAAGGACATCTCCCACTAGATCAGCTTGCTCAAAGACAGCCTGGGCTTGAACACTTCCAGGAGTGGGGCCTTCACAACATCCCTAGGCAATCTGGATCAGTGTCTCACCATTTTCATAGTGAAAAATTTCCTTTTGATATCAAATCTAAATCTACCCTCTTCCAGTTTGAAACCATCAGCCCTTGTCCTATCCCTTCATGTACTTATACAAAGTTCCTCTCCAGCTTCTTTGTAACCCTCCCTTCAGATACTGGAAAGCTGCTGTAAGGTGTACCAGAGCCTTCTCTTGTCCAGGATGAACAACCCCCACTCTCTCAGTCTTGAAGACAGTCAGAGGTCCTATCCACACTGCAGCGTAGGCTCAGCCTTGGGGTGGCTTCTTGCTCTGCTGATAATGTGTCTAGCCTGGTCATTGACCCTTGATGCATCCCCCTGTTAATAGGATGACCCTGAGGTGAGGCTCAGAAGGGACACAATTCCTGTATGAGTACTCCAAAGCCATTTTCAGTATAAACTAAAACAGAACAGCTGAAAGTACCTTTGGAGATTGTAAGCTCTTGAACAACAGCAGGTTATTCCAAATTAATATCTGGCTTGTCTCCAAATGGATGCACAGCTGGTCATCAGCTCACCAGTATACAAAGAAAGCTCTTAGAATGGCAAGGCAGATTACTAAAGGAAGAGGCTTCCTGGTCTATTTGCAAAAGTGCATCCTACCTGCAGGCCAAGGGCTTGATTTGTGCATTCAGTGGTTGGCCCGAGGCCCAAGTTATATTTATACTCAGAGCATGTACTTCCCCACACCAGAGAAGAGTAGTGGTGGCTTTTGGAATTTACTGGATCACCTGGAGTTAGTCACAAACAGTACTAGCTACATCTCCCCCTCAATTTAGGCAAAATTTTGTAAAGGCCAAATCAAGACACTTTTCCAAAAGACCCGATTCTAGAAATTACCATGAAGCTGCTACAAGCTGTGACAAAATTCTTAGGATTTATGGAGAGCTGTGTAAGTACTGGTGCAAAAAGGCATTACCCATAAAACATTCACTGACATCTGGCTTTTTTTTTGAATTATGGAACTTAAAGTTAGCCAGGTAACTCCTTAGTCTTGTTATTAGTGCAGAGACAGTCACTACCCAGCCTATTCTGAACACAACCTGTGGACAGCTGATACCAAACACACCAACCACCACTGTTACCTCCAATCTGAATATTATCACTGTAATCATAAACCCTGTTTCATTGATACATGAAGAAGGACCAGTGAGGAACACCATTGAAGTAGGAGCGCTGTACCTGGGTTTCCCTGAGCCATGGAGTCATAGATGAGTTTGCAGGACTTCAGCAGGATGGCAATCTTCTTTTCTGGGGAGTAGGCCTTGTGCATGGTTGTGAACTTGTGAAGGATCTTTTCTAGCACAACAGTTTCAGGCACACTGGTTGTGATGCCTAGGTCAGTGGTAGTTGTGTTTTGTACTACATGTTGGTTCTCTTTTAGCTGCTGTAAAGATCCGTCTTTGTGGTGGATTTCTTTTAAGTAAGAATCAATGGCTTCTTTTAAAGGTTTCAGGACACATTTGTACAAAGCTGTCTCAGCAATCACTTCTGCACAGAGAAGGGAGAACACAAAATTCTGTGATAAATATCCAACATAGTAGTACAGGTGCAAGTACAACTGTCAAGAAAGCACGTGGTTGGTTATTCATGCACTACTGTGTAGCTGTGAGCAGGCAACAGAAATTACACTCCAGAAGTCCTGCACAGGCTTCAGATGAACATCAACGTGCAGTCTCTGCCACTGGAGCTATAGGAGAGTTCCTGCAACCAGCAGCCCCTGCTGTCTTTGCCTGGCCCTGGGCTGATGAGCATGGCACTGCCAGGCAGCAGGAAAGCCAACTCTGGGAAGAGATGAGTAACCTCACCTAACTGTATTTATTTTCACAGCCCTGCTCTTACAGAATTCAGGTGGGGTTCATCTCATGTCCTTTCTGGTATCTCCTGCTGACCTGTTTGAGATATTCACTTTGGGACAAAATCAGCTGCATCCTTAAAGCCGCCCTTGCTCTGCAGTGACTGGTAAGGAGCTGTGGCCACCAGCTCAGAGGCAGACACCAACATCTGGTCAGAAGTTTCTCACCCTCACTGCTCAAGTGCCTTTAACTTACTGATACGTAACCCACTTCTACGCCACCTGTAGATGAGGAAATAGTCTCTGTGTGTTGAGCATTAAAGGAAGCATGAAAGACTGTGAGAAAGTCTGTCATGTGACTGCTGGAAACTAGAGGCAGAGCTAGAGGGTCTGAAAGGGATCCTCTTGTCACCCCTGCACTGAGGTGAAAAGGTCACTGGCAAAACAGTTCATCCACTCAGTCAGTGAGGAATGAAACTGAGGGCAATGACATTTGTGTATACAAAATGCAAGTGTTTTACCGAAATCAGAGAATCAGTTAGCCTGAAGCAGGATAAATTCAGATGGTAGATCTGCCATGGTGGGAAGCCCCACCCTCCCCAGGAGAAGACAGTCCTCCTGCTAGGCTGACTGGGCTGTATCATCAGGTTCAGGAACTGCCAGCGAACGGAGCTAGATCTAACCAGCCATGTCTGTGTGAAGGTAGGGGAATCCTTGCATACAGGCAGCTCTGCCAAGCAGAACAAGGACACTTCTTCTTTCTGCCTCTTCTCCACCTTCCCTAATCAAGATTCAAGACAGAGGTCTCTGCTGACACCCTCCCTCTGCCTCAGGGACAAAAATTGCAGGTGTTGCATGAGGTGCATGAGAAGTGAAACTGAAGTTCCCTTCTCCTGGCTATGATAAAGGCCAGGCAGAGGGTCTGTTCTGCTGGGGACACTGCAAGATGATGTGAAGCCTTTGCTAGGGGGAGAAAGAAGTCACCAGAGATTGCTGAGACTGACAGCTGAACGTCTCTGGGTCCTGGCTCATCACTTAGCTAGGTCCCACTGGAGCTGCAGGATCTCCTGGAATCTTATGTAGTTGGCCATGTTCTGTGTTGGGGGTCTTCCAGTTCCCAGCTTTCTTTAAGCCAACCAGGGAACCAAATATACAGCTCTGTGTTGGTTCTCAGGTCTTCGGGAAATGGTTTTAAGTCAAAAGCGCATGTGAGTGCATGCATACACAATTTTTCTGGCTGTATGGCTTTGACTGGGGTAAAAAAACCTACAGCTCCTTGTATATTCCCTCATGAATGTACATTAAACAGGTCAGGCCATTTCTTAGCAAGGAGGGAAGTAGCACATTACTCCCTCACAGAATATTGAATGAGAAGCAGCAAAACACTGCTAAACAGCCAAAATTACTATTTTTCCTCCCCAAAGGCAAACTATGTCTGTGGCAAAGGGAGGTGAATGCTGTATTTTGGAGCCAGCAGTGGTCTTGCAGCAGGCAGGTCTTCCGCACCTCTGAGCTCTGAGGAGCACACAGCGGGATCAAGTGGTTCCTCCAACCTGTCACTCAAAATCGTCATCGTCTTGTCCCTCCTTGTGAGACAGTGACTGACCCCTGAGCTGGCTGCTACATGCAGGGAGTTCTCCATCCTCACTGCAGAGTGCAGGGCAGTGGATGTGGAGGGCCACAGGGAACACAGCTGTGCAGGGGGAAGTTGGCCTTTTGTGTTTCCAGTGAACACAGCTCTGCGTGTTCCTGCCTACGTGTACACATATACACACTCACACACTCATTTTTCTATGTGTATGTTCATACACAAATAAATATATGTCTCTCACACACAAACACACATCTCTTCTGCTTAAACTCTTCCCTTTAAAACATTCATAATAGGATTTTTCCCCTCATTGCTCTCCCAGTATTTAGAGCTGCTCCTCCAAATGTTGGCAACCACAGAGCAGATTTCAATTCACACCCCTCAGCTTTTAGGAGATGGTTTACACTTCTGTGAAGCAGAATCTGTGTCTGCATAATCCTGCCTCCCTCCTCACTCTCCCAAATCCTGCCCTAGAGTGAGTAAAGCACAGTCACCTACCTAACTGTTCCTCAGTGTAGGAGGCTGGGTCTATCAGAGACTTCAACTCAGTGCTCTGCACTAAGTAACTCTTCAGCTGTGTCATCATCATCCGGATTTCTTGTAGCATCTCTGTGCTAGAGCTCTGTTTTGCCATCATCTCTAAACTGTATACTCTGTAGTCCCGCACCAGGTTCCCAAAGTATGAATCCTTGTCCTGTGCCAGCTCCACTATCTTCTTCTGGAGCTTCCTGTCATTAGACAGAAATACTGTGAAGACGTTGGACAGGCTTACAAGTGACAGCCTGTTCCTGGCCTTGCCCAAGATCACAGAGTGTGTCTTTTTACCAGATGAACTATTCAGCATCTCCAGGTCATCCTCCGTGCTGCTAGTGGAGTAGGAGTCTGGCTCGGATGCAGATGCCTGAGCCACGGTGCTGCTTCCCGGACCTTCCAGGGATGAGTGCGAACCTTTCAGTTCAGCTGAGCTGGTGGATATGTGGCTATGTCCTTGTTCTGTCTTGGTGTGCATGCAAGTGGCACCACCTGCCACTGTAGCTAAGCTGCTCTTGGACAAAGCCAGCACCACAGTTGTGGCTGTCTCTGTCACTGTTGTTTGCTTTGACTGGCAGGAGCTGGAGATCTTTGGTAACTGGGAAAGCCTCTTCCTTCTTGGTGGTGGGATGGGAGGTGACTTTCCTTTCTGAATGGAATTACCTCGTATCTCAGGCATATCTTCCTTCTTCTCTGCAGGTTCTGGCTTTGTCTCCTGAAACTGTGATACAGCCCTTTCAGGAACCTCCCCAGGTATTTCTACAGCCTTTTTGCGCAGCGAGCTTTTTTCTTTGCTCTCTGTACTTGCGTGTCGGTTTTCTTCTGTCTGTTCCCCTTTCAGTGTTTCACAACTTCCAGGTTTACCCATGCAGCTCTCCTCCGAGATCTTCTCACACAGCCGCCTCCGTGGAGGGACAGAGGGCTGGGAGCCCTTCTTGGGGCTCACTGCCGAGGGCTCATTGCCTGAGCAGCTCTGCTTCCCTTCTTTTTCTTTATGGTCACTACTCTCAATTTTCATTTCCTTGATGCTCTTTCCTAGTGGCTGAAGACGCAGCTCGTTTTCTTCACAGGCAGTCATGGGATCCCGCAGGATCTTCAGAGAAGGCTTCTGAACAAGAGGTGGAGGTGGAGGGGGGCGGCAGGGAGACTTCCTTTCAGCGAGCGTGGTGGCAGAGGGGAGATCAGAGCTCACATCATGGCTTTTAGGACGAGGTACATCTAGAGGAAAAGGACTACTGCACTCTTCTATAAAAATAGGATTCACGAACCACAGCCTGTCATTTCCTATTGACAGCTCAATTTCACATGAGCAGTGGTTTGTACTACGTGCAAAACACTGGGCAGATCTTAAACTGTCTCCCTGGGCAGTGCTGAAAGCAGAGTCTTTTGCAGGGTTGGATATCTCCTTTCCTCTTCTGTGGTTTAAGGAGGAATCCCAGAAATCTGTCAAAAAAAAAAAAAAAAAACAAACCAAGAATGAAAAAAATGCAGCTAACAATGCATAGAAGAGCTACTTTTTGTTAAAAGAAACTGTACACAAACTTTCACACTTTTGCACAAAACAGTGTGAAGGAAAGGGCTGCCTATTTCATGTGTGAGATGCTTCAAACCAGGGGACAACCTCAGAAGCTCAGAAGCTTCAACAGAAACCTCTTTCTTGTCAGTTCTAGGATATGCATCTGGTGAAAATTGTTAAGACTGCGCAACCTAAGCAGTGTAAACAGGAAGGTACAAGCAACAAATGTGAATGATTGTGAAAAAGGGTCTATGGCTTGCTTGTTCAGGGACTGCTGGCCTCCAAATGCCCCTAGCTGTGGATACCTGAGGTTGGGGTGTGAAAACCCCAGGTGAGTGCTGTCTCCCTCTGGCTGACTTGGGGAAGGTGCAAGGCTGAGCCACACAGCCTGGATCTGAGAAGCACCAGGAGTACAAGAGCTATCAGATGAAGGTACTGTGAAGATGAAGCACTGTACCCTTATGGCCAAGAAGGCCAATGGCATCCTGGGGTGTATTAGAAGGGGAGTGGTTAGTAGGTCACGAGAGGTTCTCCTCCCCCTCTACTCTACCCTGGTGAGACCCCATCTGGAATATTGTGTCCAGTTCTGGGCCCCTCAGTTCAAGAAGGACAGGAAACTGCTTGAGAGAGTCCAGGGCAGGGCTACCAAGATGATTAAGGGAGTGGAGCATCTCCCATATGAGGAAAGACTGAGGGAGTTGGGTCTCTTTAATTTGGAGAAGAGGAGACTGAGGGGTGACCTCATGAATGTTTATAAATATGTAAAGGGTGATTGTCAGGAGGATGGAGCCAGGCTCTTCTCAGTGATGTCCAATGATAGGACAAGGGGCAATGGGTGCAAGATGGAATACAGGAGGTTCCACTTAAATATGAGAAAAAAACTTCTTTACAGTGAGGGTGACTGAACACTGGAAGGGGCTGCCCAGGGAGGTGATGGAGTCTCCTTCTCTGGAGACATTCAAAACCCGTCTGGATGCATTCCTGTGTGACCTGCTCTAGGTGTTCCTGCTCCAGCAGGGGGATTGGACTAGATGATCTTTCAAGGTCTCTTCCAATCCCTGATATTCTGTGATTCTGTGAAGATGTGGCAGAGTCTGTTTTACAGAGATCTGATCCTGCTCTGCAGTACAACCAGTCCAGAAAAATATGGTTTCCAGTACTTTCCACAGATAAAAATTAGCACGAATGTCTATAGCTCTGGATGACCATAGCCATGCCCACTCCACTTTGGTTTGCACCTTGCCATGAGACTGCCTGCCTGCAGGTGTAAGAGAGGGAAGATGGTACAAAAGACTGTGTGCACAGGAAGGTTTATATGGAAGAACTAAAAAATAGTTAAGTATTTCAGTGCTTTTGACTGTGACTGGAAAACAAAGATGGTGTTTCAGGTGCAAGTAGTCATTTAAGTATGTATGTAAGTATGTACTCTTATTCGAATTTATTCTGCAGTAACTTGTGTTTAAAAAAACCACCTACAGAGTGTTTCTACGCCTTTCAAACAGATTCAGTACCATATTTAACATTTTTTTGCCTTCCCCTAGAGATGAGTGCTTAAACCTGTTTGTCTTCCAGTCTGATAGCTTTTAATCACTCAGATGCTAATCCAGGGTCTGCTACTGGAAGCATCAGGAAACAGAAGCTCCAGAAAACCATGTGTGTTCTGACTAAGGGAAATGGTATAAACCTCTGATGGCAATCAGTGTGAGGTCTGCATAGATGCCCCCATATTTAGGGACACGGGGTAGAGGGAAGGCCTGGAAACACAGGGATGCAGATAAATAAGTAAATAACTATTTGAGCATGCTTGGTCTCTGAACACAGAGCTGATACCGATGGCACACTCTTCTGGGTGGATTTACAGAGGATGCCAATGGGGCTGCCAGACAGCTCCTAAACCCTGCCCTGTGCTTGGTGTCAAGCTTGTCTCACTGCAAAAACGTCACATGCACAGGTGAACTAAAAGACTGTCCATTCCCATCAGGATAAAATTTCTGATCTAGCCTCTTACAGCCTAGTCTAGTGTCCATGGGTAATTTGACTTCATAAGCATGTCAGCATGATTTCTCAGGGAGGGTGAGGTTAGAACAGCTTTATTCTCTGATTTCCTACCATGAGAGGATGAAGAGCAGAGAAGCTTAAAATAAAAGTGTTGCCAGGAACAGCAGCACTCTTGACAACAGAATTCAGGAATAGATGTGCAGACACAACCACACATAATACCATCATGCTATCAACTCCCTCACGTCTGAGACTGTCTGAAGCACAATTTGCTTGAAAGGCTCCAACTGTACTGGAGCATGCAAATGCAAGATAGTGGAAGTCGCTTGTTTAAGTCAGAATATAATGCTGCAGAGTCTCATGGGCTGACGAAATTGTGAGTAAACCAATCCACAAAAGGGAAGTTGGTTATTTTTCTCAGTAGTGGTCAGGATAAGACAATCAACACTGTGAGGAAAATACAATGCTCTACTCAGACTATGAAGGACCAGATGAAGTGGTCCTACCAAGGGATACATAGCTGCTTCAGAGTGGATATTTCCCAGCCCAGCCACACTGTCCCATACAGCAGGAAAGGCAGTTTGATAGTCTCCCATTGCTGTTCTTCCCTGAGCTTACACTGTGTGAAGGCAGTTCTTTGAGACTTTGGCACATCTGTGATGGTATGTGTTCTTTGTGAAGGACAATCACTCTGTTTCTCTTGCTAAAATGCCTTCTGTGCCAGCGAGGTCAGGACTAGAGGGGCTGCAGTATATCCTCCTTGACAATATACCCAACAGCCAGATTCTTTGCAGAACAATCCAGCTTGCAGGTAGACGTCTTACTGCTACACTCTCAAAAAACACGTCGCTTTGAAATGAACCAAAAGCAACAATTTCATACAAGTCTAGCTTTCCTTGGGGACTGCCACTTCGGGCAGCACTTACTGTCTGTGCACCCATTTTTATCCATAAAATTTTGTTTCAGGAAGCAGTTAACAGCAACACTTGTTACATCAGCCTGTTTGACTTCCCTGAGACAGCATGGCACTCCAAGAAACATAATTTCCCAGGAAAACTGTACACAACAGAAGGTGTTCTTCTGTTGTCAGAAACTTTTCTGGCATGCAATGTACTGTGACAAGCAATCCTCCAAGCATCATCACTTTTATGACCACCAGCATACCGGAGAGAAGGAAGAATACTACAACCAACATTGTTTTGGTGCTTGAGCTTTAGTTAATGATTCCTTTCAGAAGTTGCTGGAGACTGTTGCCTGGGTCAGGATCTCCTCTGATGGCTCAGATTAGACTGCAGGTTGGACAATCATGATGTAATTCTTACATTTTAATTCAAATGTTTACACATGTTATAATAAACTTAATAATAAGTTTACAACTTGCTATCTCAAGTTGCAAAGCACCTTTCTTTAGGCCTTAAGTGCTGGATGGACACCCATATTCAAGGATGCTTTGACAAATTGGAACATTTTCAGAATGGAGGATGTTGAAAGTATTAGAGGTAATTCTGACAGGCAAATTCAACAAAGCCACCTGAACTGAAACCAGTGGGGTTTGCCCATGTCTTCTTGGAGGTATAATGCAGAAGATTCAAAAATAGATCTGTAAAGCCCCAGGGTGCTCTAGAAAATACCTCTAAGTTACTTAACTCTTCAGCTTTCACCACTGTTTGGCTGCTTGCAACAGCTGAGGGAAAACTGAAAAGGAAAACAGCAAGGGAGTGGCTAACTGTAATAGCTGTCTCAAGTGGAGTGTATTAAATGGGAAGGAATAAGGAGACATACTTCAGTTAACAGAACCACATTTACCAACTCTGTAACTTTATACATCTGATCTAAAATTTGCTTGTTGGTTGCTGTCACTTAAAATAACGTTCCTTTTCAAATCTGATTAGTGTGAGGTGAGAGAACGTGCTGGAACTCTACACGTTTCTCTACCAAATAGAAACCCTGCAAGAGGAAGCAGAAATATCAGAATCCAGAAATATCACGCTTCCACCAGCATTGCCACCACATGTCAGAGGGGAAACTGCAAAGGTGTTTTCCTCTTTTCACATGCCTCAGATGCCAAGTACTTCCAATGCATGTAAGCTATCCTGAGAGGCTGCTGTCCTTCAATTGTTGAAAGGGCAGCAGCTTATACACCAGCTTATACAGTTTGTGTCCAAAGGAGCAGGTGGCCTTTTTTCCAGTGTGTGTCTATAAACATAAAGGTCATACACATCTTCCCTCTTGCATTCACGCCTCCTCAGCTATTCTGAAGGCAACAGTTCATCTGTCCTCCGCTTACATTATGTCAGTGCAAGGCACCATGGTTCTCACAAGTCTAAGTGAAACTCTGGCTGCTCCGAGGGACTTACCTAACCCCAGACTAGAGATAATTTCAAGGTCTTTAAAGTTACTGGCTTCTAATATTGCTTGTGGCAGCTTCAGGGTGAAGGGCAGCAAATCCCTGAAAAAAAAAACCAAAAACACAACACAGTGAAAAAAACAACAAAAGAATAAACCCCACAAATGTTAGGAACTTCAGATTTTACAGTTGGTTTTAGTGATTGAATTAGCCCACAATTTGAGCCCTGTTCTGTGAAGTCCTGCATGTTGTCAAGGGAAGATCTCACAGCCAGTAAGGCATCATGGATATTGTACCAGTCTGGGTTGTTCTGATTTCACAAGAGATCACCAGCTCCTGTGGCAATGCTTCACACCATACCACAGGCTTAATCACTGTGCTTTGACTTCCTCCTCTGAAAATAGAGGGAACACCTCTCACCTCAGGGGAAGCCACAAGGGTGGGAAAACCTTCCTACGAAAAGTGAGGTGTTGTAAATAATTATTGCAATTAGAAATGCCATTCTTTCCGGTGTGGAGAGGGATTGCAGTACTTTTTCTTTCTCTTTGCCCTTCTATCCCCACCCTTCTTCCTCTTCTAAAAATCAGTGTAAGCATAAGGCATGGGGACACAGTGAGGCACAATGGGGTTAGAGAAGATGGTGGCTCCTGGGTGAAGAGACAGATAACAATGAAGTACTGCATGACACTGAGAAAATGTATATATCCCTCTGCTCTTTCTGTCTCCTGACTGATTGGTTTCTGGAAAGATTCTGTATTTTAACTGGAAAAAAAATAGGCAGTTTCTCAGAGGATGTTATTTAGGTTTCACTGAAATGCAGCCTGACTGTCCATTTAACAGAGTTCTTGGGCTGGTGGCGAACTGTTCAGGTTTGCCTCTTGCTATACAACAACTTGCTAAACCTGTTCCTACCTCAGTTCCCATTCTAACAAGGACTAGAAATAATAGTTATACCAGCCCCTAAAAGATAGCAAAAAGTGACGCAGTGTCATTTTACACATTAACAAGTTTAATAAAATGCTCTGCAAGCTGCAGGAACTTATTTTTGAAAAAGATGCCCTTGTGAGTAGGTGGACTCCACTACACAAATGCACATCCCAAAAATGCATGACTGTAGATGTGGGGAAGACCGATCTGTTGATAGATGAAAGTGGGGCGAGGCTGGTTTTGCCCTTATTAGCAGATCTGCATCTTACTGATGTGCAGTGTACTCCATGGATTCCCTGTGCACCACTGAGCACTCTGTTCTCACAGTGACATAAACTGATGTGATCCCAGGATTTTATTCTTTTCATGGCAGATATCAGGCAAAAAAAGAGGAAGAAAATCCATGGCCCTTCTGCTTGCTTTGTTTTTCTTTTTCTGTTTAGGTTTTTGTTTGTTTGTTTGTTTGTTTTTGGGTTTGGGGTTTTTTTTGGTAGAGAAATACACCTAAAAATCAGGAAACATTAAGACATAACCTTACTAGAAAAAAATCTGGTTTTATTCATGGGGCAGCAGCTTGCAGACAAGCCACCGATTCACCTGTTACCTACAAGTGTTAGTTTGGGGATCTAAGCTAATCTACCCAGACCAAACTTTCTTGTGAGAAGGGCCTGTCAGTCTGTCAGTCTTGATAAGCTGTTTCCAGCTATTTAAGATAACTATTTACTACAGCCCTGAGAACAGGCCTCTCCAGTCACCATCATGGAGAGCTCTTACAATCTGTCAGCAAATGGTAGGTCAATGCCCAAGCAACTGTTTTATTACCTGCTTCCCTCAGAAAATTATTCCCTGTTTACCTTGTCTTTTGACAGTGACACGAGAAACCAGTTGAACTGTCCCAAATGTGTATTTGACACTCAGAAGAGATCCCTATAGCAGGAACTAAAATAAAAGCTTTTCTTTTTTTTCTGGGACTCTTTCTTAAGGTATGGAAAGCTCTTTCTTAAGCATGGAAGTGTTTCCTTAAGCTTCAGAAAGGCAGAAGTTAGCAGATTATTCTTCCCACCAGCCATTTGACTAGAAATGCCCATTGCATATGGGCTCATCTTTGCTCCTTTGGTAAAACAGAAATCTTTATATGGGGCCATGGGTTAATTTATGCCCATTCTATAGGGTCTATACAATCCTGGATGGCTAAGTGTCTTTTCATTGCCTTTTCATTGAGGGTGAGACAGAGCATGGTCTCTCGTAGATAGGAGTCCTGCAGCCCCAGAATGGTATGAATATTATTGGCTAGGTAAGCTGTAGCACACTGCATCATGCCATAGACAGACCATTCCTACTATGTGACCTAACCAAGCCCCTCCACAACTGCCTTGTAAACATATCCCGAATCTGTTTTCCCCTCCTAAATGGAGACTACTAAGAGTCATATCAGTTTCTGTAGGGAAGGTCAAAAGTTTACATCCAACTCAGAACAAGGCCTGCTGCGGCAGGAGGTTGTGGAGGTATTGCTGCAGTGTACTCAGCACAAGCACACAGATTAGGGGAGACTGCAGATACTCAGGTTTAATTACACAGAGGGGACTCATCAGCTGCTGATCAAACCTTGCACCAATGAAAGTGACCTTACAGGTCTTTCCCATCTCTGTGCCCACTACGTTTGGTATTTCTGCACTGAACAAACCAACAAGGTCTGTTCTTCATCACTGTATTTTATTTTTAAGTTTTGTCTAAAGAACAGAGATTGTTTCAGGACTACTCTCCTTAACAAATTCCCTGTAAGTGATTAAGTGCTCTGAGTCTCCTTCAGCAACTGTCCGCTAGCAAGTTTGCTAAGTCCCTGCCAGATGTTTGTGGATGCTTAAAGCTGCTTTTAATAGGAGATTGTTAATCCAGGACCATTTTCTCCTCCCTGCCCTGCTAGCCCCATTTCTGTGCCTCTGTCCTTCCAGCCTCAGGGACAGCTGTGGTTACGGTGTGCCTGGTTAGAAACTGGGTATTCTGGCCCCATTGCAGATACTAGCATCTGAAATACCTCCTGGTCTGGCAAGTTAGAGTAAATCGGAGGGAACAGCGAGGGTTGTGCTGTGACTGGGTTTTGGGGAAACACAGTCCAGAGGGGAGAGCAAAGTGACCCTTCCGTAGCAGCAGTGAATCTGACTCACCTACTGACGCAGTAGAAGGCAACTAGTTTGAAGACATCTTCAAATACAAGAACGGATCCTTCCAGGTACAAGACTGATGAAAAACAAAAAAAGAAAGTCAGCAACTGTTTTCTTTGAGCTGTATGGTAAAAAAAGGCTGGTGGGTTTGGCTCACACATCTTGTATTCTGTGACTGTCCAGTATTTGCACAGACTAATATGAAGAAGCATAAAGAACTGGCTTCAGAAGGCCAGATGGAATGAGATTCTTCAGGGAAACACTAGAGAAGAAATGTCCCAGCCTGGCTTTCTGAAGGGTTAGCTCAAGGTATCAGAGTGTTGTGACAGTATTAGAAATGATAGGAAGAAAAAAACCCTGGGTCACAGCCAAAGGGTTTATTACAAGCCCATCTGTTTCTAGGGATCTGCAATACACAGAGGGCTGACTGTGTGACTCTCTATGCTGGAATACGGCATGGTCTGGATGGACAAAGCACTTTAAAGTAAAAAAAAAAAAAAAAGAAATTACTATTTCATTACTACATGTGTGGGCTCTGACCTGGGTCTTGCAGGTGGTGTGAGAACAACCTATTTGTATCTCCCTGGTCTTCTCCCTCCCATTGTGTTACACAGCAACGGCACTTTACTTTAAGTGACAAAATACAATCTACACCACATTGCTGAGTTCTTCAAGATTACCTCCTTTATAGGAGTATGCTATGGCATTGTGTAGCCCAAATCTCACATGTTATTAGAGAGCTTTTGGCTGCTAAGCTATTAAAAATTCACTGGGCAGTGGAGAATATTTCACATTGTCCAATAAGCAAGACAGAGAGAAAAAAGAGATCCAGGAGAGAAGGGTCCATCTTTGCTTCTGCTTTATAGTCTCACAAGTGTCCATGCCCATCTGAACACTACACACAATCACAGAGACCGACAGATTTAAGGAAATCTGCAGTGGTTTCTCAAAAATGCCTACTTATTGGTGCTGGAGAACAGGAGCCCCAGAGCTGCACTGTTCCTGCTGTAGGAACACACTGGTACTCCCTGGGGAGCAGCATCAGCTCAAACTCTCACAGTGGTGCCCACAGCCACTCTGCATCTTCCTCCACTCTGTTTTTTAGGCCACAGTCCATAACCACAAAGCTCACAGAGTCATAGAATCATCTAGGTTTGAAGGGACCTTTAAGATCATTGAGTCCAACTGTCGACCTAACACTGACAAAACAACCACTGAGCCATGTCCCTAAGCACCATGTCTACCCATCTTTCAGCTATTGTGATTGAGCTGCCTCATCCTGCCCTGATTCTCAGCCCTGTGAAACTTCTCCAGCTCTTTGCCCTGTCTGCCATGTTGTTAGTTCACCAACAAAGCAAGGCCTCCAGCACCTTCAGGAGGAGACATCTGCTTGGCTCTCCTCTCCCTCGGCTCCGTGCTCTGGCTCTTGTTCTCCAGCCAATAGAGAATCCACTGGAAGGAAATGCTCAAGCCTGTCTTGTTCAGTGTCACAGTTTGTTCCCCAAACAAAGCATTTCCTCCTTTTACTTCTCCCTTTTGTGCTATCCCAGGCCTTGCAAGTTGCTATTTTTGGCTGAATATACCAATGCAGGCCTTTTTTACTGAGGTAAAGGCTGAGTCATTCTCAGAAGTAATTCCTAACATCAAATTGTGTTGGATCAGCACAGACAGATCAACTCAGAGTGTGCACTGATACCAAACTGCAATGTGGAATGGAGCAAAACAACCCCCTTCCCTTACTTTTCTCCCACAACTGGAAAAAATAAGCATTCAGTCATTTTTTTTCCTTTTCCTTAGTAAGAATCATGTTTCAGTCAGGGATTCTGTTAAATGTCCACCAAGAACAATTTCTATAGTTTGAAATCCATCTGCTTCCCAGCTCCAACACAGGAAACAAAAACAGAGACAAACTCCAGTTCATTCCAGAGAATGAACAAAACCCCAAGAGTCTGAACTCACTCGAATATCCAGCAATTAAATAAAGCCCTTTGTGAGGAGGATGGTTTGAAGGACTTTTTTCTTCTGTATAGAACCACATGTTCACTTCGGCATCCCGAGTTGCAGGTGTATGTAAGAGAGCAGACTGCACCTGTCCATGTTTACAGACATGAGCAGATCACTTGGACTGGGAGCAATGATAGTTTCTCTGCCAGGAAGCTCTGCCATTTGGGATCTTGAATTTTAGACAAAAGAATATTAGTTCAAGCCCCTCAACATCAAGAGTATCCACACAGAAGTGCCTTGTCGCCGTACAGCTACTCCTCCTCCCATTTATAGTTCAATAGCATAAAATACCACAATCACCAGGAATTCTGCAGCTAAAGCACAAAATACAAAAGCTGCTGGAGCTTAAGGACAGGAGTTTTCAGCGGGTGGTATACAGAAACTGGAATGTCCCTGGTTTGCTCTGAGAGGCCACAGAAGGTAACAAAACCAAGTGTATTTGTCAGCAGGCTGGAATTCATCATACAGAGACTTACAGCTCTGCTGGGAGATCTTTGGGTGGCCTGCAGACAAGTAAGAATAGAAAAACACTGCTTTAGATGGATCACTACCCAAGGTACTACTACCATCAGGACTGATTCTCTGCCCAAATCTTATTCTGAACAGTGACACTGTCGAGCAGCCTGTGCAGGGCTACTGTGGCCACTGGAACCCGTTCCCAGCACAGCACCCACAGGGAAAGCCTTGCAGTCTCCTTTGGGGAAGGTCTTCCTTGGGTGAGACTAGCACTTTTTGCTTAACCTGTTTTTATCCAGGCACCTGCTGACCACCAGCAGGCACCACCAGTAAGCAGTGCTTCCTGACTGCTTTGCTGTGGAGATGGGTGGCAGCTGATGGGTACGGTATGGGAACGAACTTCTCCTGTGGGAATGAATGGCTGTCTTTCAGTTGTGGAGACCATTAAGTGGTTCTTCTCTGAGAAGACAGTCAGGAAGAGGTGCTTTTCCCTGGCTGTGGGTACACAGGAACATTTCAGTGACAGGAGCACTGATGCTCAGGGAGGGATCATGGTGTTGCCCTTTATAAGAACACACGAGTTTTGTAAAAGCTACAAGCAGTCACTTTTCTGCCAGAACTGCTGTAATCCTGATGAAAACTGGAGAGACAAAATCCACTTTTCTTGGGCTCATAAAACTATACCCAGGGCACCTGAAGAGTAAGGAAATCTCTACATCTCACCAGAACAGTGGCAGGATGTCAAAAGCAGCAGAAAAAGTAGGCTGGATCCTGTGAGCCAAATGTATTGACACAGCATATTGAGTTTTACCTGATATTTAGAAGCCCAGAGGAAAAAATTACTTTCAGGAAATAAAAGGGGAAATGTGTAGATCAATGGGCAATTTCGAGCTGTCTGAAACAATAATATCAGAATTAATTGAAAAATCTTCTATGGGTGACGGAAGCATTAAATGATTTACTGTTGACCGTACCCTGTCTTGTGTCTTTTGTGCAGCTCAGTAAGTGAACAGGACATGGCCAGTTTATGAACTGCTATAAATATTTATGATTGTCTGATCTCTCCCTTTACTACACCAACATGCTCTGAAGAGTGTCATCTTTAGGCACAGGCTGGAATCTGTCTTCATGTTTCCTTTAGTCTTTAGATCTCCCCATCATTTCTCTATCCAGATGCTGATGTTTTTGAGTCATGCTGTCCCTGGGCATTCTGGCTTCCTTTCCTCTTTGATTTTTCCCCACAGAATTGTTTTAGCTAGTCCTGTTGTTCTGGTCACATGGATAAACCACTCCAATTTCCATCTTACTGCTTACAGAGGCTCACGGGACCCAATTAGTTCAGCTGCTTCTTCTCTAATGGCACTGTTAGTCCTATTCACTGTTTTTGATATCTGTGTAATCCTTCAGAGAAACTGGAATTCAAAGGTATGAATGCCTTATTCTGCAGCAGTTGGGTTGACAGAGGACTACTGAGAACACAACCATCCTCAGAAGTGCTGCTTGGATCTGCTTGTGACGCTCCTGCCGGATTCTGGCAAGCTGTGAGATTGGTCATCACGGGAGTGATTCCACTTTTCTACTTCTGTTTTAAGACTTAAGATTATAGCTCCATAGCCTCCTAACCAGACCTCTCATTGATGTTGCCCTTTTTTGATATGTCTCTGGCTTGGTACCACAGTTGCCATGACCTTGCTTGCACTGACCTATGCAGTTGGCAGCACTGGCCAACTTCACTGCTGTTCTGCTGCCCTCAGCCCTTTACACACTATGAAGGTGGGATCACTCCAAGGCAGAGGTTACCAACTTCCCTACATCCAGATGCCGACATTCCTCGCTGTTGCATAGGCCAGGGTAGCAGTTTTCTGCCCCTGGGGAACAAGGCCTGGGTATTGCAATAGAGGACTGCAGTGGCCCCGGAGCTGTGCCTGTTGCGTTTGTCATATCTGCCCTGTTTTACAGAGATGCATGAGAGAATGATGCAATTCCTTCAGGTTATTGCTTCAGTTCCCTGAGCACGTGCAAACCTTCTGGCCCTTATTCTTGCACTAGCCTGCTGGTGGTATTAAGAGAAAGAGTTTTAGCCGGACAGGGGGAAATTAAGATTACCTTGGTAGAAGTCCTTAGGGTGTTTACAGTGTCTTAGGGTGTTATCGTTGAAAGTTCCTAGTATCTGTCCCTGACATTGTTGTACTACTTTTTGAGGACTTTCTGGACAGTCTGTACAACCTTCAAGTGATATGTTCTTGTAAAGCACTTGTCATTGTTTCCCGGTTTTCTCTTCTGAAGGCCTTTTTATTTCTTCTGTAATCTGCTGCCTCTGCTTCTTCCATCTGTTGTTTAAGCTTCCTTTTTAGTAGCACAGTTCTAGACTGCCTTGGGCAAGCCAGGTCTGTTTTGTCTTCCTGGTGTTTCCTAGTGATTCTTTCATAAAACTGTTAGTTACTTCTATTTTTTTCCCCTCATCAGGGAAGGGCAGAAACTTCCCTGGTTTGGACTTCTGCCAGAGCCTTTTGTTGTGCTTCCAGCTCATGCTTTCTGACAGGATTTCAATTTTATGGTTTCCTACAGAGTTTAATCTTTCTGGCCATGATCAAAAAAATCACTGCTGGTGGCAGTTCCTGTGAAATTGAAACTAATGAATTATGAAAGTGATAAAGTGTTAATGAGCTTGGGTCTAGAGTGTAAGAGAAATCTATTTTTAAACTATGTTTTTCACAAACTATAATTGTATTGTGCAGAACAAAATTAATGCCATTAGAGAAGATGCAAAACACAGGCTTTTGCACTCTTCTCTGGCTGGGGTTGAGCAGAGGGCACACTTGGTAGAGTTTACTGTTTCCCGCTCCACTTGGGTCTTGCCCGCTCCACTGTACTTTGGCTTCTCCACATTCACCCAGGCAGATGGACAGCACCTTGGTGTCCACTTAGATGTTACGCCTTTAGTTCAGCATAAAATCCTGCTGCTGGCTGTCCTCGTTGCCTCTGCTGCAGAATGCTTGAGCAGAAATGTGTCACAGTCATTTCAATGCTCTGTTTCCTCCTTATTGTGATTAGTGCTTCAGCAGGGGTTGAGAGCGTGGCTCTCAAGGGTACTTCAAGCACAGCTAACCCAGCTAAAAGAAAAGTGTCGCAGCTCCTCAGCGCTTTCCTTCCAGGTAGCCATGTGAACAGTCCCAGCAGGCCCATGGGCACTGCCAGCTACTTCAGGGGTTAAGAGGATTTGCACAGGATGGCAAATAGCTGTTCAGTTTCAAAGCATTTGCCTTCCTGTCAGATCCTCCCCCTGCATCTCCTTTTCAGTTCTCAAATAAACACATTAAAGTCTGTGGAAATTCCGTATCTGTTTCATAGAAACATAGAATCATTTTGGTTGGAAGAGACCCTTGGGATCATTGAGTCCAACCATCAGCCCTACTCTACAAAGTTCTCCCCTACACCATATCCCTCAACACCACATCTAATCTGCTCTTAAACACAGTCAGGGATGGTGACTCCACCAGTTCCCTGTAGCTGATAGCAGCTGATTCCAGTTTCTTCAGACAGGAGCTGAGGAGATCCAGGACTTCTTCCCAGGACCACGATGTTTAGCTGGAGTTTCAGATGCCGCCATGCAGGGTGTGTTTTCTTGCTCTCACACAGCAGGGATGGGGGGGTAATTTGTGGTCTTTCTGAAGGCACCAAGGGGAGTAGGGTGACACATTCAATTGGTGAGGTCCCTGCTGTAAGCAGTTGAGCAGGGTGGGATAATTTCTAGAGAAGTCACATTTTCACAGGTAATGAAATCCAGCATCCACCTGTACATTACAATGGCAGTGCAAGATTTACGCTGCCCAGCGCAGTGATTCCAACCCTTAGGGCCCAGGGCTATGGCTGACAAGACAAACCGAGTACAGATGCTTGCGAGTTGCTCTCAGAAGTCAAATTTCCTTGGTAAAACTTTGTGAAGTAAACAGAGCTTTCAGATGAAGAAAGGGTCTCCCCTGTGCCTCATGTAACAGAAAACAATGCTATGATTTGAAATTCTGGGGATTTAGTTCTTAGCAACAATTTTCAGGTGGTATAGATAATCTCGGGAATCAATTCTTACATGAAAAATGCATTATCATACAGATGCATTTTATTAAGAATCTTTTTTTTTTTTATTCACTTTGGAGAAAAGGTTATTTATCTGGCTCTGAGTTACATCATAAATACCATAGAGTTGTAGTTAAATCATATAGAAAAAGGAAGTTTTCTGAGCCTTTAAAGGGAAGCCATACGGTACCTAGAACCACATTCTGCATGACAGACTTCCAGGAAGAAAGATCACAGTTTCCAAAGGTGAGTGATGAAAGGGACTATCCTATTCTGAAACAGCAGAGGTCAAGTGGGTGAACAATAAAAGGAATTAGTTATATTTCTGCTTCCAAGAGCTGCGAAGGTAAAAGTATGAAGTCCTTACTGCCCTCATTTTACTTCAATCTTATTTACAAGTCTAAACTCTTGTTTATTAAGCTCTGTAAAATCTTCAGACAGCAAGCACTGTCCAAGGGCAAAAATTATACTTTGTTCCAGTTTAGCCACTGAGACAAGGGCACTGGTATTATGGGTACTGATTTAGAGTAGCTGTTTTAAATCCAGTAAGCTTTTTGGGTTATGTTCAGGGTACAAAGCAGAGTAGGGTAAGGCAATATTATCCTAGAACAGCACACATAGTCTCTAGCACTGAATACACAGAGATTTTGCAGAATTATGCCTTTTGGGAGTGAAAAATAAAGCAAAAAAAGCCAATATGAGGATTAACAAAGCTAACAAGTCCCTGAGGGCTTCTTTCCAACAAGATTTCCCTACAATCCTGTCCATTTAAAACCTAAATTAAAAATGAAAATGTTTGCATGGAGAAGGGAGAGGCAAGTCTTCAGGATGAGAGTTAACAAAAAAAAACCCCACCTGATATAAGCAACAAGACTGTTTCCAAAACAACCCATAAACCACACAGAAACTTGGCACTGTTACATCTTGAAAAAGCATCTGCACAAGCACCTTATGTTTTTAAAGTGGTTTATGTTTTAAAATCGTTCTATATTTTAAAGTAAGCAGCAACAAAGTGATGGGGAAGTCGCCTCAAATGAGTGGGGCTTGGTGAGAGTTTCTGCTTTCCTTGTGCATGCCTGCATTTAGAAGAGAAATGATGAACTTGCACAACAGGTTATAAAATGTGTCCTCATACCATGTTTTACAATATCCCCCAAGCCCTCAGTCACTGTTCTTGCCAAACCAAGACTCTGGGCTCCTACTTCAGAGTAGCCTCCTGAGTGGGAACTCCTAGACACTAACTCAATGCATAGTCTTAATAATGATGGGAATAATGGAGAACTCATCCTTGCCAGGCACACTAACCTTGGGAAGATGTCTAGGTTAGACATTCTTAGGGAACTAGAAATCATTCAGTCTCTCTCTCCTATCAAACCACACACGGTAGACCAGACAATGATAATGTCTCCTGTGTCCTTATGACAGTCCACACCCTTTGGCCTTGCATTGTCTGTGGGGGCAGATGAGATGCAACAGAAAGCGACAGCCAAACAGCACTCCTTGAGCTGTAGTCCGGGGCTGGGGCAGAGCTGCCCAGCTGTCTCAAGCCATGTGCCAGACTTGCTCAGTGGTAGGTTTTTCATGGCAAGAAGCTGTGTAGGTGATGGTAGCCTTTTTCTCGCTAATGAGAAACATGCATCAGCAGGGGAAATTAGCCCATGCTGAGCCCTGGGTGATGCAGGCAGATCGTTATCTGTGTTAGAGCGAGGCTAATATGAAGATAACTGGGGTAGCGCTACAGCTTCAGAGCTCTCGCACAGACACACCATCGGCAGCCAGAGGAACCACTTTAAATGATAATATTCATTAAGCCTAGTGTCCTTAATGGCAAAGTGTCTACCACACTGAACAGGAGTCA
Organism: Jacana jacana; assembly: GCA_013400555.1. NCBI lineage: Eukaryota > Metazoa > Chordata > Aves > Charadriiformes > Jacanidae > Jacana > Jacana jacana. The sequence goes on along the minus strand of VZTM01012491.1, from coordinate 47,903 downwards.
TTTACTACAGGTAAAGAGGAAACTAACCCGCATGCCAGAGGCCACTTTATATGCAGTTAAACTGCTTAAAATTTGAAGCTTAAGGTTAGCAACACATTCAACTTTTCCAGCCTTTCCTGCTAAAAATACACCAACTTTTATTCATCGATTGGCTAATCCTTGAAAAAAGAAGTTTTGGACAAGTTCTGCTGCTGAAATGTTATCATTCGCTTAATTGACATGGGATTAAGGAAATCAACCAATTTTGGCAAGAGAAGGGAAGAGGGATCTTCTTTCCCAAGGGCTTTGATAACTCTGTTGTTATTTTTCCAGCACATTTCTTTTTTTTTTCAGGCCAGTCAGGCCCAGAGCTGACAACAGTTTCTTACTTTGCCTCAATCACACACTCCATCACGCAACAATAAAGGAAAACGTTCCTCTGAGCTAATCGGGGAAAAATTGGCTTCCCTCACAGCGTGGTGGCAGAGCTGCCTGTCAGCGCATGCAGAAAGCATACCAAAAGAATGGGAATAGTGTTGGTACATCAGTGCTGAACAACGTCAAGTGCTTGGCATGCAGAGGACCTCTCTCTGCAGCCCGGTAAGTACAGTGCTGGCTGGGAGCTGGGCTTGTTCAGGGCTGGTGGTCCATGGCTACCCAAGTCCCTTCGGCAACCTTGGCCTCAGCTCTTGGTCTGTAAGACAGGCACGATGACACTGACTTCCTTGGGAAAACCCAGTTGAGCTCCCTGAGCTGTACATTCTTGTGGCCTGTCCCCTCTGCAGGTGCATGCAGCAGCCATGCCCGCGTTGTGTGGCACAGCAGGGAGGGAAAGGGGCAGCTCCTCAGCACGATGCTGGGGATACTCTGCCTCAAGGAGGTTGGCTGTCACAGGGCAATTCGGCTGCTGTTTTGCAATGATCTTCCACCATCCTGACAGTGCCTGTCCCCTGCCTGCAGCCTCCTCTCCGTGCACTGTGAGGCAGCTCTGCTTGGGCCCTGCCTCCATGGGCAGCCTCCTTTCAGCTTTGCTCAGAGCATCTCGGAGGGTTACACAGTCATCCAGCACTGTAGGATCTGACCCTGTTCTTGGCTGCTTACTGCCTACCCTGTCCCTCTGTTTTCAGTCTGCCACCCACACTTCCCAAAGTCAACAGCTGCCCCTACACCTCCATTTCATGTTTTTCTCCTTTCCAGACTTCATTTCACGTAACCCAGCACATTACAGCATCCCTAAGGAAGCATTGCCCCACAACACCATCCTGCTTTCATGTTCCCCTGTCCACATTATGTCCCTTTCCAGCCATAACCTGCACAAGAGAGAGGAAGATGGGGACCAGAGGGGCATGAGAGCATGTTACAGGTGGCCAACAGATGAAGGATGGTGAGAATGTTTACTGTGGTAGCAGTCTCAGCACAAAGTTAATGCCTGAACTCACCTCAAACCTGGTTCCTGCCTTTCCTAAGGACAGTGCCCACACCCTTTCTTATCTACTTTGCTTGTGCTCATGAGGCTTCTGTACCCTAACTACTAGCTACTGGGACTTCTGATATAGTTTTTGCCTTCTATACATATATTCAGCAAAATCCCATTCCATAGTAAACTTGAAGTTTGCTTAATGACCTTTCTGGCTGGTAGACAAGTCTCCAGGGTGGTTCATGAGGTGGTTGCCATGGCAGTCCCCTCTTTGCTTTATCAGTGAATAGCAGCAAGGGTTATCATAAAAAATATAAATAACTTGATCTTTTTACTCTGTAATGTCAGGTTTAGCCTCTCACCTATTCAGAGGAAATCAGAGCTATAAATAGTTCTACCCTGCTTTTCATGCTGTACTTTACAGTATGAAGAATTCTTTTTTCCGGTGTAGAAAGCTGCAGGGTTTCCACTTAAGGAGGCCAACCATTTCAGTTAAAGTGACCATTTAAAAAAGAACTATAGTACCATTACAATGACAACAGGAGTAGCCAAATATGCTTTCTGATGGACCCTTCTGCCTGACCTCAGATGAACAAGAGGCTGTCTCCAGAGATTCGACTTGGGAAGGACAGGATGCACATTTATTCCTTGGATTGGCCTTATCCAACGGAAAAGTCCCTTTAGCACCTGTGTAAAAACAGTCCAGGAGCCTTACAATGCTATTAACTCCACATGCTGGAGTCTATCTGAGCCTACAGCAAGCTTAGCTCTGCAATATGCAGAAGGGCTCAAAATTGCATCTATAGGGTATTGCACACTGAGATACCTCATAACAGTTAATTCAGCTGGAAATGTGCACTAAGTAGACCGAGCACATTCTCTTCTTTCCCCTGTACACAAGGTATTTTCTAAATAAAGGAAGTTTTGGGGGAGATCACAGGTGAGACACTAGCCTTGGAAATAGTTATGTTTTAATTTATGTTTCATTTATCCTTTTTCACCACCATCCCTCTGTAAATCTTAGCAGTATTTATCCTAGAACCAGGGTCTTACGAGAATGCGGACTGCTTTTGCTTTTCTTCTGACACATCCCTTCTGAGAACTGACATCTGCCCTGAGCCTGCCCACAGACTGACCTAGTCTCACTGTCTGGTTGCCTCTTGTGGGATCACTCAGGCTGGCAGGGACTCCAGGAGGTCACTAGTCCAAACTCCTGCTCAAAGCAGGGGCATCCATGAGGTCAAACCAAGTTGCTCAAGGCTTCATCCAGCCACGTCTTGAAAACCTCCCATCAAGGTCTGCAAGTGCTATCCAAATAAATGGCTTCATCTTAGAAGTCAGTCATGAATACCAGCACAGACTTCAGTTCATTCACTTTAGCTACAAAGACCCCATTTTTCTGACCCCAGTTAGTACCACAGATTTCCACCTTTTCCATTTCCATTCCAGTTCAGCAGGGGTCCAAAATAAATGCAATTAAAATTAATTTTTAAAATGGGAGAATGTCTTCCTAGAGACTGTTTTCCTGTATCTTCCACTTTCTGAGTCTTTAAGAAATTTTAAGGCTACATCTTTATGTTTTTCTTTGCAATTGTGAGGTTTATTTCTCTTTCTGGGAAAAAAAATATATATAAAATTCTGTCTATCTTCACTCTACTTCCTGATTCCAGTAGGCAGGGTGTTAGCAAAACTTGCAAAACTGAGGAAACTGTTGCAAGAGCTGCCAACACTTCCACAAAAATATTCATAACACGAAAAATCATCTTCACAACTGGCCACTCTCATTAAAGGAGCTAAATTGCCCAGTGGGCTGTACTGACTCAACTATCCTCCTGCGCTTTTCCCATGACCTCACTCAGGCAGTACTTCAGTGCAATTCGTGTGGGAAAACACTACCTGACCATGCTGCGCCATATGAGCAATGGGAACTTCAGCCTCTGAATTTGTTAGTCCAACCTCAGCAACATGTATTAAAAGAAATGTTAGTAAAATAAAACAGGGAAATCTGCCAGAGTGGACCACATCTGGCCATAGTAGCCAGAGTGCCAGCAGGTAAACCCATTATCAGCATCTGAAGGTGTTTGAGCCAACAAAGAGCATGTTTGAGGTGTTCCTAGTCAAGCTGCCTCCTCTTCCCTGCCTCATCCTCACTCGGTGACTGCCCTCAAGCAGTGCTTGGACCTGCCAACCCATGCAGGAACACAGGCAGAAATTTGTGTCCTTTGCATCTGAACTCTGCCATTGTACTGGGCCTGCTCACAGCCCTCACCTCAGGCTGTCCGGGCTGTAAAGACCAGGGCTTTCGGCACCTTTGTTTAGAGCTAAGTCTGCAAAGAGGAATGAAGTCCATTCCCATATTGCTCGAATGTCCCTCTGTAAACAACCTGCTGCCTGATTACTGTTGTTTTAATTACCATTTGTTACTGCTACAGGACAGTCACAATATCAGCACGTGTCCTTTCTATCCTGTGCAAATGGCATTAGTCTACAATAAAAAGTGTTCCCCCTCACCCCCAGTAAGAGGTTGGGAAGGTAGAATGGTGGTCAGGTCCTCACAACTTTCATGGCAAACAGATTTCCCTTGGTAAAAGCAGTTAGTGAATTAACCAGGCAGGTAAACAGCTGCCGTGTGTTTTACTCAGGTTGTAGTCTTCTCTGAAATCCTTACTGTCAGTTTCAAACGTTTTATATCAGGCTCCAGCCTGCACTTCCTGAGCTTGGTCTAACTTTAAGAGAGGTCAAATAAGGTGACCATGGTAGAACACTGGATTCCTTTATCAACATCCTTTTTGCTACCAGACTTGCAATCTTGCAGCAAAACCCAGTGATTTCCCTTAAACTGCTTTTGAATGCAGTAATCGCTTGTATCTTTTCTGCCAAGGTATATTGTAAGTCCTTACTGCAAGCCCATACTAGATAACCTGAAGTACAGCTGCTGTCCATAAACCAGAAATTGGGTATAATCTACCGAATCCAATGGCACCCTGTCTCATCTCTCAAGGGTAGTATTTAATCATGAACTGGGCACTTTTGTATTACTTGGAGATAATTTATTTTGGCTTTCCTATTTGATTGTCTTAAGGTTATTTCAAGATCTCTGTTAATGGTCCAGCTCATTCAGTGCTGGGAGGGTCAGAAGAGGCAGAGTTTTAATTTAAATCTCAGAATTTTCCTGTAATAAATTAAATAGTCACACTATTCACTTGTAGCTTCACTACAAGCCCCTCCTTCAGCTGTGCACTCATTGATTTTGGGGGCTCAGCTCAGCCTTGGCCCAGCACAGCTTCTGAATAGCTAGCTACACCTGGTGGCAGATTGTCCCACACGGGTATGGTCTAGATAAGGAACAAGGACAGAGGCTACACAACATGGGCTCAGCAAACAGCCTTAGGAAAATAAACCTCCAAGCAAGCAAAGCCGGTTATGGTGATGTGAGAGGCATGATTACAAATGGAGGCATCCATGGCAGGACCAGGCCAGCTTCAGCCCCCTTAGGAGATGAGTCCAAGGAGTTTGGTACTGACTTGGCAAATCAATTCTCTAGTTATTTCTACAGAATTTTCTAATAATATGAATATGTTCTTCTATATCCTGTGCAGTTGCAGATACTTCTCCTGTTTCATGTCATTTGGCATAATTGGAAACAAATCACATCCTCTTTTTTTTGCTACAGAAGAGTTTGGAAAACAATTACTACACATTATGCACCAAAGTATAGAATCATAGAATCATTTAGATTGGAAGTGACCCTTGGGATCATTGAGTCCAACCATCAGCCCTACTCTACAAGTTCTCCCCTACACCATATCCCTCAACACCACATCTAATTGATTCCTAAACACAGGATGGTGACTCCACCACCTCCCTGGGCAGC
>VZTM01012491.1:4430-42547 GCA_013400555.1 Jacana jacana | reverse complement strand
GTGTAAGACTTCTGAGAAGTGTATGGTCAACTCATGTGTTTAATAATATTAAATTATTTTCATCTACAATTCACAATATTTCCCAGAAAAAAAAAAAAAAAAAAGGCAGTGTTGCACTCAGTGTATGGTGCTAGAGAATTCTTCTATTAAAGGACTTTATCCCTGTAGCAGGTGTCTTCATAACTCTTTGTGAAAGTAAAAGCTACTGTCAGTACCTGCACCAAGTGGTCTATCATACTCAGGTGCTCCTTTCAAGCTCAGTATATGTTACTTCAAACATGCCCATTTGCTTCAAACATCTGATTCTTTTCTTTTTAATACTGCTGCAATGTCACTGATGTCAGTGGAACCATTTCTGACTGTGTACAGATAAAGGGGAAAGAGTGTTGGGACCTGAGGTTACAACCAGTTTGCTGAGAAGAGCCAAGGGTAGGAGTCAGCTGGGGAAATGCTACTCGGTTCTTGAGGTATGTGAGGCTAGGGCTCCATTTTGGGATGCAGCAGAAGTAGGACAACTCTCCACATTGAAAGCACCCAAAGTAGTAGAGATCTTAGCAGAGCTTGAGGTATCTCCCAACACTGCATCTCTAAATGGAAGAACTCTCATAACAAGCCTCTCTGGGAGATTTCCTCTGTTGTGAGTAAGAAACAAGGGATCTTTCAGGTCAAGAGGCAAAATCGCAGAGATGCAAGGCTTTGAAAGTTGCTCAGCTTCCTGATGAACCATGTGGTATCTGCTCTTGGGTCTCTACCGTACCTGCTGCTGCTTTAGCTTCCCTGACTCTGGAGGAATTACAGCTGAAGATGAAGAACCAGAAGAAAAATTTTAGAATACAGTCTCTTCATTCTCCTGGTTTGTGATTCTAAGTGCTACTTCATAGAACAGGTAAAAATTCCTGACAAAAAAAATTGAAAGAGGTTTCATTTCTTGAACCTCTTACCTAGTGAGTTCTTCGGGGATTTCCATTTAAAAAAAAAAATCATATTTCAATCCAGTCTTCCCCTCAGAAAACTATACTTCCCTAAATATTTTATCAAACGTCAACAATAGCGTATCTGGTATGGGGAAAAAAAAGGGAACAACAATGATCCACCACTGTTTGGCAGTGCAATGCTGGGAACCTTCCTTTTTTTGTATACGTCATCGAATGGCCATCTATATGTGGATCTCTGGGGCTGGGCAGCAACCTCCGTACCGTCATTATGATACTGGGGAAAACCTCTTCAGATACTGAGAAGTAGGACAGTATGAGAATGGCTTTTTACAAACAGCTGAGCAGTAAAACTTAGTGTTTACAGCTGCATATGGTAAGAGATGGACATCACTGTGGAGATGGCACAGAGCCATCACTTCTAAGGATAGTGAATCCTTCTGTGTGTCACTTGTGAAGCTTAGATTGCACTGAGTCCTCATGAGAAGGACAAGAAGCAGCTGGCAAGGTTCTCTGAAATAGTAAGCTGGGATGGGTTGCATCTTGATTTTTAACTGGCAGGGAGGATTTCCATAAAATCCAAACTATATATGTCAGGGCAAATTCAGCTTTCAGTTTACATCTGAATGCATCTACTCTGTGGAGTCTAATGAGCTGAACTGGGGCGAAGAACTTGTTCCCACTTCTTCAAACGCTTTAGGAGAAGTCAGCTCTCAGAAAGGGACAAACACCTCTCTGTGAAGCAGATTACAACGATCATTTTTATTGTGTCACCTCAGAAAAGAAATTTTAGGAGCAGGACACCAAAACCAAAGCTGCTTGTCCCCACTAGAGCTGGGAAGGGGGATTCTCGAATGGCCAGGGAATTACAGCTGCTCCTTTCAAAAGGCATTGAAGGGCACCCGCTCTGCTCTACTTCATGTGGACTCTAAAGAGCAGGAAGCCGTCAGGAGACTTCACGCCCCTGTTTGTGATGTTTCATGTGGAGCTGAAGTGACCTTTTAGCAAGCACAGAAGAACTAGAGGAAGTTTCTGAGGTTAAAGATTAGATGCTTGGAAAAACCTGCCAGTCCTTAGGCTATGCAGCTGGCCAGCTGTACACACTCTGCCCAAACTTTGGGCAGACTTGTGTTCCACAACAAGACAACGACTCGCCACGGGCACTCAGAGGCCTCCTACTCTGACACTTACAGAATACTAGGGAAGACTGGAGGGCATTTTGTTAAGCTAAGGCAATCCAGATGTACCAGGGTACTTAGCAAAGAAGCTCAGATTCTAGATTTAATTCTTTTAAAGCATTCGGACAACATATAATTTTATCTTCCAAAAAGGTTTGGAAAGCAGTTGCCGTAAAGCAGAGACAGTAAATCAAAGCTAATGTATTAAGTTACTTTGAGAAACATATTTACCATCTCCCTTGTGCCAGGTATAGTCCTTTGGCTGTACTAACAGAAATTAATTTGATTTCTTCTAAACTCAAAACCCAGGCTACTTATCCTAAATAAGAGAGGAAGCAAAAGCATGATCGTTTCCAAGCCCGGCATGCTCCTTTTCAAAATGGCGTGGGATGAAGAACCAAGGGGCTTGCTTTCTACAGCTCAATGCTGACAGAACCAGCAAAAATAGTGTAAATATCCACCACAGGAATGCACCAGCCTTGTGGCTGCTGGGATCACTGCCCATGAGATGGCAGTTCTGCTTTTTGAAAGAAAGCTAATTTTTAATTACCCTCTTCCACTTACTCTGCAACTTGTATGAAAGTAGTGGAAACTGATTTAATTCTTGTTCCTAGCAAAAAACCTGAACACATCCTTTGCATTTAGTTAGTGGTAAATTGGAAACAGCAGCCAAGTAAGTTTGAAAAACACTGCACAAAAATCTCTAGCTAGGCTAGCTCACCATGAAATTTTCGTGCTACATTTTACTTTGCCTGTGCTCAAAGAAATCAGATTTTATGGCAAAGGAAACAAGTAGAGAAGGAACATTTCTATAAATGCCATTTTTAGGATGGCAGGATTCAATTTTTTAACTTCTATCCAAAGGGAAACTTGAACCATCAAAACCCAATTCCCCACCATGCAAAACCTAAGCCCCAGGTCAACTTCAAATAACTAAATAAAGAAAAAAAAGTTGCTTCACCCTGCAGCTAACCTTTGCCCTCCTCTTATTAATCTGGGCACCTGAAGTTGTGAAAAAAGGTTTGCTTTTCCTGCTCTCATTCATCAGCACTGAAGATGTGGGGCATCTCCGCATTACTGTGCTCTGAGGTGCACACAGATGAGAGAGAGAGCTCTCCTGGAAGGTACGTGGCAGCCAGCCAGGCAGCCTGTGGGCTGCGCTTGAGATTAGAGCAGACTGAGAGATTCCCTTGTCCCTCTGGCTTTAACATCACTTTGCAACACAGAGGTACACAAAGAATGGAAGGAAAAGGTAAATGTAAGAAGGAAAAAATTCATTCGAGCAACTGTTAAGGGGGAAGAAGTAAGTCACAACACTGGTTAGCAGAAACACAAGTGTTTTAGGAGAGAGAAGAACATATGCCCTGGGGAGCTGGTTTTGGGGCAGAGCTCGGTGACAGAGGATTGGGATATGTTAATAAATAACTAGTGTGAAGTTATTTTGATGAACTCTTTGAAGTGCATCTTTCTGTGACTATCCTGAAACTCCCATGTTTACAACTATTTCTTGGAAAGTAGAAATCATATGCATTACACATCCACTTACCCCAAGGACTGCATCAGGCGTGGCTGACTGCGAACTGAACTTTTTGATTGCTCATGGCAGACCTGGTTGTCCAACCTGGAACAGCCCCGAGACCATCAGCCCCAAGGCTGTTGCTGCGTCCCAGAAACAGTGAGGTATTGAAAACTATTCAGTTGTAACTGATTGCTCAGTATGACTGTATGAGGTGCATGAAAAGGGAATCTAGCAGATGTCAGACACCTGGCAGCCCCAAATTCAGTGGCAGAAATAGAGAGTGAGTCAGTGAGTTAACAAGGCTTAGTCTGTCAGTGCCTTGGGCTTTGCTCAGGACTTACACCTGGCAAAAGGCAGCTCCTCTCTCTTGATCAAAGTGCTGGCCTGCTCATCTGGAGGTGCTTTATTTTCCTGTTGTGAGTCTGTAAAGGATAACACAAGGTGCAGAGCCACAGGGGAGCTGAGGCAAAGCAACTGCAGGAAATATTAACTGAACTACACTGTAAAAGTGAAATCTGCGTCCAGTCACAAGAGGAATCTGCTCATTGCAAGTGAGATTACATAAATAAATACTGGTGATCACAAGAGGATTCAGTACAATAATCAGAGCAAGACCAAAAAATGTAAAGAACTTACTTGATTTTTCTTCTTTGATGTTGTACTCCAGCACACCAGGAGCCTCACTCTGCACTGGCAGGCGGACTGCAAGGACCATGTTGTTCACATTACTCTCTTTCCTAACCAAGAATATCTGAAAAAGGAGAAAGGAACCAAAAGCTTAGCTAAACTGTGTGAGCTTCTGAACTTTATTTTAGGTCATTGGCAAGGAAGATTTTTACCAGTACAATGCACCTTTAAATGATCTAATTTCAGCTTCATTCTACTTGGCTAACCCTTACATGACAAAAATAATGAATAAGGGGACATTTCATCTGGGTGAAATTCAGAGCTGTGAAGCAAGCAGTAAAATTTCTATCCATCACTGATGTCCCACTTAAGCCTAAAAGGCAAACTATTTCACTAACTGAAGCCGCATTCACAATTTGTGAAGTGATGCTCCTCACATAAGTGCGCTAAATCACAGACCCTAAATCACCTTAAAATGTCCCAGGCTGGGTTTAAAGCAAGGGAGTCATTTGTACATTGAGAAGGAAAGGATTAAGGTGTCTACAAGTGGAACATAAAGCCAAAGGCACTGGTGCATGGCAAGAGTTTTTTCATGGGACAAGAAGATCATTCAGGCTGGCAGGGACCCCAAAAGTGCTCTCGTCCAGCCCCCTGGGTGAAACCATGAGACCAGACAGGTTACTCAGGGCTTTGTGCAGACAGGTCCACAGAATGTCCAAGCCTGGACACTGCACAACCTCTCTAGACAACCTGTCCCACTCCTTACATTCCTTGCAAGGAGAAAGAGTTTCTCTGTACCCAGTCTGAACCCCCCTGGTTTCAATGACCGCCTGTCACCTCTTGTCTCAACACACAGTGCTGACCAGACCCTGGGTCCATCTTCTCCATGACCTCCCTGTAAATACCGGACAGCTGCTGCGCAATCCTCCCCCTAAGTTGCTTCTCCTCCTGGTTTAACAAACCCTTATCCTACAGCCTCTCCTCAGTAGGTCTGTGCCCAGCTGGACACCTAACCCCCCTGCAGAGCCTTTCTTGCGGAACTGCCCAACCAGGCAGTGCCAACCAAAATCCCTGCCGGTGGTTCTGCCTTCCCGGGAGCCGCACTTTGCATTTGTCCTTGTTGAATTTTGGGAGGTTCCTGCTAGCCCTGTCCCCCCAGCTTGTCTAAGATCCTTTTGGATGGCTGTACTGGCTTCAAGTGTATTGACTGGTCCCAAAATCACAGAGCAGATGTGGTTGGAAGGAACTCTGGAGATTATCTAGTGCATACCCTATGCTCAAAGTCAGCAAGTCACTCAGGATTCTGTCTTGTCCAGTTTTTATTACCTCCATGGATGGAAGCTCTACAGCCTCTTGGATAACCTGTTCCAATGTTCAATCACCCTGACAGGTAAAAATGCTTTTCTTAATGTTTAAATAAAATTTCCTGTGTTTCAATTTATGGCTACTGCACCTCAGCTTTGCATCGGATACCACTGAGAATAGTCTGTATTAATCTTCTGTACTCTCTCCCATCAGGTATTCATACACATAAGAGGCTCCATAGTCTTTAATTGGAACCAGTGAGAACATAGTAGCCAATGGGATCAGTGAAATTTTACAAAAACAAAAAGAAAAAAGAAGAAAAAAGAAAGAGGAAAGAAAAGAGAAGATATGAAAAAAAGATATGAAGAAGAAAAAAGACAGCAGACAAAAGAAAAAGAAAAAAAAGATTAAAAAAAAAAGAAAAAAAAGAAAAAAATCTTATTCTTTGTATTGTATGAACTCCTAAGTGTGTTTCTAATTAAAGCTCATTGTCAAGAATATTTTTAGCTTGTACCTTGAAGCTGCAGACACAAAGACAAAGTAATCTTCACCTTTAACTGTTCTTTAATAGCACATTTTGGCAGGAGAGAGTCAAGGTATTTTTATAAAAACTGAATCTTAAAAATTGGGCTAATTCTGGACTCCGGATGTTAATATTAGAAAGAAGAAGTGTGAGTTTATAAAATTATTAATCAATTGTAATGCAGTGGAAAATATTAATTTCTTGGACAGAAGAATTTAAAAAATATTGTTTAGAAGCTAGGACCTTTCTCTCCATTAGTCCCCATCATAAAGGCATCTCCTGAGAGTTTGAAGCAGCCACGCTAAACATGCAGCTTTGCTGCAGCTTTGCAGCCTTGCACAGGTTGTGTCTTGGCCTCTGCTTTTCATAAGAAATTAAGCCCCATGGACTTAGGTCCACCAGCAGCACAGAGAAAACAGGTGCATGCTTGTAACAGCCCCACTGCTAACACACAGCAGCCCCCACCTTCTACATCACAAGAAGTATTTGCGGGTAAGGAAAACCCATGGAGGCTCTCCCTTCCCGAGGTCCTACCATCCACGTGACACAACAGCCCCTCTGCTGCATACTATGACCTTGGGCCTCACACAGGGCTATCTTACATTGGGTCAGTCGAGTTCTGTGGCACAGGAAATTGGAATTAGATGATCTTTAAGGTCCCTTCCAACCTAAATACCTCTATGATGCTATTATAAGTGCTTAATCTGAAATTAAATTTAAGCAATGAGAGAAGTGAAACCTGGAAAGGAATCACTTCTGTTTTCCTGATGGGCATGACTGGATGCCATGACTCCAAAGAATAAAATTGGACTGTGACTGTTCTGACAAGAGGGAGGAGGATTTTCTGAGCTGTGCCTAACCTTACTGCCTGGGTCAAGACCTGTACACAAAGCAATCTCCTCCATTTTCACCAGTGATGGGAATGGTGTGGTGCTGATTCAGCTTCAGTTGGACTCAGTCTGGGCAGGAGGGTCTGCCCTTGCCATGGGACACCTCTGGTGCATCACCTCTTCTCCTGCCTGCTTTGAGCCACAGCTGAAGTCCATGCCTGAGGATGGTCTGAGCAGGAAGAACAAAGGCAAGATTTACCCTCAAAGGCACTTGGAGGTGGGGAACAGTCCTGCCTGCAGGAAGCAGCTAATGACTGTGGGGGTTCAAGGCCATGCATGCTTATATCAGAGACAGTCACTTGGGTTTCCCTTTACAAAAAACAAAGCTTTTCCCTGTGTCTGGTTCAGGGTGAGACACAGTGCAGGTTGGTTAGGTGATTCGGCCAAGAGACAGGTCCAGACTTCCACAAGCAGGAGTGAGTAAGTTTTCCTTGTGCCCTGGCATGATTTGCACTTCCCCTCTCCAGACCTGACCACGACACCTACTCCCTTCCATGCTTCACCTCCAAGACCTAGAAATGGGGACCTCACTTTCCTACAGATCTATTTTCCTTAAGCAAATTTCAGTTTCTAACACTCAACTTATGGGGATCAGATAGCAATGATGGCAATAAAAAATACTTCCAGAAGCTCACAGAATTCATGGGCCTTTTCTTCAGGGCCTTTTTTTTTGTTGTTGCTTGAAATAAGGATAGGCAGCATGTCTATGGATAAGGTGAATTGGAAGGCGCCTCTATGAACCCACACACTAAGTAAATAAAACCACAGACAAGATTCCTTGCTTCCTCAAGGTCACTATATCTGTACTGCGTCGCTGTGAGTGGCTGAAGCATCAAAAGTTAATGGAAACAGAGAGAATACTCTGCTAAATATTTTTGCTTCCACATGAAAAACAGTGCTGCTCTCCTCACCAGCTCCACCAAGGTCAAGAAATGTGGTTGTCTGAAATGAAACCACCTTGGACTTACCCCTGCTGTTTCTTTGCCAAGTATGGCCTCAGCCCTTTCCTGGTTCATGTTCAGCTGAAGCCAGACGGGACAGGTCTTGATGAGTTTATCCAAGATGCTGACCCCTGGAAGCGGGAGGCAGTTTCGCAGGGCAGTGCCCTGACAGAGATACGTCTCTTTTCCCTCTTCATCAGTATCCGTGATCGGGCTGAAACACAGCAAGGGAATCCCTTGTAAGTGAAATGGCAAATGGAAAACTTGGGAGGAGTAAGGACTGTTGATAAAAGCACACAGGCCCACACAGAGGCACTGACACATCAGCAGGTCTCCTCAAGAGGCATTGGACCAGATGCCTTGCAATGATGGAGGCAAACTGGGCACATGTGCCTGGACAGACAGATAGACCCCATCCTGGCCTCATGCTAACAATGCGCACCAGGGTTTCAGACCACAGCCTTGCAGGGTGCTCTGTGCAGAGGTCTGCTGGTTTCAGCTCATCTATCTACATTACCAAAGCACAGGAACCCAGAGACAGAGGTAAGAGATGCACAGAAGCAGCCAACACTGCAGAGGGTAGAGCATACCTGTCCCCTGAGCCCTTCCCCACCAACTGCAGGGTCTCAGCCACGTTTCATGGCTTCAAAGGGTTTGAAAGACATCTCCAGCAGCTGGGAATATGCACATGCTGAGCCACAGCATCCAGGAGTGTCCAAGGCACACTGGGGCCAGGCAGTTTGCAGCTCACCTGTGCAGCTGTGCCACTGTCACAGGCACTCCTCCAGTCATGCAGGAGTTGTGATGGGCCCCAGTGTGGTTAGTGTTGGGTCCTGCACCTCAGGAGGATTAACTCCATGTGCCAATACAGGTTGGGGGTTGACCTGCTGGAGACCAGCTGGCAGAGAGGGACCTGGGTGGACAATAAGTTCACCATGAGCCAGCAATGTGCCCTTGTGGCCAAGCTTCTATTCAGTGGTGCCAACAACAAGACAAGAGGCAACAGCCACAAGCTGGAACACGGGAAATTCCATCTCAACATGAGGAAAAACTTTACGCTGGGAGTGCCAGACCCTGGAACAGGCTGCTCAGAGAGGTTGTAGAGTCTCCTTCTCTGGAGATACTCAAAACCTGCCTGGCTGCATTCCTGTCCAGCCTCCTCTAGGTGAACCTGCTTTGGCAGGGGGTGTTTGGACTAGGTGACCTCTGAAGGTCCCTTCCAAGCCCTACCATTCTGTGATACTGTGATTTTGTGATCTTGCCCTGCTCTCAAAGCCTTTGGAGGAAGCCTGACAGCAGAAGGCAACCGTCAGCTGCCCTCGCGTTTTGGCAGCCACCCTCTGTGCCCAGCCTAGGTAGGTTGCAAAAAGGCAGACTAAGACATCCCACTCTAAAAAAAACAGTGAGTACTCCCTTTCTCCACTGATGAGTCTGTGCTGGTGATTGCAGAGGTGGATGCTCCTCCACTCTTGCACCCAGGGAGCTGTCAGCAGCTTCTCATGGGGAGAGGCAAATCCCCCGCTTCCATTGTCACACACGGAGTCCAGGAGGAGGAGAAGGATGCGTTAGGATGCTTTCAACAGCAAGTTACCTGCTACAGAAGAGCTATCTCTGCTAGTTCCCAAAGGCTGATCTGCAGCAGAATAATTCAGGGCGCAGCCCTAGGTTGCTCAGCACAACCCAGCAGGTCCTGCAGGATGAGACTCAAAGGACACAGACATAGCAAAGTTGTTCCCTGTGCCAAGGGAGCGGAATAGGAGAGAGCAGAGAAAACATGGAGAAACACCAGAGGGACCTTCAGGAGAGAGGAAATGGAGACTTTGTTTCCCTCTTTTTTCCTGCCATGTTTGTCATTTTGGCCAGTTCTAAAGAAGCTCCAAAGAGATGTATGGGAGACGCTGAGTGACAAGAGAGGGGACATCCTGTGGCATCACGCATCAGCAATGCCCAGTCACACCTTATGTCTCAGAGCTTATTCTCAGTTGTACAAGATGTAAGAATACTAAAATTATGCTGTTGAGAATATTAAAGATCTGGGACACATTCTCTTTTAGATTCCTGTTCTGATCAGAGACACGTAGAACTAATTCTATTTATTTTCAGTCCCTGCAGTCCCTGCAGTCTAATGGCAGACCGGTATTAAGTGCTGGTTTCTCGCTGTGGCACTGAGTCAGCACCGTATTTATACATGTGCTTAGCACTGCTGTCAGCAGAACTTCTTGTGCTGAAAGGTCTGGTCTTAAGAGATCTACTGCATATGGCTACATACTCCTGGATACAAGGCTTGTAATTCATTCAGTTAATAGATTTCAGAAGTAAAGAAGATGTAGGAGATATACACAGAATGCTATGTTTTTCTGTACCGGTTTTGCTGCCCAGATGCCAGAGCTGAAAAGAGCAGGACTCCCACTTTTGATTTGGTGTTATTTTAAGTATTTTTCTTTTTCCCTTTATTTTAATGATACAGATCCTGAAGTAGCACATTTCAATAAAGTCACACTTAAACTACTAAAAGAGATTCCCTCCAAAGGCCTAACCTAACACAGCATGCTTATCCCAAAAGTTAGTTTTTAGAAAAAGAACCTTTCAAACCCCAAAACCAACAGATTTTATTTTTAGTGTTTTTTTTTCCTTTTTCAACCCTATAGGGACACCTTCCTTAGAAAATAGTTGTTCCTCTGCCATCCCGATTGCTGATTCAGGATATCAGTCCACAGAATCTTGATTTTAATCTATACATTTTCAAGATCATAGTCAAGAGAGTAAGAATAAGAACTGTGCTTAAAAAAACAAAAACAAAAACAAAACAAAAACCAACCCAAAAAACCCCACAGAAGTAAGTGAAAGACATTCTCTTCACTTGTGATAAAAGCCCAGCTTGTCACACAGGTGAGGAAATTTCTGTCTGATGCAATAGCACGTGATTTTAATCTTTATCTTGTGAACATATAGAGTAAAACAGTGCAGGACAGCTTTTGGAAGTTAACCCAATTCATCTTTGCCTCTTTCTTTACAGTAGAAACCAAAATAAATGCCTAGTAACCACATGAAGGGAAAACATGTGCTGGATGGCAGCATTTATACTCGGTGATGGGAAAGAAATAATGAGCCGAAGGAAAAAAAAGTGAGCTATAATGAAATATTCCATAACACTGTTAGCAAGGCTGCTCCCTAAATTAGTCACAGGAGCATGAATCTGATCTTGCCAATGATGTGTGAAACCTACACCAAAAGGAGACCAATGCTGATAATGTCTTGCTGCAGCACCAGGTGACATGCATTGCCACAGCTTTAGTGATGCTGAATTTCATTACCCATTAATTATGTAAGGTGAAAAGAAAAGGGCCAGCAAAGCACTGATGCTCAAGAATCCCATTGCCTGGAGGGAAATGAGGGATAGCAACAAAGGCAAGTAATATAAAACAGCCTGCACCTGGGAAGCACCAGGCTCATAGTGACACTGGCACAGTGTTCCTCATGGAGGAACCCAGGCTCAATGCTGGCAGAAGCACCCAGCTCTCTGCTCCCTCCAACGGGCATGTCATCTGGATAGAGCCCTGCTCCCAGTAGCAATGCAGGTTTGGCAACAAGAACAACAAATTGAAGAAAGATAACCAGAACTGACCTTGCCAAGCATGCAACTGTACATAGGGCCCATCATCGAGTTTTGGGGAATGGATGAAAAATAGAAAAACCTTCCAGACTTAGACATAAAGAGGTAAAAAATGAGAAGTCTTAATTCTTGTCTTAATGAAAACATCTCAAATTTTGAACATGTGTGGTTTCTCCAGTGCAGATAATTAAAAGCAGCAGATGATGCCTTTTGGCAGAACCCAGCCTTTTGGGGCTCCCCAGAGATGAGTGTCCTGAGGTGGGGTATCCCCCCCTCAAAAGGCAGCAGGGGCCAAAGAGGCTGTTGTAGCTGTGCAGAGGGTAGAAAGGACAGTTCAACAAAAGGGGAGGCTTTGATAAAAATGAAAGTCAAGAGTCACTAATGGGATCACATTAAAACAGGCGTATGGTAAGCTAGATGCTTCCTGACAGTGAGTTCTAACATATGACAGATAAGTTCCCAAGAGAAGGAGAAGAGGATTGCATTGCCCAAATCTCTTAAAATACCCTGTTAAGAGCAGTAGCAAACACTGTATTGAGTCAAATCCTGTGCTGGATAAGAAGTGGGAGTGAATGACCTAACAGACCTTTTCCAGCTGTAATGCTGTGGCCCGTTACACACCAGCTGACGCAGTTATGGCACCGATGCTTGACTTCTTTCCTGGGCACAGCTGTCACAAAGATCCAGACACCAGGCTGCAGAAGTGCTTAATCCAGCAATTTAATCTGGCTCTGTGGTGGCTCTGTAGCTACACAGAGAGGAGGGAGCCCAGGCAGCTCCCAGGTTCTTGCTGTGCTGCCAACTGAAAGGATTTGCGGGGCCACTGTGGTGAGCAGCCAGCCTTTGCTGTTTCCCTCAGAATTCATGCATCAGATGACTTCTAAGCTCAGAGTTTTCAGAAATAACACACTGTTTGGCTAATTCTCTCTTCCTTCACCCACGGTCCTACAAAACCCTTTGGCTGATGCAGGCAGGTGCTCATTTTTGTTAGGTGTGATGCAAAGCTGGCCCTAAAGCTGCCTGCTTTTCAGCTTTTTTATTGAGTTCTTACTTTTAAATCCTGCAGCCGCCCCACAAAATTGAACTCCGTTGCGGGGAGATGCGTGTTGCATACTGATTGGCAACACGGATTAATTAATTGCACAGTGATTACATTCACACACCTGCCCCAGTTTGGCAGAAGGTACCAGGCTGCTTGGTTGGAAGTAACAATAATGACAATGGTGATGTGAGTTACTGCACATGACTGTACACTGAAGTCATCACACCACCACGACTCATTGCTGTAGAAACGAAGAGCTATGCTTGTCAGCTGAATGTTTCCAGAAATCATCAGAGCTCGAGGGGTTATAATCCACTGAATTCCACACAGGTGCAGGCCTGGACATACCTTTGCAAGGGACTTTAGAAATATTGCCACAAACGCGCTGGCATGAAAGGCTTTCCTGGCTGTACTATACAGGTCTGGTCACTCTGAACTTCCCTGAGGCTGCTGAGACACAGAAGCTGTGTGTAACAGCAGCAGGGACTGTCATATGAGCTAGGACAGGGTTTCCAACCATGTCAGGCCCCATTGTCCTCATCACTCCCACACATTCACAGCTTCTGCCTGTAGCCAGAGCAGTCCAGAGAAGACACATCAGGTATTAGTAAATCTGAATACAAATCAGAAACCAAATCGTTTGTAGGCACAAAAACGTAAAGACTGAGGGTCTTAACGATGTTTAAGGAGACCAGGTGTAAGAATTAGGAGCTAGTTCATTATCACCATATTCCATTGCTTTTATTTTTCCCCTTGAATGTTAGAAGACATCAAGAGAGAGCAAGAGCAAGGATTTGCCGACGTGTCCTCAAGAGAAGACGTACTCTGGTATATTTGTATTTATAGCAGAGCAGGCACCACAGGTCTTAAAATGTGTGCCATCTGGCTTGCTGCTGAGGGAGAAAGATGGACCAGTGGCCATCAACTCCACGCACCAGGTGAAGAGCAACTTTTTGCACCAAAGCCACCTGGTACAGGACCAGTTTATGTCTGGAGCTCACACTCTTCAAGCACAGCAGCCCAGTTTACAGGGAGAATATGAAGCAGGAGGAAAAGACTCCTGGAGGCAGCACACCAGTCCCAGAGGAAGTATATGGACAATGCTGGTAACTCCTGTGGTTAAAAGAGAGAGTTGGGAGCACAGGGATTTGTGAAGATGGGTCAGATGATGGCGCTGAGACTAAAAGACTGACAGGAAACTCACAGTCCTATTTTACAACCAGCATGGTTGGACTCAGTTGCAGGGCTCCAAGCCACCAATAGAGACAGATCTTTATATCCCTTTTTTTCATAGTTACCTTCATGCTGAAAAGAGCATGATGTTCTGAACCCAGCACACCAAAGAACAAATGATCAGAGTTACATGAGTAGCAACATAAGAGGTACAACAAGGTTTCATCAGTTAGACCCCTAGTACACACATAGCTACCTCTGCTTTCTGGTTTGATATCACTTATGATTATATAGATCCATTAAAAATCTGTGTTCAGATACAAGTGAATTCATGCGCTGTTACTTTTAGTTCACTGGGAGGGAAGTTACGCAGTGTCTCAGCTAGGGGACATCAAGCTTCATTTTGCTTCTACCTTAGATGTGGTCACTTCTCAATGCCTTCTCATTATTCTCATAAGCCAGCTCATCTTTGCTCACTTGATCAGTTCAGATCAAACTAATTCAAGGCGGAGGAGAAGGATTCATTTACTTTCTGGACCTGGGTCAACTTGCTGGGTCTCATTTCTTTCTTCCAACAGCTGGTGGAACTGAGGCACTGCACCCAACCTAGCTACAGGGTAGCTAGCTCTGTCATCTGTAAATTACTTGACTCATGTCATCATAAAACAGGAAAATAGGAAGGCAGCAAAGTGACACATGGAAAAAGCCATGGCACAACAGCTAATTTTGTGCACCAAGTGTTAACACTGCCTCACAGAAAATTCAGGCTTTCTTAAATGCCTTTTCGTAATAAAGCCAAGAGATCGGACAAAAATCAAAACACAGGAAAAAAACACAATGAAAACCCCAAGAAGATCAAAAAGAAAGAAGTTCTCAACATCTTTGGAAATCACACCCAGCTGATTGCCACCCTTAAGTTAGAAATAAAATAAATTTCTTTTTGTCTAATATGCAAAAAAAGGGAAAAGAAGTGGGCAGTTAGCCAAGCCATGGGAGCTTCCTGCACTGTAAGGTCCTCTGATGTGCAAAAAAATCGGATAATGGAAGTGACATGACAGGCTCAGTGTGCTCCATGCGGCAAGTTTGCCTCTTCAGTAGTCCTTCCTACCTTGCAGAACACTTGGGTTACTGGTCCACCTTGGTGACAAATGCATAGCTCAGGAAGTTGTGCTTCTCAAACTGTGGTCTGTGGACAACCTGTGGTTGGCAGAGCACTTCCTCTTGCTCACTGCTCTCCTTGCTTCCACTCTAGCTTTTATGTCTACCCTTCATCTGTTTGGTCTACAGTTGGTGCTCTCCATGTCCAGGCCTTTCCAATCATTCTGGAAAGCACCATAAGAGCCAAGGCAGTTCCTGCCAAAAGGTTAAGGCAAACTAAGGGTCTCCTAAATACCCTGACACCTCCTAGCTCAGCAAACCTTTCTGTTCCCCCCATTCCACTTTCTCTTATGAGTACCCTCAATTTCAGCAGTGAAGTCTTGCACCCTGCAGCCGTGGGCTCACTTCCTGAGCTTTTCTGTACCTGCCAAGGATTTCCAAAGTCCCTGTACACACAGCCTGTAGGCACCCACCTCTCCGGCGCTGGACCCTGCCTGCACATGTTCACAGGTGTTTGCCGAGGTGGAGCAAGTCGTCATCCTGGGAGTTCCACTCATGGGCACAAAGGGAGGAGGGGTGGGAGAGTTCATCTGCCTGTATATCACTCATTTACTCCTTGAGTCTTCACCTCCCCCGACATAGAAACCAATAGAAGAAATCACAAAAATGAGCAAGTGCTATTATACTCCTTGAGGGGAAGGGTGCAATGGCCACTTGTGCAGGTGGAAGAATGCTCATTCATGTGTCGACCTGTTAAGTAATAAGCAGCCACAGAATGTTTTTGCTCACATATGACACCAGATTGCTGTCTTACACAGTGCAGGGCTCCGTGTGAAGGTTTGACAGACCAGCATCACGTTGAAGTAACTGTGTGGACTTGTACTGCTGCCTGCAGAGCACAGCAAGGATAGCTTAGCTAGCCTTTAGGATGTGAGCTGAGCCACAGGAGCAGAATAACTTAGCTTGTGCTAAACTCCAGTGCCACGGCTGCCAGTATGATAACAATGTAATTTTCCTCATAACTGCCACAATGCGGTCAAAGGACGTGACCTGAACTTATCTGGATTTTGAACTGAGCAGAATCTCCCCCCAGGCCAAAGGTCAGGAGGTCCATCAACTAGCTGAATGGGAGCTACTGATGTTGAGAGGGACACAAAACCACTGTCACTCATCAGAGAGCAAACCCAGTGATTAAGACTAATTATGGTTCTCTTAAGGGCATGAGGAGCAGAGCCAAGTTGCAGTGCTTCCTGTAAACCACCCAACCACAGTATCTGCATTACCTGCTTGGGTTTCTTCTCTCATCACTCAGAGGGAGCTCCCATTTCATGGGTGCCCATCTCAGGTGTTGAGGTGAGCTCTCAGTTCCTCTAGAAGAGCTGTCCTTTTTTCTAAATTAGTCAAGCTTATTTGTAAGTGCCTACAGTGAAGCAATGGCAATACCCATCAAAGCCTCTTGTTTGACCTTGGCAATGATTTTTCAGCACAACAGTGCTCTCAAGCAGGGAGGTACAACTAAATAATAGAATTATAGATTGGTTTGGGTTGGAAGGGACCTTTAAGATCATTGAGTTCCAACCTCCTCGCTATGGGCAGGAACACCTCCCACCAGACCAGGTTCCTCAAAGCCCCATCCAGCCTGGCCTTCAACACCTCCAGGGATGGGGCATCCTTAACTTTGCTGGGGAACCTGTTCCAGTGCCTCACTACCCTAACAGTAAAGAACATCTTCCTAGTGTCTAATCTAAATCTCCCCTCTTTCAGTTTAAAACCATTACCCCTCATCCTATCACTACACGCCCTTTCCACCTTTTCTGTAGGCCCCTTTGGGTACTGGAAGGCTGCTATAAGTTAGTAGCTTCACTGCATTTCCTAGATTCATTAGGTCCATCCCTCCATTTACATACACAAAAGTATGTATGTTATAAATAATTGCATATGCATAAGACCCCCAAACAAAATGCAAGCTAATTTATATTACTGCTAACACCAGGTCAGCTCTAGTAACAAACAAGCCTTTTTACACACTCACTTTTCACACTTCTCAGCCTTGATACAGGCAGAAACAAGAGGATAACAAACATAAAATCCCTGAAGGAAGAAGCCTTCTTTCAAGGCCCCACCCCCCCTCTTTCTTTTTCCTTTCGATCTAGCTGTTTGCTGCATTCATTAATGCAGAAGTTAACGCAAATGCTATGTGCTGCCTGTGGCCTCACAGTGGACTAGGGGTACTATCACCGATTGGTATGATATGACTTGGCTTGCATTCACCCCACAAATTATACTTCTGCCTTTAGGTAACCTTACACACATATATTTTGGCATTCAAAAACTTTTCTCAAAATATCTTATCAGTCTCTTTACTCAGTCAAAACATACTTTGGCAAGTCAAAGCCACTTGCAGGTTTTATTAGCCTACTCCCTTACCAACAACAGACAGTTGCTGTGTTAAAGATAAGCCCTTCTTCCCCACATTCATAATCAGAGTTTTCAGGTCATTTGCCCTTTGCCTATTTCAAATCCAAATTATTCCCTTAGGAATTTCAGCCTATCAGCAAAACTAAAGATTTTTCTTTGTGTGCAGGAAACGAAGGATAATTTACATTTCTGCAACGCCCTTTCACTGCAAAGAAAAGAGTTTCTGAAATGCAGGCCTAGCCAGGAGTCATTTCTGGCAAGGTCAGAAGAGCCAAAGAAAGCATATTTTCCCTAACAAAAAGCTGTGAAAGTGTTTGCCATGTGATTCTATTTAGAATTCTCTGGTAAGGCCTGTGAGGTGCAGGAACCAGAAGTAAACATTTGGTAGAAGCAAAACAATTTCTTAAGCTGCAAGAACATAAGGGAGCCATAGACCTTCCTCACCCTCTGGCACTAGATGGGCCCAGCAGAGCCACCAGCTGGACAGAAGACAGTTGGGTTTGTTTGATGCCCCTAAAAAGCACCCGAGATGCCTGAAGCCTAGAGCACCCCTATTTTGACTGTAGGGCCAGGGCTATTGACAGAGGTTTTGCCCTTTCCCAGCTCTTCTGGCCAGGAAGGAAGTCAGGAATGAAAAGCCAGGGAATGCTTTTCTATATTGTACACACTTAACAAAGAGGGGAAAGGGAAACAGAAAATAAAGGGGAGGGAGAAATTCCTAAATTCAAACCTCATTAAGAATATACTGTAGATTTGCTTAAATAAAGCCATTCCGTTCCAAACACTATATATTAAAAATTATTTGAAGCTGCATGACGTGTCAGAGCCAAACTCCTGGGCAAAATGTGAACTGCCACACGAGTTATAAAAAGCAATGGCTTTCCTCACCCTGTGAGTGAATTTAGTGTAGACAGATGAGACACACAAGGTACAAGGTGCTAACCACATAGATTTGAATCAAGTCAAGCAGCCTTCCCCTCTTCTTAGAAATACCTGTAAGTACCTTCTCTCAGTGATGATTTGGAACTAGAAATGGCCATTTTGCCAAGGGAAATAATCCATTGAATTGTCATCCTGTGGTATCTCAAAGAGCAACCACTGGCCTTGAGAGGTTCCTCCTGTCATTAAGGCACCCCAAAAAGGGTCCTCAAACACGTCCTTCCATCACTGATCTGCAGGCCTACTTATACACAAATATTCACATTCTGGGGGAGATTTCCTTCCAGTATCAGTGTGAATGCATTTCAATACATGGTGCTGTCAGGAAAAAAAAAAATTAAAAAATCTAAATCTGTGAACCTACTCATTGTCTACTATTCATAATCCTTACTCCAGTAATTTCATACTCCTCATCTTTAACTTTGATTAGGCATTGGAGAAATGTATTTATTTCTTGCTTTATGACCTGATAGGATCCCTGCCTGCATTCACAGTGAAGCTAGGTCAGAGAATGGAAGAAGAAAAAGGCTTGTTGAGGTATCTCAGGGATAATGAGAGGTTGTGAAAGGCATGGGTCCCTACTGTAAGGACGAGAGAGAGCTTCTAGTTTGTGAGCTGAGTGACCTGCTCTGTGGGTGGGCATGGCATTCATCATCCTGTGCTGGTGGGACGGCCTGGGCCAAAGGACTGATTAGCAGAACATTGTCTGAAACTGGTGAAATGTCCCTGTGGTGGCTGGGAGCTCAGAATGTGACTACAAAACCTGCCAAGCAGCAAGGCAAGTATGTCAGCTCTGTAGACCCAGCTAAACCATTGCTGGGACCTCAAGCTTGTCCATTTAACAGTGTTCATGGACCCTTGGTCACCAGGGCTACGATGTAAATAAATCTTGAGCCGAATGCTACCTTGGTCCTGTCCTCCCCAAAACGTCACTGCTGCACACAACTCAATCTCCAGGCTGCTATTGCTTGTCTGACCCTGGGGTGATCTGACTCAGGGGGAGTGAGGGTGGAGGAAGGTTTGGGCTGGACATAGCTCTCTGGCCTGGTTCCCTACTTGGCTTGGTGAGGCAAGAACAAATATTTGACTTGCATTTAGCCCACTGGCACCAGTCACCCTGAATTACTCCCTGGAACTGCTTCTTCTCCAGTAAGACCGGACATCCTCAAGGGTGCACAGGTTCCTAAACGGGACACAACAATTAAACACAGAAAGTAGGCAGAGTGAATCCAGGCTGGACTCAGACAGCTAGGTCTAATAGCAAAGGGAGATGTCAGAGTGCCGTCCAAAGGGACTAGTCCCTACCATCCAGCCCTATCACGAGCTGCTTTTCACAGTGCCCCCTCAGCAGACGGTTTCCCAGCCCAGAGGACTCCCCCTTCTGCAAGGGTGACAGTCACTTTCCCTTTGGACTAGAAAGTTTACTGATGAGATTCAGTCTAAAGCTAACTAACTTCTACCTTTGTTCAGTTCAGATCTAATCCTCAGTTCAGCACAGAATTACACCAAAATGTTACATATTTGTCTTGTGGAAAGAAAAGAAAGTTGTCCAAAGCCAAGCTCTTTCCTGTCTGCTGATTCAGCAGGAGAAGCTATGAGTTTTGCCTGGTTTCTGTTTTTGTGTGGGGTATCAGGAGTGACAAATTCCGTGGAGAGAGAGAAAAATTCTTGGCAGGCGAGATAAAAGGTTGGGTCAGGTCCCAGGCTGTCATTCAGCCAATATGTGGAACAACCTTCTTCTGCCTACAAGTCTGCTAGCAATTTGCAGAACGGTGTTGCAGGTAGCCAGCAGAGCTGTCAGTCTCCAGACTCTGCTAGTTTTTGGTCTCTGTTTCCTTGGTGAATTTTCCCAAGCAGCACAAAATTTATTCCAGTTCAAAAGGGGCTGCAGCTGCTTCCAGGTCTGCCCAACAGCTGCTTTTACAAGACAGAGGCTTCCAAAGACTGGTGTTCTTCAGAGGAACACAGGAGGGCTGTACCTTGAGCAGTGTGGATTCCCTATATTTGGCAAGGTTTTCCCAGCACAGGGAAGATTTTATGTACTCAGTTGGTTTCAGCAAAGCACTTGAAATTTCCCAAGACTTCACTAGCCTCGCAAAAGCAAATAGAAAGTACTAATTAATATGGTCAAGAGATAATTTCAAGCAATAAGACAGATGTTTCAACCCTACCAGGCACAGTGTTGATCCACAGACCCCAACTAATCACCTAGAGCCAAATACCAGCAGCCCCAGCCCTTTCAGCACAAGATCTGAGCTGCAATTGCAGCCCTGCCTTAGAGAACAGTTCTGAGGGTGTGGTTTCACGCTCCTTGTAATTGAGGACAATGTCAGGATGCTGCTGAAAGGGCAGCCCCCTTACCCCACTTCCACACACTCTCAACATTTCACTTTTGCTGCTTCTCTTACTTCAGTTGCAGAGGCTACATAAACACTGAGGAAGCTGGTTGAGCCCAATAATCCAGCAGGGAACTCATCCACCAGAAAGAAAAGCCTGAGAACTGGATTCTGCTCCTGGCAGCACCCCAAACCTAAAGGATGGTCCGGGGCAAAGCCAGGGTTTAAGGACCCAGGGGACTGGGCTACAAAGCAAGTGACTGTTATCAAATCAGCTCTTTGAGCTCATGCCTCAGTTTCCCTTCCAACAGTGGCAGTAGTAGATACATGCCTTCAGCTGGTTGTTGGGAGGCCTAATATTTCTGGAACACCCAGAGATCCTCACAGATACATACAAGGGCTTTATATTAATCATACAAAGTCACTATGATTAATGAGAACACCTCTTCCCTTTTAAAAGTATCAGTAACACGGAAAACAGAAATCCTTTACTCAGACATAAATTTCCTGTTTAGCAGAAAAGTGATGTAAAGTCTGGGAAAGGCACGGAGATGTGGATGTATATATCCATCTATTTGAAAAGAGCTGCATTCCCTAGCCCTTCTGGCTTGCGTGCATCTAATAGAATATCTATTTAGGAAACTGTGACTAGCATAACCAGCTATGCAACGCTCACATCTGCTAATCCTTTGCTGCTCAAGTAATCATCTTCACTTGCAATAAGATTTATACTATTTTGGGTGCAGGCGAAGAGGAGCCAAGTGCTCCAAACCCTTTGCAGCTGAAACCTTGAGGGAAGCATTGCTTTTACATTCCCACTCCAGCAGGATATATTGACACAGGGATCTCATTTCTGGAGGTGCTAGAATTACTTTGGGTGGATCAGAGAGGTACAAAACGGACAGGGGAAAGGCTTGTGGCTACAATATTCACCATATTGGGTGACGCTTGTACCTTTATTATATCTGCACAGCTTAAACAGCGCTGCTTGCTTGACCACAGCTGCTGTTTCACCGTGTACACTCACACAGACACACACCCAAAAGTTCACAGTTTAAAAACACCAAATGAAAGCTCGCCTCGCCTCCCTGACAGGCAAGCCCCTGACAACCCAGGATGGATTCTGAGCTCAGCCCCACTCCAACGCCAGAGAGTCACTCTGGACTGACACCAGCATGTGGCTCCAACTCTGGCACGTGCGTAGCTGTGTTTCAGAGATCCCTCCATCAGTGGCGGGGCTGGGGTGGGGTTGGCACATGTGTCCCTACCTTGTAAGACCAGATCGTGGATGCTAAACAGAGTGGTGCTGTTTCTCTTTGTGACCAGCAGAATTTCTGCTATTGATCCTGCAACCCTGAGAAACTGATGTAGGGGCCTCCTCTGAACAGAACAGTGGATTTCAAACATCAGTATCATAGCAGCACTACAATCATCAGAGCAACAAAAGAATTGATTCCTTGAAATTTGTCAAGTTTTTCAGGTGACAAAGGCAAGTTGATACTGATGTGAAGGAGTAAGCCATAACTGCTTTGAGTGGGTCTAGAAAGTCTTAAAGCCACTCTTCTGCTGTGGCTCTTCTTCCATTCTTGTTTTCTCAGTTTTCATCCATAACTATTCAGAAAGATAAATCTGAAGTCTTCTTTGGTTGTATAAATACTTCCAACCTGCAGAATATTATGCCTTTTTTTTGTTTAATGTCCAAACATCTCAGGTCTATAACTATTCCTGCTTTAATTGCTCAGAATTCCCTTCCATGTAAGGTCCCAGATCAGCACAGTGTTTGATGATCTAGTTGCTGTTCTGAACACCAAGGCTGCTAAGACCAAGTCCATCCTAGCACATCCCACCTCCTTTGACTGTAGGACCATTCTGTACTCACGATAATAAGGCAAGAGGGATTATAACCTCTCTTTGGTCTTTTAGAGGACAAGGTCCTAAAGGTGCTTTCCCCTGGTTCTTTCCAATTTGGAAACCCATAATGACTTTGAAAATATCTACATTCATTGTCATTCCTCAAATGCTCTCACAAAAGGCAACCTAAACAATCACAGACATACACACACACCCTTCCCTGCACAGGGGGAATACTTCTGTGATACAGTTGGGAAAGTGTATCCAGCACAACACAGGGCTTTTCATGACCGCACCTACCCTCTACTCACAGACCCATCTGCACTAGAATTTGGTCAGTCATTCCAAACAGCTGCCTTTTCTTTCTCATTACCTTTCCGAAGAACTATTTCTTTCTATTCCCAAATGCAAAATCCCTCCTGCCTTCCAAAATTATAATGGCTAAAGGTCTGGGATATTTTGTCCCAGTTTCACTAAGACACTTCTGTTTCTGTGCTCTCTAGCAATCAAAGCAGGCAAGCATTTAAAACTTGCTGCAGCTTCTTTTTCTAATAGACTGGGTTTAGGTATTGGCTAAAAGTTAAATACCTGTTTATTTTGTGGGTTGTTTTAGAGATCCTGAGTCTCAGAAACCTATATTGTTGATCTCAGAGAAGTTGCCTATTTTACTGATAGATGAGTTAAAATATAGTACTACTGTGCTTTGGAAAAATGCTATAAAATAGACAATCTCTAAGGTATCTGGACTGTGTACACATGGTTTGATAAGGGATGGAGCTAGTCCAGATCTGCACCAAGCAACCTTCATAGCTACTCTCCAGGACGCGCTGTTTTCCATGTATACCTGTACACACCGAGCAAGAGAGTACACACGCACACAAGCGTGTACAGTTTTCAGCCTATGCTGCCTCTAGGTTGGAAATTCAACAGCACAAACCAGGATGTAGCCATTTAGGACAGGAAGTGAAAAACTATATTTAGCTGTAACTGTAGTAGAAAGGAGATGAGCAGAATATTGCTTCCACTCGTGCCCCATTCCTGTGAACGCTGGCATGAGATTGCAGTCAAGAGTTCTCTACTCAAAGCAATATTCCCAGTGTGGTCTACGCTCTAGCAAACAAAGGGACAGTTGCCTTGCATGTTACCACCAGTATTGCTGCACGGCGCACTCAAAGTTTGGTGAGTACTCACTGAGAAGCACTGCAAAGGTCAGGCTCCTTGATGTGTATGGTTGTAAATGTGCTTTTCTGTCAAATGAATTTCAGGAGATTTTATGTCTCCTCTCTGGAGGCACCAAATTCATGTATCTTTGGAGAGCACCTCCTTCGTTGTATCTTCACAGTAATATCCCAGTAACACATCTTGATCACAGACGTTCCCTTCCTGGGAAGCACCATCCCTCGGGACTGGAAAGTGCACCCTTTGTCAGAGCTTGACAGGCAGCACAGAGATTTGATGACACCAATCCAGTTGCCTAAACTGTCCCTTCCCCACTTTAACACCACATCTCACATGTTCTAATTTGAGATTTTCTTTGAGCAGCACTTTGCATTGGGTCCAAGACCTCCCAAGGCCAACAGGTCTTGTTCCACTAACTCAAACAAGCTTGGAATAAGTCCTTTGCAAAGGACAACTCTTGAGGAATTTTTAAAAAGTGCTTTCTCAGTTCAAATCTGTAAATGTTGGTATTAGATTTATTTGTCCCACTGCAGAGACAGATATACAGACTGGGTAGGGCCGTCATTTGATAAGAAAGCTTTTATGGCCAACTAAAAGCTAAAAGTTCCCATTCTAGCAGAAGTCATGCATTTGACAGGGTGTTTACCAAAGCAATTCTCTGGTCTGCTCTACACAGGAGATAAGATTAGACAATCAAAAGATTAGACAATCCCACTTGACACTAAAATCTGTGAACCTGTGAGAGTTGTTCAGTTTCCAGATTCCTGCAGTTCTTGACCTCGTTGTGTTTACATTCATTGCATGAAATCTGTCATGATGGTGGGGTTTGTGCCAAGAAGTCGTGTCACTGGAGAGATGCACGATCATCACTTCATGAGGCAGCCTGGTGCCCCAGGAATGAGAACTGCTGCAACCCATCCCGGCTACCTGCACCAGCCATTATCCCAAAGGACTATTTAATATTTGCATATTACGTCTTTGTCATAGCTCCTGTCTGCTGTCCTCATCAACCCCTCCATACTTTTGCCTGATGTTGGAATGAAGACTTATACCTTTTCATGAAAAGGCTCAGTCAGCTCACGTTTTTCCAGATGTTTTGTGATCTCACCCCTTATTAACGTTCCTGGGAGTTAGCCTGACTCTGGGTCAGAATTACTGGGTAAATTTTCTGGTGTCTCTCCCAACCCACTTTGGAAGAATTTGATTAGATTGATTTCTATCCAGTCCCTATGCTTCCTCCCACATTCCTCTCTGAGGAGGTACTAATCCTGGAGGCAGATTTCTCCCCAGTATCTTTTGTCCGTTTCAGAGGTGTAAATCAGCAAAACCTCCTTATTGATTTGGTACATGCAGAATAGACCCTTCAGTCACTACTAGGAATGGATAAGTGCATACTTTCCAAGCTTCTAGGGTACTTTTATGATAATTTGCAGTCATAGTTTCTGAGCATGGGATTAAGCCTTCCTGTTTAATTAACAACCTGAAGACTATGGTGAATGGAGGTGCAATCTCAGCAACTGTTCATGTAATTTCTGTGTGCGGGATGTTAAAATCAGGTCCAAATTCTCCATCGGCAGCTTGCCTTATGCTACCATCTCTTTGGAAAGCTACCAATTGTGTCTACATATGTGAAATTGGCATCTAATTCAATGTGACCATAGCAGCAAATTAGCTAAGCAGCACCTGAAGACATTTCCAATTCTGTACCGTGTTTGTGGCCACAACGTATGCGTGCTGCGGGAGTGTAATTTGGAGGATCTTCAGTAGCATTGGGGCACGTAAATACAGAGAGTTAAAACAAATTTTTTCAATACCTAAATTCTTTTTTATGAGCACAAGATAGATTGAAAATAAAGACAATCAGTTAATGAAACAAATAAAAGGCCATTGTATTAAATCTTTCAGATGCTTATAAACTTCGGAAGAAGATGTCATGCCCATTCATGCTTCAATATTCCTGCAAACACTTGATTTACTGTCCAAATCTAGTGTCTATGGCTTGTTTACTTTCTCCTGCAAGTCTAAACTGAAAGCAAACCTTTGCAAGCATGTGGCTCCTTTCAGACAAGCTGAGAAAGAGATAAACTGTATAAATTCTTCAGTTTCTCAGTACTTGGCATCTTAACTATCACAAATGCAGGCAATATCTGCAAAGTGCAAATTCTCTGGATTACCACCTACTGAGTTCCTCTTGCTGCTCTGCAGGGAGCGGATTGTCTCACTTTTTCCTTAGGGCTGTGTGATCTTTGTCCCTCGGCGTTTAACACCGCGTGGAACTGCGGAATTGTACCTTGGAACGGGAGTGTCGTTTTTCCACTTACTGTAAACAACTGAGCAAGGCAAAAGCAGCGACAGCTGAACTGCAGGGTTCTCCCTCCACCTTCTGCACTCCATGCATGTGTTTGGGAGCAGTCCCAGAGCAAAACCATAGTTATTGTGACTGTCAGCAGCAATTTTGTCCCTTTTGACCGAGTGAGCTCCAAGTCAAAGGGGAGTGACTTGCAGCACCCTCCATGACTGAAAATGCCAGCATGCCCTATCTATTCACCTATACAGCTGTTTCTACTGCACCCATCACAGACACATCTGGGAGATTTATTCATGGGAAACTGGCTAAGTGCGTCAGACAGATAAGAAACACTCAATATCTGGTGTTATATGAATTTCCAAGGGGGCTGATGGAAGGTTTCAGTAGCTATGTCATTTTCCCCCAATTGTTTTCAACAGGAAACAGAAATGTTCAGCTTCAGCATGGGCTTTATGATACAACCAAGCCTTGGGTGGATTCCAGCCTGATCCTGGAATCCCAGCAGCTGATTATCCTCCCAATCAAAACCCATTTTCTCTCCCACTGCATTTTCATGGAGCTCAGTTCTGCAAGGTGCAGTGTCCGCTGGCCAGAAGCAAGGAAAGCCTGGAGTCTTCCTAACAGAAAGCACATCTGAAGTCTCCAGGGAGCGTGTGGACAGTTGGTGTGTACATTAGCGTGGTGGAGCCAGGGAGACCATCAGCTCATAGGGACGAGCCCTTATCCACTTCTCAGCATTTCAGCAGAAACAAAGCAAACCTCCCAGAAAAGATTTGTCACGTTTCCAAAAACACAGAACTCCCTTAGTCCGTTCTTTGCCCTGAACTGCAGCTTGGAATTCAGCCGCCTTCTTCCCTAAATAGTAAGATTCCAGCTAAATAAAGGTATTGCAGTTCGTTTTCAGCCGGAACATGTTAGCTAAAGGGAGCACTGTAAATTACACTACAATCATGCCACCCGATTGTAATTGTGTAGCTGATAACTCGGTAGCCAGCTCACAAATGCTCCAGAGCTCTTTGTTAAGTAGGAAAAGAAAAGCGACAGTTATTAAAAATGAGCAGTCACTAAAGATTCAGGACTTACCCTGAGTCATCCCTGGCTCCCTTCTCTCCCGCTGATGTTTTCATCATTACAGCAAACTTCAAGACACTTTCTGTTTCACAGTGGCTTTAGAGTTCCTTGGTAAAGAAAACAATTCCTTCCCATCGCTGAGCAGCACCTCCACATCCTTGGGTTTTGTACTGAAGATGGTGTTTCAAGGGGCGGCAGGGGGAGGATGTTTAAAACCAGCTTCAGGCTCAGTAGTATCGGAGAGCAGAGGACTAAACAAGCACTGAAATGAAGCAAACTACCAAGAACGTCTGATGTTAGCCTCTCTTCTTTCTACTTCCTGTATT
Source organism: Jacana jacana (assembly GCA_013400555.1). Classification (NCBI taxonomy): domain Eukaryota; kingdom Metazoa; phylum Chordata; class Aves; order Charadriiformes; family Jacanidae; genus Jacana; species Jacana jacana. Next base: position 15,278 of record VZTM01012491.1, on the reverse strand, counting down.
TATACGAACAGGGGATTTCAGGAAGAGGCAGTCTTTGGTGGTCAAGGGTGTGTGTATGTGTGTGTGTGTGCGTGTGTGTGTGTTAGAAAGCCATATTTAGTAGCCATGGCAGGTTAACCTTATTAGAAGACAGGGTCTGAGACCGACAGCCTATTTGTTTCTCTAACTCGAGGAAGTTTTGGGGAAATTGTTTACAGACTACAGGTATATCAGCAGGAGGCAACAGAGCATGGTGAACTTTGTAAAGGATTTTATAAGGCAGCAAGGCAGTAAGTCTCCGACTGCAAATTCCTGAAGCATGTGTATTTCTATTGCTTGAGTAACTGGAACCAGATGGAGCTTGGAAACCTTTATATTTACACAGGACCTGAGAAAATGAGATGTCTAACACTGGCAGAGGACAGCTTTGCAAAAAAAAAAATAATTCCCAGTTAAAGCAAAAGCTAAGGTTAAGGTTGTAAGAGTGCTGGTAAATAGACAGCTATTCTTGCTGCGAAGCTCCAGTCAGTCTCAGAGCACATTTGATCTGGAGGTACTGAAGTGGTCGAGCAGTGTTTGCTGTACTGGAAACCCGCCTGAATACAGACCAGCTGTGGAGGCTGGGGACTGACAGATGTGCTGTTAGACAGGGCTGGTGGCAGCCCTATCATTCCGGAAATGTTTGACGTTAAGAGAATAGATAATGGGAAAAGTAAGGCAGGAGTATGAAGCAAAGGCAGAGAAAAACAATTGCATGGAGTGGAGAGGGAGACAACGGTAACATTTTGCCCCTTTTTTTATCTTTGGACCCAGCTTTCTAAAAGTAGACTGTGCCATACAGCTCACAGCAGAAATACAGCTGCCAGGCAGCTGCCAGCGTACTGGCACGAGGGAAACTAGACCTCAGCGTGGGACACAGAGCCAATTCTGCAGGCACTAAGCTAGGGATAGTCAGAGGGACCTTTATGACCATCAAGTCACACCTTCTGTGTAACACAGGACAAACTTTTCTCAGAGTTTTTTTAAATTAAGCCTGTAACTTCTGTTATCATTGCAAAATTTATCTGCTTGCTTTTAGAAGGATTTCTCTCAGAAAGTCAAAAAAGTCCAACCAAAAGGCTCCATGATGGAAAAATCACCACCCTTCTATGTAAGGTGTCTTAGTGCTTAATTGTTGATATTATTTAAACTAACATCTGGTTTGTTGCCTTGACTTGTCTAGTTTTAAATTTTCAGCTACTTTATCTCATAATGCTCTTTCCTACTAAATTAAGGAGCAATTTGCTCCAACTCATATAGTCATTTTCAGACTATGATGAACTCACTCAATGAATTTAGCCATCTGAGACAAATTGGTTGCCTGCATTTCACTCATCCCTCGCCACAGGTTTGTCAGATCTCAGCTCTGAATCCTTCTGTTGGTTCTAGGCTCAGAGGTCCAAGAAAAAAACTCTGCTCTAGATTTGTTCACCAGCCAGGCACCTTTGAAATGCAGCTTGGTGTAAGAACAATCTCCTGGATGCATCACACAAATTCAGCTCTACCCCAGGATTTCATTTCATTCTAATGCCATGAGGACCAGGCCCACTCAGAGTTTACCCTTGCTGTGCTGGAAAATAAGTTTGCTGAGACAAAAAGAACCTCAAGAACCCAAAACCATCAAGGTGTTCTGTTCTGCATGGACCTGTCCCAGATGGAGGAAATTTGCATTCACACAAATACACAGCCATCCCAGGGCAAAGACCTAAGATTTTGGAAACACAGAGCATCAGTTTTCAGAGAGTGTTGGGCATTTTCAAAGATGTTGTTAAGGAAGAAGAAATAAAAGATCTAGAACTATTTAAAAGACCCAGGGAAAAAAATATGGCAAAAATACAGACTAGAAAACTCTAGTATTGTGGTGCTATTTCAGTTTCATATGATTTGAGAGAAGCTCTTTTTTTTTGTGTTTGTGTGTGTGTGTAATCTTTCATACTATTTGCAATTTAGAGAATGTAGAGTTCCAGACATTAGAGGTCTTAAGATTAGTTCTGTCAAAGATGTTGACCAAACTTCATGAAGAAATCTTGTATTTTTCTGTAAAATATTTAGAATTTCTCCAATGTAGCTAAGGATTTTTGCAAAATATGTAAAATATGAAAATGAAGACATATTTTAACATTAAAAAAACATTCTCCAAACTTCATTGGGTGTTTGTTTAAGCCAGAGATTTGACAGGTTTGTAAAGGGACACTGTGTTCTCCTATCAGGCTTTGGAAGTAAACAATGACACAAAAGCTAAATGACAAGGTAATACCCAGTTACTGCAAAATGCCACTTCCCTGTGGTAGATCCAAGACGAATAGGGGAATTCTTGCCTTTCCTAGGACTGATTCATCCTTTCCATCTTAAGCCACAGCACGTTACAGCCCTTTTTTGTATTTTTGTGCAGCTGAGTTGGGAAGGTTTGAACAAAAGGTTTAAAAATGGCTTATGGGGGAAGCCCTTAAGTAGAATGAGCACTTTGGCTAGAATAAAGTGTTTTCAGCATACACACAGATTATATGACAGTTCTGCTTTCCATACAGCAGGGAAATGGCTGCATCGATAATACGCAATATGGTAAGAGCCCACAGGAATTGTCATGCCTGTTGTGTCACTAATCCAAAGATTATGTGCCTTTTATAGAGCCTATTACATAACAGATCATGGCAGGTCACCATGTCAAACCTACGGGGGATTAAAAGAAGAGGTACTATCCACATTCAGATTTTTATTCTGTGTGTAAGAAGGAATATTCTCCTTTCCCCCAGATTAGAAAAAGTTAGCCTAGCATACACCAAAGAACGAACCCTTACGCAAAAGTCAAAGAATGTAGGATATCCCTTTTCTCCACTTCAGGACTCTTCTGTAGAAGCACAAACCCCACAGTGGTTAATTGCAGGTTTATACAGCAACAGGGATTCCAAAAGCATGCATTGTGGTTAAGAGAAATAAAGTCAAGCTTTGTTTTAACTTGCATCTCCTGGTAGTAAACTGGCTGGGAGCATTCATGAGAAGACTCTTGTCTAATGAAATTGTTAACACAACAGCACACAAGATAAAGTTAACTCATAGCTATTCTTTTTCCAATTGCCTTTAAAAGCTTTTCATCAGCCCAGAACATAGAATCATAGGATCAAAGAATGTTCCAGGCCAGAAGGGACCTCTAGGGTCATCTGGTCCGACCTCCCCACAGTCAGCAGAGACACCCCCAACTAGACCAGGCCACCCAGGACATCGTCCAGCCTCACCTTGACTATCTCCAGGGAAGGGGCCTCAACCACCTCCCTGGGCAACTTGTTCCAGTGTTCCACCACCTTCATAGGAAAGAACCTATTCCTAGTATCCAATCTAAATCTGCTCTTCTCCAACTTGAAGCCATTGCCCCTCATCCTGTCACTGCAGGCCTTTGAAAACAGACCCTCCCCAGCTTTCCTGTAGGCCCCCTTCAGGTACTAGAAGGCTGCTATTAGATCTCCCTGGAGCCTCCTCTTTCCAGGCTGAACAACCCCAGCTCCCTCAGCCTGTCCTTGGAGCAAAGGTGCTACAACCCCCTCATGGTTTTTGTGTCCCTCCTCTGGCCCCGCTCCATCAGGTCCATGCCCTTCCTATACTGAGGGTTCCAGACCTGCACACAGTACTCCAGGTGAGGTCTCACCAGAGCAGAGTCAAGTGGCAGAATCCCCTCTCTGGGGCTGCTGGCAACACACCTTTTGATGCAGCCCAGGATGTGATTGGCCTACCAGAGACTCTACCAGAGACTGTGTACATATCCCAGAAATCATCACAGACCCTGAGGTGGACTACAAGGAGGTTGGAAGTGGACAATCGAGAGTAATAGGGATTGTTCCTGCTCTCCACAGTACCTCCAGAGGCCCAGTAACTGGGAAAGTGTACTGTGTGGCTTTTGGACCTTGCTTCCATCCCCTCTAGTCCCATCAAGTACTCAGCAGGCCCCTGGCGGATACCGCTGTACCGTGGGACAAAGCAGTCAAAACCCTGTTGATGAGGGTTTTCTTGAGACTGCTATAATTGCTTCTGGATCGGGTCTTCAGCACAGCAAACTGTGCTCTTAGCAAACCACAAATTTCTAGTCCCAACAGAGCAAACAGTATGTTTCGGAATTGCTGCAAATGAAACCGATAGACTTAACTCACCCCAAATAATGGCTTGATCCAGGTGATACTCCCTGGAATAGAGGAAAATGCGTGACTTCTGTCAGTCAGTTCAGCAGGGTCCAGATTTCACAAAGGCAGTGCAGGCACATATCCTAGTTGAGTCCTGAAATTTTAGATTTTCAACAATAAATAAGAGAATATTTCATATGGTCTCATTATCTGAGAAAAAAGAACAGCAAACGCTGTAGTTGTTTATATAATTTATTGATAGTGTACATATTTTTATATAGTGCATTACAATACTGACTGCTATAATCTTTTATAAATGCTGAATTAACTATCTTTTAAAATTTTCACAACAAAAATAATCAAATATCATGCCAACATTTTGTAACAAATTATCACATTAAATCCATTTGGATTTCATGACATTTTTATCTGTACAAAGGACCCCATATCACAGAGCATTCACAGTGCATAAGGTCACAGTCATTGAAAAAATAAATAACAAGATAAATAGATTTCTGTTATTTACAGTTTACAAACCCATCCCTTTCTGTTTTCAAAGTAAGCAGATCTAGAAAGTTTTAATTATATTTAAAGAGGTATTGCACCTCCTAAGGGTGCACTTCAAATGCCTGCAAGTATGAAACACAGGGAATTTTAAAAGGTTCAGAACTTATCTCAGTGATCATAAATGATTTCAAATACTTTCTTGCAACAGAGGAGATCATAGGAGCCAAATCCTATTCTGTTCCACTGATACAAATTTGTGCCAACTACCAGGTCGTTAAATGAGCACTGGCACCACTCCCAAGAACACGAAGGCAGGAATTTGGTCATAACTTTGCTGCAGAGTTTTGGTCACTTGAAACACAGATGCTGCTGGGGCAGCAGATTTATGAGTGTGTTCTTTGCATACACAACTGGTATATGCATGAAGGCCATAACCTTGCAGTAAAACCCCTCTGGAAGGAAGCATCAAGTAGTATTATTCTTTCTAGAGATTATACCCGTCCATTTTGATCTATTCTGATACCTTTAGATTTTGTCACAATTCCCTATTGCTATAAATCAACCATTATATTTGTCTTTCAAGTTTCCTAAGATCATCTCAGTGGTAAGATAGCAATGACCGCTTACATTCTTTGTGCAAGTAAAAAAGAAAAATAAATGGAAACAATTTCAAACTGGCAATTCTTGTAAGAAAATATCCAAATGGCATTAGTTTCCCATAATCATTCATTTCTTTCAGACAGTGTGCTGTATTTCAAAAGTATGGCAGCGAGCAGAACAACGTGATGTGGGAATTGCCAGAATCACTGCACATCTCAGCCCGTGGAGAAGGAACTAAACGCACCTCGCATTTCAGGACTGGATGTGTAGGATTCCACAGCTTTCTCTGGGGACAGAATGGCAGGACATCACACAGGGGGCAATATCAGAAAACCATACGCTCGAGTTATTCAGAAGGAGGTTTTTAAAGACATACACAGCAGGTCAGAAACTGCAATGTACATGTCAGTTGAAGGACATTCTTCTCTTCAGCAGAACATTGATCACTTGCATACAGAGTTTTAAAACTAGCTCAAGGGAATAATAAAGGGTTTGATGGAACTAAGTTGCTGGAACTAAATCCTGTCATTTACCTGTGGAACCATCACATAAATATCACCCCCCAACAAAATAAAAAATCTGGAGTTCAGACTCCAGTATATAGAAAGGAAATTATGTAATACATGCATGAGCTGCAGAGATTTTTCTTCTGAGTGTTTAAACATAAATAACTGAGAAATCTGAGGCTTGCAATGACAGAACATTATGCTCAAAGGTGACGCAATTCAGTTAGGAAGATTCTTTGGTTTCACCTGGCTATCAGTGTTATTTTAGTGTCTGTTTTATATTACATTAGGTCTGATCTTTCCTTGGCATGAATAATCAGGCAGTATTCACACATCTTAAAGCACTCTACCACAAAACTTCTAACTGTAGGACACAAATAAATGACATTACAATTGCAAGAAATCCAAGAAAGGAAGAGAACAAAATTCATGAGGGATCTGTGCAACTAGACCAAACACATAATACAAACAAGTGTGTGTAATTAAAGCACAGTCACAAAGGAAATCAAAGACAGAAGAGAATTTTCTCAATAATTACTAAGTATTAGACCAACAAAGACCTTTTCCATTTGTTTACATGTTGACAGAAACTAATGTTTGTTACAGCTGCAGCAAGCATATAAAAATAAAATAAAATTGGCACACCAACGACTGAGCCAGGAGAAAGATGGTTGACTATGCTGTACTGTTGGGTAGACTTAAGGTCTTCTTCTAGGCTCCACGTCAGCCCAGAGAGCAGCCCTTAGATCACCAAGTGGTCATTAAGATAAAACTGTAGCTTTTTAGATGTAGACATGTAGATTCTGAGCCTGAAATCTTTACTCAGGCAATACTTTATAACGCAGTACAGTTGTTACGGTAAATAAATGGAATCAAACACTGCTGAACTCAGTGGAAACACTCCCAGTTGCTCACACCAGACAGGACTGCACCCTGTGGGCCTACGGGGGACTGTGCTACTCCAGTGGAACCGCAGCAGAAAAGAGCTGCTAAAAGCTCTCCTTGGCCAGCTGTAATTCAGTTTTGATCCTGCTTGTACACCAGGGCAGATGCACAGTTTTGAAGTCTGAGACAAGGAACCGGTTCTTTGATTTACAAGAGCGCAAATCCAAAGCGGTCTCAGCAGAGCAGAAGTCCACAGATTCTGACCAAACCTTTTGATTCGAGAAAGGAACAAAATCTTTAGATTACAAAACCAATAAAATGTGAAAAGATCTGAACGCGATAGAAAACCCAGAAACCATGCTCTGCTGTCACCTTAGGACACCATCCAGCAAGGCACTTGGATATATGCTTAGCTTTAAGCATGGAAACAATCCTACTGAAGTTAAGCTTTGCTGGATATGGGGTATCTTCTTCTGAGGTGTATTACTTTTCAGTGTTAGGGTGCTGGCAATTGTCAGATCACAAGAACGGTTTTCTCTCTCATATCCACCCGCTCTCTTTTCACACACGTTCCAAACTCAGCCAGCTAACTTTTGCAATGGTTAGTACAACACAATGGCTACAGAAACATTGTGAACTGCTGCAATACAGAACTGTCCTAACTGCAGTGAGTCAAGCACATATCACCCCTTTTTATTTTTGTTGGGAAAATGGCAAAATTTGAGGTGGTCTCCTGACCACATGAGCAAATTCTTTGTTTTGTATACATGTGAAAGGCACTAGTCCACTATTACTCAGCAATAGCCTCCTAAATTACCGATACATTCTGATATGTGTTTATCTGAAATGCAACAGTTTGTCAATCAGATCGAATCTTCGGTTCATCTGCATGCCTTGGTCTATAATTGCCATCCTTATTTATTTTAGTATATAGATAATGACTACACGGGGACTCTTTAACCTACTTCAGATGATTATGTGTCATCAAAGCCCTGACAGAGCATCTAATAATTCTTTGGCAAACAATACATCCCTGGTCATGTGGTGGTGTCAGAGGAGAATCCGACTAACGTTATTTATGACGATAAGCGTGGCATCATGCCTGTCTCATAGCAGAAGATGCATATGAGACCACCTTGTGAAATGCAGCATTAGAATTCAATATAAATTATCCTGAAGTGGGTCTATGTTTTAGGGATGGCTATAGATGACAGGACCAGCCATTCAATTTAAGGTCAACATTATCTTCTGAGGCTGTCTCTTGCTAGAACAGAACACTCTGGTTTTCTGGAGCAGGTGATATTCAATTTAGGCAGAATAATTCTCAGCGATGTCTGGAGGATTCATGGCATTAGCGAATGCAACAGAAACTATATTTGGACATATTTGGACATATTTGCTACAGAATAAATTGGTGCCTCTAGTCTTCTAAAGTTGCCTGGCTCAGAAATAGGAAGGTACAGTACAATGTGCTAAGTCTGGCACTGTAAACATTGATGCCCTCATCACTGTCAACTCAGCTGATCACCAGGCATACCAAACTACATTTTGGGACTACTTTTCTGTTGTGTAAAGACACCTGAGCTGCCTGAACTGTACACAGAAAAGCAAATGTTTGCTGGGAGGCAGCTATCTCTCCAAGCCCGTCCAACTGCAGAACATAGGAAAAAACTCATTTACTCAGCCTCTCTCCCTGGCTCCTTTCAGCCTCATACCTGAGCCATCACAAGGCTTTCAGCAGCAAACTGTCCTCCTGAAAGACGGCAGGGAAGAGAGTAAGACTAGAGAGGGATGCTCCTACAACGGCACAGCAGCACGCTGCACCTTCACAACCTTTCTCCAACAGAGGACTCATAAAGATGAACACGAATTCCATCTCCTTCACTTTACACTGCAGCAAAAATGTCTTGAATGCCTGGAAATGGGGTCACCGGCACAGCTGACATCGAATGTGTTTACGTAGCGCTTGCCTATTCAATATAGCATTTTCATAATGCTGTATTTGTTGACATCTTTAGGTCCGGCTACTTTAACTACATACCTACTTAAGGTGAAAAAAATCCTAAATGGATACCAATACTGACATTTGTAACAAAGTGTAAAGCAAATAACAAATATGTTGCTCTTTTTTTCGTTAGGGTTACATGGAAAGGAACCAATTGCTAAAAAAAATCAAAAGCAGAATGCACTCCTTAATTTGTACCAAAGTAATTTTTAAATAGCCTTAACTGTAAACACATTGCCCAGTGTAAACAGTATTCTGCACGTGAGCTGGCTAAAGAGAATTGTTTGTCATATATGTCAAAAGTTTCTGATTTAGTGCTTATTTGCTAAGGTTTTATCGTGTGTTCTCATTGACACAATAATGGGATTTCTTATATATAGTCTTAAGTGCAAAATATTAATATATTTAAAAATGCATTGGTTGTTAGTTCATAGAATTGTTTTGGTTTATAAACATTAAAAAATTAAAAAAATCTATGTATAAAGTTAACTGTGCTTCTTTAGAAACTTCATGTGATCATTCACATACAGCTTTAAAATATTTTTGAAGTTTAGTAGCAATTCAAAATACGCTGTCTCAGTGATCTGCAATCATGTGACTGCTACAATGTGGAATGTTACCCATCATTTTTAATACTCTGGGCCAGACCTTCCTGACGATTACATCCAGAATAATTCCTGATACCAGATTTATGCTGGTGGAAAGGATATCACAACTTGGCTTCTACTGAGGGTTAAAAAGAAGTATATCATGCTTCAAAACTTGCATGCAATCAAATGAAGGACCACATTCTCTTGGCAGACTTGTTTTTGTCTAGGTGTTTCTTATCTGCACTGCTCAGTGTCAGAAACTCATCTTCATTAAGCTTCCGGGAATAAATAAAAAATGGAGAAGAATACACCAGCTTCTTGACTGATGAAATAAGGTTTTTTCCCCCACCAATCAAATCAAATCAAATCAAATCAAATCAAATCAAATCAAATCAAATCAAATCAAATCATAATCAGGCTGGGTTTTGTTGTCAGAAAGTCTGGATTATGTTCAGATACTACTCTCAGCTGATAACAATAACTGATAGTTACTGAGCACCCAGTTACATTTATTTGTTTCGTTTCATCTAAATTTACACAATGGGCTTACAAGGGCCAATGCAATGTTTTTCTTGTGGTGTAATATTCCACAAATGTTAGCTTATATTTATGTATACAGCATTCCTCATTAATGGTAAAACAAATTTTTCAAGTATGAATTTCTGCATGTAATTCTCTTCTTCAATATGCAGATACTCTGGCTTTTAGTGTGCATCATCACAAGTGATACAACATACATTCATTTCCTCTTCTTTCTCTGCCACATTGCTCACGTTCATTGAAAAAGAGTGATTAATATTCAACACTGCCATGAAAAACTGTCAGTGCAGTTCCTCTATAAGCAGAGCACTTGAAGGGGGAAATGATGTCCTCAACAGTGCATGCCGTGATATGTGCCTCGGACTTTCTGGTCCTGCAGTTGAGATATGTTGACTGAGCCAAGAAAAGTTCTGAACTTGCCTCTTATTCTTCCATGGAAAGTAAATGTCGGAACCAAAAGAACTATAAAGATTTTTCTCCCATCCTCTTGCTAACCTTGGTGGTGGTGGTTGATTGTCTGCAAAAGGAGAATGAAAACCACAACAGAATGTCCCAGGAAAGGGTCATTTTAAAGTTCTGCAAAAGATCCACAGAGCTTTATGACTGAGCAGCAATATCCAAAGAGGAGGAAAATGCTTTGGTTGCCTTGAGCTAGCACGTTAAAAGAAAGGTATGCTTTCCTTCCACACAGGTCAAAGTGCTTGTTAGCTGATGAAGCAGGAACGACACTCAAATTACTGATGGAAAGAATGTAGAAATGTGAAATGCCTCCTGTCATTTACAGCACATGTAATCAGAAGAATTTCAGTCTCTCTCCATGTTGTGGTTTAAAGTTCTTCTCGGCACATAGGTAAGTTGACAAAGGTGAAGACATTAAACTCTATCAATATAGAGAAACACAGGAAAACAGCATAAAGAAACAACACGTAGATGCCTAATTTCCTGTCAAGTTTCCACTTATTTACATGGATTCCAATCACCTGCAAGCAAACAAAGTGTTAGTTAATTACGCCCCAGAGGAGACTTTTGGAAACAACTATTATAAGCTAAAAACGAGTGTCTTTTGAATTAAAGATCTTGAATGAAGA
>VZTM01012490.1:10218-27053 GCA_013400555.1 Jacana jacana | reverse complement strand
GATGGATGAAGGGAGGGAACATTACCATAATGTTTCAATGCTCAGTCTGTCTTACATCCTCCTTAACTTAGCTTTGGCAGATCGGTGAGTGACATCACATATCTAAGCCACATTAGAAGACTTGAGGAAAGATGACAGTCTGGGGGGGTAAATCCAGAATCAGCTGACTTGCACTGAAAACGAAAGGGAAGGTAAAGATATTAACTGACCACAGTTAATTAACTGACCACATTCTGTCTGTCTTGAGGAGACAGTTGTCTAAACACGCATATGTTTGATCTTATCTATCAAAGAATTGGTCTGGAGTGAAAAGAGAGGGAGGACAAAGGAGGAGAGCTTTGCACAGCGTTTTGATTTCTATGAAGAGTGGGAGGGCAGAAAGAACTTGCCAGAACATATCAGAGGAAAGGCTGTGGAAAACCTCAGAGGAGCAGTACTGCAAGAGTAGGAAGAGTGAAATAGCGTATGGTTTCAGTGTCAGAGCAAGCGAAGATACAGAAGGAGATAGTGTAGTGCTCTCAGATCTTTCAGGAAAATAGTTCTCCATATTTCTGGATGATTAAGGAGGGTGATGGGACATTTTAGCAATGCTGTGATGGGAGCTGAGCTGCAGTGGAGGTAGAAAGGAGGAACTTGAGGCTGTGTTTACACATTTTCGTACTCCAAAGCTTAGATTAAATTTAGAAGAGAGTTCTGGGGGAATAAAATAATAATCTTAATGCTGTTTGAGTATGGTCTGAATTAAAAATCCTGGGTGTTTCTGTGATACTCTGTAGCTCCACAGTGACAATAAGTAGATGGTGCAATTCTGTAGTTCTTCGATGGAACAAAGTGTAAGAAGCTATGCGAACAAGAAGACAAGTTTTGTCTGTTATATTGCTTTATTTTCAGTTACCAAAAAAAACCAAATCCAAGGTTCAAGCTTCTTTATGAATTCTGTTATAAATACCAACTGTGATGTCCGGTAACATTACTGCCCCATTTCATTTTGACATTTTGGCAGACACTTGTGGGCTGACTCTCCCAATGACCTGTTTGTTTTGTGAAGGTGAAGGAGCCACAAGTGCCAAAATACACAAGATCTTTGAGAACAGCATTAACAGCTTGAACCTTCTGAAAAATGGAACAACCCATGATTCACTGTAGTGCTTTATATTAACCTATTTTTCAGAAACTCAAAAAATGTTGAAGTGTTAGGTGCTGAGATGCTTTTAGAAGTCTATTTCAGGCCAGAAATGTTGCAGCATAGAGCTTCACAGTGTGAACTATAGTCTACAGATGGATAAAACTACAGAAGGAGAGATAATGTCATAGTGCACTGGAACTCTGCATGGCAGAGCACCAATGCTTTAAGCTAGGTGAATGAGATGGAGTGGGAAGAATAATGCATTAAATCTAAAATCAAATTTTTTCTGCCTTAGCTCCATGATTTTAGGCGCTTTATTTTAATTGGGACAAACATCTTCAAATTTTTGTGAATGAAAATTGAAAGATATCCAGAAATGCCCCATCCCTGAAAGAGTTCAAGACCAGGCTGGATGGGGCTTTGAGTAACCTGGTGGGAGGTGTCCCTGCCCATAGCAAGGGGCCTGGAACTAGAAAGGTTTTAAGGACCCTTCCACCCCAAACCATTCTGTGAATACCTACAGCTCCAAGCAACTGACTACATGCAAGATTTCTACCTATTAGTCCATATTAATGTTTTCTATAGAATTCGGTTCTTTCTAATTTTTATCAGTGTTTCAGTGTTCAGCTGATACTATTTCAGAATTACTTCTAGTAAAGAGATGGAAAAATATGGGAAGAAATGCTGACGAGAGTATCAGCTAAAATGGTAGGTAAACTTTCATGTAAATGGTGGCAGTCCTGTAGCTCTGATAACTTGTAGTAGAACTGGAAACACAAAAGATAATTCATCATTCCAGGGAGCAGAAATGGGACGATATGATCTGTGAAGACTGTTCCAATCTATAAATTCTTTGAGAACAGTCAGGTTTTGGAGGTGGTGAAGTCTTTTATGAAAAATAATCTTAACATTTCAGAGGGGTTTGTAGAAGGCTGGATTACCCACTTGTCATAGAATCATTTTGTTGGAAAAGACCTTTAAGATTATTGAGTCCAACTGTAAGCCTAACACTGCCATGTCCACCACTAAACCATGTCCTGAGGTGCCACATCTACCTGTCTTTTAAATACTTCCAGGGATGGCAACTCAGCAACTTCCCTGGGCAGCCAGTTCCAATGCTTAATAACCTTTTGGTGAAGACTTTTTTTCCTAATACCCAATCTAAACCTCACCGGTGCAACTTTAGGCCATTTTCTCTTTCTATCACTTGTTACTTGGGGGAAGAGACCAACAGCCACCTCCCTACAGCCTCCTTTCAGTTCGTTGTAGCGAGCAGTAAGGTTTCCTTCCCCTCATCCTCCTTTTCTCCAGGCTAAACAACCCCACCTCCCTCAGCCACTCCTCACAGGATTTGTTCTCTGGGCCCATAGGGATGGCCTGCTCCTATGCTTTCAGGATTTCATTCTTAAAGAATGAAATGTGAGGCCACACCTTGAGTATCGTGTCCAGTTCTGGGCACCTCAGCACAAGAGAGATATCGAGGTGCTGGAGCGAGTACAGAGGAGGGCAACGAAGCTGGTGAGAGGCCTGGAGAACAAGGCTTATGAGGATCGATTGAGGGAGTTGGGATTGTTTAGTTTGAGGAAGAGGAGGCTGAGGGGAGACCTCATCACTCTCTACAACTGCTTGAAAGGGCATTGTAGAGAGGTTGGTGCTGGTCTCTTCTCACGGGCAATTAGCGACAGGACAAGAGGGAATGGCTGCAAGCTGCAGCAGGGTAGGGTTAGGCTGGACATTAGAAAAAAATTCTTCACAAGAGTAGTCAGTCAATGGAATGGGCTGCCCAGGGAGGTGGTGGAATCCCCGTCCCTGACTGTGTTTAAGAGTAGATTAGATGTGGTGTTGAGGGATCTGGTGTAGGGGAGAACTTGTAGAGTAGGGCTGATGGTTGGACTTGATGATCCCAAGGTTCTCTTCCAACCTGTATGATTCTATGATTCTAAATCATCAGCTAGATCAGTTTCCATGTGGTTTCTCAAAGTAGCAACGTTTCTCATGGTAGTCTGATGGTATCTGGTGTGTTTCAGCAGCCATAAGCATGAACTAGAAATAGACTTCTTTAAGCATCTTCAAAGGCTAAATGGCTGGCTGTGAAAGGAAAGGAGCATAAAAAGTGAGGAATTTTCATGGTGAATTATGGGATTTATAACAACTGGTCATAGGTATGGATTTTAGGATGCTTTATCTTGGAAGGTGACTTTGCAGAATGAATATTCAAAATTGTAATGGGATGAAAAATCCCAAAGCCTGAATTTATTCTTTCTTAAAAGGAATCCTCCTTTTTCCGTCTGGGGTTCTGGAGAAGGCCCAAGTCTTGTAGGGAGTAGTGTTGATGGTGAAGCAAACAACTGTTCCCATTGACATTAGTTACACCCTTGAGTGGTGATACCAGCATCTAAACTGCCACTAGCAAATCAAAGGAATAGTTCACAGGAATCCTTGTACTGTATTTTTCAAGGTGGCACAGGTTGTACTTGATTATGTGGCTACGTTAGAAACTGACTGATAAAACCTGAATGCTCAGTTTGAAGAATCCTTAAAATGTTAGTCTCATTTTTACAACATTTGCATGTTTTTATCTGCCTTCCAGATTTGGAAGATCAGTGATGCACTTGATATGACTAATTTTCTGTTGTCTTAGATCTGGATTTAAAAAAAAAAAACTTAGAGGGACAAAAATATCTTATTTTTACATTTTCTTGAAATATACTATATGCTTTATATCACCAAGTGCAGAGTAATCCAAAACTGTTAATCTGTATTAAAATGGCTACTACAGTCATAACTACCTTTTCTATCTGGCATAAAAAAAAAAAAAAAATAATGCATGTAAATGATGTCGTATTCTCTATTTGTATAATTTAGCTTTTAAGTCAACAAGGCCATTTGTTTTGACGGTAGAAGATCTGGATTTCAGAAAAACAAAGCTGTAGCAGTATATTTTGATGTCAAAACTGCAATTGGCCACCTGCTTCCCCATCTCCTATTTTGTGGAGTTTTCATTGATGAATTTAGGAGAATTTCAGCCAGAAGGCAAGACATTTTTGGAAGGAAGAGATTGTCTCAGTGGGCAATTTTCAAGAGGAAAAATCTTATTTGCCTTATGTATTTGAAAAATGTTCTCAGTTGAGACTTGCCTGTCTCTGGGGAAATAATTTTGGGGGAGCTGATGGCTTTTTATTTTTATTTGACAGTGAGCCCTGGGAAGAAGGCAGAAACCTTAGTCTGATAGCAGCTAGTGCTTAATACTAAATTATAAAAATCCTGCCAGAAGAAAACACAAGTAAATGTATTTATGATTAGCCAGAGGAGAGGTGGCAATGACTTCAGACAGTAATTGGATCCACAACATGTACCCAAGGTGTCTTTTCAAGACACCTATTCTTTTGGGTCTAGGTTGTCTACAGTATTCTGTTTGCACAAATGAGAAGTTTTCTTGTACCTTTGATCTGGGAAGCCCGTACTTACTAACATTTCACCCCAGGTGAGGATTAACTGATGGATGGACAGAAGATTAAATGTCCTACAGAGGGGAGGTCAGCAATGCTGTTTGTTCATTGAAGGAATCATAGTAATCATTCCATTTAAAGCTCCTGTTGATACTGAATGTTTTCTCTGATTGCAAGACTAAATCTGTCCTTAATAATCCAGATAAGATGACATTACCAGGATGCTGTAAACTGTCTGAAAGATTAAATGCCCACTATCAAATGCAAACTTAATCCTGAAGTTGGAAAATCAAAAGGCTGGATTTTTTAATTCTGTAATCCCCATTAGTTAACAGGAACCATAATTAACTTTTATAGCTGAAGAAAAAAGTCTGTATTAGAATGTGTGTGCTAAATATAGTGAGAATTTTTTTGGACTTAGTAGTTAATACTTTCTCAAAGAGCTATTGTCCAATGATGTATGGGAAGATGGTCTGCACTTGGTCACAGGCAACACCAAAGACTTACATCAAGACTTATGACTGGGATGCCTCAGTAGTTAGGTTTAGAGGTTTGTAATTGTAATAGGAGAGAGAAGGGCAGATAAATGACACATTCAGAATATATCTGTAGAAATCCAGCATGTATTTTAATTATGTATACCTGAGGCTGTCCAAAAAGCAAGAAGTCTGCAAAGTGATCCAATAAAACCGTATCTGGCTCATTAGGAGGCCTCGGGTAGCTATCACAGGGGAAAGGTTGATGTTAAGAAATGAAAAGCCTAAAGTGCAAATAAAAAGGTAACCTATATGTGGTGGACTGGAAACAGGACTGAGATGGTTTGAAAAATCACTTTGCTAAGGAATTAAAAGGTTGTAGTGAAAAGTTCTCTAAATGCATTGAAAGCAGAAAGTAATCTAGGGAACTAGTGAGACCACACGAGGAAGAGGTGTTGGTGGTGCTGAGGTGATGAGACAGTCACAGAGAAACTCAGTGAATTCTTGTATCGCGTTTTACTGCTGAAGGTGTTTGGAAAAGTTTCATGGACACTAGAAATATTTTGAAAATAGAGAGCAGTAGAAAGGCTCTTCAATTTAGAAATGGAAGGAAAACTGCATGAAAGTTCTGGTCTTGAGCGTTGCTTTGACCTCTTGATTAGGAATGTATTTAAGAAGCATGCAGATCAAGCAGCAGCTGTTAAAGCAGAACAAGGTGGTGCAGAAATACCTGTCTGCAGCCGGCACATTTGTAGGGTCAGTCTATATAACTGGCTTTTGACTGCTGCTTGACCAAATCATCTCCAGCGTCCCCTTGGTAACAGGTAAGGCAGAGAAACCAGCTTGATTTAAAGGAAATCCATGCAAGTGTTGAACCACGTGGGAATGCAATGCAAATAAGCATTCACCTCAGGGACTTGAGCACAGACGTAAGTGTGGTCTGTTGGGGCAGCGTGGCTTCTCTGGAGGGAAGACTAAACTGTGGGTGTTCCCTGAGTAGATCACAAAGGATACAGATAGAGGAGTCTAGTGGTTTATCAGAAAGCTGTTGATGAAGCTGTGTGAGGTTCTTAAAGTACATGAGCTGCCGCAAGGTTGGAGGAGAGCTTATCAGTGGACGGGAGGCAGAAGTGGACCTTGGAAAGTGAGGAATGTTTTGGAAGCTGTTTGGGTCTTGGTGGCTGCCCTCGGGCCAAAATGCAGAACAGAAACCTTGTGATGCAAGGTGAAAGGAAGCCGCATTTATAGGATCATAGAGTAGTCCAGGCCAGAAGGGATCTCTAGGGTCATCTCGTCCAACCTCCCTGCAGTCAGCAGGGACACCCCCAACAACAATTTGTCTATAAGGGATTTTTAAAACAGTGAACTTGGGTATAAGATGACTTTTAGTATTCAGTGACCCAGAGGAGCTATGTTTTGGCAGTTGTCATGTACTGGGAAATTTAGTTGTTACCTTCATGGATTTCTGTAATAAGATAGTAACAGTTTATGAGAGAGGTAATTATTTAGGGCCTGGAGCATAAATTTTATGAGGATCGATTGAGGGAGCTGGGATTGTTTAGTTTGAGGAAGAGGAGGCTGAGGGGAGACCTCATCACTCTCTACAACTCCTTGAAAGGACATTGTAGAGAGTTTGGTGCTGGTCTCTTCTCACATGCAACTAGCAATAGAACAAGAGGGAATGACTGCAAACTGCAGCAGCGTAGGTTTAGGCTGGACATTAGGAAAGAATTCTTCACAGCAAGAGTAGTCAGTTAATGGAATGGGCTGCCCAGGGAGGTGGTGGAGTCCCCATCCCTGACTGTGTTTCAGAGTTGGTTAGACTTGGTGTTGAGGGATCTGGTGTAGGGGAGAACTTTGTAGAGTAGGGCTGATGGTTGGACTTGATGATCCCAAGGTTCTCTTCCAACCTAAATGATTCTATGATTCTATTCTATGGTTAATGCTGGATGTCATCTCCTTTGGAGGTTATTATGGAAAATTACAAATAAAACTCCTTATTCTGTACCTTTTGTCTCATGTCAGACCCAAATTATTTTCAACACCCTGAGGTTTTATATTCACTTACCACTTTGAACTCTGGTAATGGATGAAGAAGCAGAAAAGATTCTTGAGAGTGCAATTAATAATTGCTGTTACACACATTGGACAAAACATTGTAATTCGAGCATTCCTGTTGCAAGGAGATTCACAATTTATAATAGTTTATAATAATCTTGATTGTCTATATATCTACAGATTGAAATGTGTTTTCTATTGGCTTGAAGCTTGGATCGGTGAGATCTTTTTAGTGAAGATTGAATTTCTATATTATTCTCTTTCTTCTCTTCCTAATTAGATTGTTTCTCTCTTATACTGCAAATCATCTTGTTCTGTTACTGGTCTAAAAGTAATTATGATTGGAAACTCTGAGCTAAATTTGACCAGTCTCATCTGTACTGCTTCGACACAAATATTTTTTTTTTTTGGTAGCTGTCCTTGAAGGATGTATGTGACTTGGCTCCGAAGTGTAAACATTTTTTGCGTATCTGTGTGAAAGCACAGTTTATTATGGCTAGGTTTTTGAAAGTTAATACCGGGGGGGAGGGGTTTGATTGTCACAGTATGTAAAGAAGCAGCAAAACCTAGAAATCAGTTGGGTGATCCTAAAAAGGATCTAAAAAGGAGAAGGGTTTTATAAAGATGTAAGGAATGACTGAAGCCTTGTATTACAGTGCCATTGCTCTGAGATATTCTAGAAAGTGCATTTTTAAGAACACATTTGCTATTTCACAGTTCTCACGTTGAAAAATTTTGGACTATGAGAGAACACTATTGTGTCCAGTCTGATCTTATTATACCATCCAGTAATGATAGAATCATAGAATCATTTTGGTTGGAAGAGACTCTTGGGATCATCGAGTCCAACATGGCTAATGGTAAGTTAAAAACACAACTTCCAGTTTGCAATAAGTAAATAAAGCAAGCACAGTTAATATATTTCTCTGATTTTCCTATTTTATTTATTTTGAACACTGAAACGGGTCCTCAAAGTCAATGGAATGATTTCACTATCTGAACACTTGCTCTTTTTTTGCTATTAAAGTAGTATCAGCCCTGTGTCAGCTCATTTATTAAATGGTCCAGGCTGGAAGTGAACCTCTGAGGTCACCTAGTCCAACCTCCCTGCAGTTGGCAGGGACCCCCAGCTAGACCAGGTTGCCCAGGGCCTCATTGAGCCTCACCTTGAATATCTCTAGGGAAGGGGCCTCAACCATCTCCTTGGGAAACCTGCTCCAGTGGTTCACCACCCCCATAATAAAGAACCTATTCCTAATATCAAATCTAAGTCGCCTCTTCTCCAGTTTGAAGCCATTGCCCTTGTCCTGTCACTGCAGGCCTTTGTAAACAGACCCTCCTCAGCCTTCCTGTAGGCTCCCATCAGGTACTGGAATGCTGCTTTTAGGTCTCCCTGGAGTCTTCTCTTCTTTGGGCTGAACAACGCCAGCTCCCTCAGCTTGTCCTCGTAGTAAAGGTGCTCCAACCCCCTGATCATTTTTGTGACCCTCCTCTGGACCTGCTCCATCAGGTCCATGTCCTTCCTATATTGAGGGCTCCAGAACTGCACACAGTCCTCCAGGTGAGGTCTCACCAGAACAAGGTGGCAGAATTACCTCTCTGGATCTGCTGGCAATGCACCTTTTGATGCAGCCCAGGATGTGGTTGGTCTTCTGGGCTGCAAGTGGGCTGCCTGCTCATGTCCAGCTTCTCATCCATCAGCACCCCCAAGTCCCTTTCCTCAGGGCTGCTTTCTAATACCTCATTCCCTAGTCTGTTTTGATAGTGAGGATTATTCTGTCCCAGGTGCGGAACCCTGCACTTGCTCTTGTAGAACCTCATGAGGGTCACCTGGGCCCACCTCTCCAGCCTGTTCATGTCCCTCTGAATGAGATCCCATCCCTCTGGTGTGTTAACAACACCACAGAGCTTGGTGTCATCTGCAAACTTGCTGATGGTGGACTCAATCCCTCTGTCTATATCACTGATAAAAATGTTAAATAGTACTTCCCAGCATGGACCCCTGAGGGACACCACTTCTCACTGCTCTCCATCTGGACCTCAAACCATTGAGTACCTCCCTCTGGCTGTGACCATCCAGCCAATTCCTTATCCACTAAACGGTGCACCTATCAAATCCACATCCCTCCAATTTGGTGAGCAGGATGTTCTGGGGGACCATGTCAAAAGCCTTACAGAGGTCCAGATAGATCACATCTATAGGTCGTCCCTTGTCTACCGACATAGTCACCCTATCATAGAAGGCCACTTAGGCTGGCAGGACCTGCCCCTAGTAAAGCCATGCTGGCTGTCCTGAATCACCTCCCTGTCCTCCATGTGCCCAAGCATGGCATCTAGAAGGATCTGTTCCATGATCTTCCAAGGCACAATTGAGCTGCGTGTCCAACTGAACATCTTTAGCCATTGTGCCCTCATGCCTTCTTATTTCACCTCACTGTCACTAGGCATATTAAAGCATTGATTTTTGAAGTGGCTTGGTTTTTATTTTCTTTTGGGGTGGTTGTTTTGGGTTTGTTTTGTTTTGTTTGTTTGTGTGGTTTTGTTTCTTTTTTTTAATTGAAACCTCTGGTTTTATTGATTAAAAGAGGAATTTGCTTTTTATAACAGCATTTTAAAAACTTGCAGCTGTCAGGGCTTCCTTAGACAGCAGAGTGTTAGAGTTTAAATTTTCCTGAGCAAGACATTGAACTTCATTAAAAGTTTCCTATCTTTTTCAAGCCTCGAGCCGAAGCCATAGACTGAACAGGGGACTGCACGTGGTCTGGTTTACGTAAATAGTTTTCCTTGAAATGCTGTGCTGATGTTTACGTAGAGCAGGATGCAGCCAAGAGTTTGCTATGCAGTAGTGCAGTTTGCATGCTGAATAGCTGGAAGCATGCTTCCCTGTCACACCTGCAAAAACCTTCTAATATATGAAAGCTGCTGTAACAGCACAGAGCAAATGGTAACTTTTGAGATAGCCTCGTCTGGTTAATTCTCACGTAATAGTTACTTTCAGGCTCACACTCTGCTTACTGTGGGGAGGCAGCTATATTTTAAAGAAGATTTCTTGTATTAAATATTGCTTCA
Source organism: Jacana jacana (assembly GCA_013400555.1). Lineage (NCBI taxonomy): Eukaryota > Metazoa > Chordata > Aves > Charadriiformes > Jacanidae > Jacana > Jacana jacana. The sequence continues at coordinate 16,875 of VZTM01012490.1, read as the reverse complement.
NTGCCTGCTCATGTCCAGCTTCTCATCCATCAGCACCCCCAAGTCCCTTTCCTCAGGGCTGCTTTCTAATACCTCATTCCCTAGTCTGTTTTGATAGTGAGGATTATTCTGTCCCAGGTGCGGAACCCTGCACTTGCTCTTGTAGAACCTCATGAGGGTCACCTGGGCCCACCTCTCCAGCCTGTTCATGTCCCTCTGAATGAGATCCCATCCCTCTGGTGTGTTAACAACACCACAGAGCTTGGTGTCATCTGCAAACTTGCTGATGGTGGACTCAATCCCTCTGTCTATATCACTGATAAAAATGTTAAATAGTACTTCCCAGCATGGACCCCTGAGGGACACCACTTCTCACTGCTCTCCATCTGGACCTCAAACCATTGAGTACCTCCCTCTGGCTGTGACCATCCAGCCAATTCCTTATCCACTAAACGGTGCACCTATCAAATCCACATCCCTCCAATTTGGTGAGCAGGATGTTCTGGGGGACCATGTCAAAAGCCTTACAGAGGTCCAGATAGATCACATCTATAGGTCGTCCCTTGTCTACCGACATAGTCACCCTATCATAGAAGGCCACTTAGGCTGGCAGGACCTGCCCCTAGTAAAGCCATGCTGGCTGTCCTGAATCACCTCCCTGTCCTCCATGTGCCCAAGCATGGCATCTAGAAGGATCTGTTCCATGATCTTCCAAGGCACAATTGAGCTGCGTGTCCAACTGAACATCTTTAGCCATTGTGCCCTCATGCCTTCTTATTTCACCTCACTGTCACTAGGCATATTAAAGCATTGATTTTTGAAGTGGCTTGGTTTTTATTTTCTTTTGGGGTGGTTGTTTTGGGTTTGTTTTGTTTTGTTTGTTTGTGTGGTTTTGTTTCTTTTTTTTAATTGAAACCTCTGGTTTTATTGATTAAAAGAGGAATTTGCTTTTTATAACAGCATTTTAAAAACTTGCAGCTGTCAGGGCTTCCTTAGACAGCAGAGTGTTAGAGTTTAAATTTTCCTGAGCAAGACATTGAACTTCATTAAAAGTTTCCTATCTTTTTCAAGCCTCGAGCCGAAGCCATAGACTGAACAGGGGACTGCACGTGGTCTGGTTTACGTAAATAGTTTTCCTTGAAATGCTGTGCTGATGTTTACGTAGAGCAGGATGCAGCCAAGAGTTTGCTATGCAGTAGTGCAGTTTGCATGCTGAATAGCTGGAAGCATGCTTCCCTGTCACACCTGCAAAAACCTTCTAATATATGAAAGCTGCTGTAACAGCACAGAGCAAATGGTAACTTTTGAGATAGCCTCGTCTGGTTAATTCTCACGTAATAGTTACTTTCAGGCTCACACTCTGCTTACTGTGGGGAGGCAGCTATATTTTAAAGAAGATTTCTTGTATTAAATATTGCTTCATAGTGTGTTCTGTGCTAAATTGAATTTGGACTGAATATCTATAATGAAAGTCAGCACCAGATTTGCAAAAAGTTGTTTGTTTGGTTTTTTTTTAAACACACATCTGCTTAAAAAGAAATTTGTCAAAATACAAAAGTTATGATGTTTTATGCTACAAAAACCATGAAAATTGAGAGCTTATAAACATGTATTTATTTTGGTTTAGTACATATCATGAATTCAAGTTTTACCTCACTGCCTCTCCCGTGTTCCTAGTACTCACTTTTGTGTAAGCTGTCGTGCTGCTCAGTCACCTACAAGCTGCTTTATCTTGCTAGAATGACACAAAATAGATCCAGAGATAAAAATAGCACATTTTCTGTCTGCTATTTTGGTGGCTTAAATCAGCTAACAGTAGAGCCCAACTGAAGCTGGAGCCAGAGTAAGTGCAAAATGATGAAGATCACTGGGCGCGGGGAAGGGGGAGGGAGCAGGGCCAGTATCTTTCAGCAGCAGCAAGTTGCCAGGTCAGCCCAGCCCAGCTGTCCATGCCCTCTCAACAGTAGTTATCATCAGGAAACCCAAATTCTGAGAAACATGGTCAGCCAACTACACCTGGCTTCTTGCGTTGCCAAGCTGCAGTCATGGTGTCTCATTTATCATTTGCCTCTTAGCTTTAGTGTCCTTAAAAACCTTGGCCTTTAATACCTGGTGATTTTTATTACTTCATCCTTGGTGTGTGGGACTGTCAAGGAGAAAGAGGAATAAAATCCAGCTGGCCTGGTGCCAAAAACTGATTTATTTTGACATGTAATGCTTACTCCAAGAGTGTCTCATTACATCTTCCCAGCAGCTCTTGGAGCATCAGCCAGCGCACTGCAGGCTCCCGCAGCATCTGGCAGCGCCATGGGAGGAGCAGGGGTCTCCTTGTCTGGCTCACACCCTCCCAGGCGATGCTGTGGCTCCACTACTTGGTTCATACACTCAGATTATTTTGCTGCAGTGTTGAAATGCTGGAATTGTCGGTTTGTTTATTATGTGGAAAAGGAAATGTGTTAAGAGAGGGCTTTCTTTGGAGGCATGTGTGTGCACACAAGCATGTATTTTTAGCATGAGAGACAGTGATAGAATGCAGTAACTTATTTGCCAGGTGTCCTTTCTTCTAGTTCAGTGCTATTTTTGCTTTGGTATTTAATCACTGAAAAAATAATTTGGAAGCAGTTTATGAGACCAGGTCAGAAAGCCTTGTTATTCATGTAGCAAAGACACTAGTAGATTTTGGTTACTATCAGACTGCAAGTAAATGCAGTGTACTCTAGATTTTCTCCCATATCGTGAAACAAATTATGTTATCCTTAACATACAGAGGAAAAAAAAGTATTAATAAATTTTAAAATTAGTACTTGCGTGTGATTGTACTGTTTAAAAGGAAAAGGAAGTTGAGATATATTTTGTATTTATTAAAATATATCTTTAGATGAAGTATTATTTGTTTTGTGAATTTATTATAGGGATATATAACATATATAATAATATATATAATATAATAAGTATATATATTTATTATAGTTTTATTATATTTTCACCATTGTCACCATTTCCTTTCATTTTAGTGTAGATCTGGGGCATGCAATGTACTACAGTAAACTGTTAGCAGATTTTATAGATGTTTCAAGTTTAGCGCCACTGTCAACTAATTTTAAAAGGTTCTCAGTTGCTCTGCTTTTTATTTCATTAACTTTTGTAATTAGGTTATATCTAGATAAAGGGAGAGACTAATACTTTGCACTCTTATCAGCAATATATACGCTGTACAATCTTAAATGTGTCTATGGGACATGTGCTAGTATAAGTTGATGACTTCAAAGTACTGTCAATGCACATGTATCAAATGAAAACTAAGATAAATGTGGAAATGGTGAAATTGGCAAAAGCAAGTTTTTCAAAGTTGTTTTGCTCTACTGGACAGGACTGGAGCAGATGTAAAGTTATGTCTATACAGTCTTAGCTGTTGCCGTACAAGTGGAGAATCCTGTACAGTAATTTTGATAACAGCAAAATTGTAAATAAAAGAGAGTGAGTTTTAAAAGTTAGTGGGAAAGAACTGCTATTGATTTTATAGCATGGAATCTTTATTACTCACAGTAGTTAAATGGAACTATCTGTGAAAAAAATGATCTTATGGGTAAATTCTTTTGGCCCAAGTGCCACACTCGTAGCCTTGTGCTCCGGAAGAGCCCTGTACATATTATTATTCCTATAGTTCATATGGAAGTTTTGTTTTCCCGTTACCTTCATGGTCTCAATCAGTGCTATGTTTCTCTACATCAGCACAGTGCTAACTTAATCTCAAATTCGGAGTTAACAAATTGTGCAATCAACTCTCAAACCGGGTTTCAGAACTAATTAGTAAAACTGGAAAGTACACAAAGCATTACTCGGGAATAGAAGTTCCCTCCTTGCATGTGTATTAATCTTCTGCTCTGAATGTGGCCGTGTTGTGTGAATGTAAACTATTTCTCAAGATCAAAACCCAGTAAGTTTCTGTAATATGCTGTGGAGCCTGGAGGCAAACTTTTGGTCTCATGTGATGTGGCAGTTGCTAGGGTAACTAGCATTATTTGCGAATGCTGAGTATAAGAATTTCTCTTTATCTAGTCAGAGGTTTCTTTCTCCCTTTCTCCCTTTTTCTACCTCTCTCCCTTTCTCCATTCTTTTCTTGCTGAACAAAGAGATGGTAAGTGGCACTCTATTTCCACCCCATTTTTTGTGGCAATGGATGATGGGTGTTTGACCCCTATTTTAACAAATAAAAAGAGAGGCCTTCACAGGTGTGGCCTCATTTATATGCAAGTTATGTTCAAATTTAGAAGAGCACATTTGACTTTTCCACGCTTTTCTGTGGCAGTAATTTTTACCCCTGCTGACAGCAGAAATGCTTTAAGCAGAACAAAATTAGCTGGAAAATGTTAAGCCCTGTCATCTTGCTTCTTATTATAATTCACAGTCTGATTTTCTCGGAATCCAAAGTGAAAAAGAACAGCATTTGCAAAAAGAGAATAAAATATGACCATTTCATAGATTTTTATAATAACAGCTATAGAAAGAATACGGTATTTCACCTATTTATAGTAAAAAAAAAATAGAGGACTGCAATCTGCAGTGGGTTTGCTTTTGATTCCTTCTTGCTACTATTAATTTTGAAGCGCTTTTGCAGGAGTCCTCTGTTTAAAAGTGGTAGATCTATTTTTGATCCTTTCCATAAAAATCGTGTTCGCTAAAGACTGGTAGAAATGTGCTATTTGTTATGATTTTATTACCAAAATAGCAATAACAACAACAACAACAATAATAATAATAATAATAACAACAATANACACCCTCCCAGGCGATGCTGTGGCTCCACTACTTGGTTCATACACTCAGATTATTTTGCTGCAGTGTTGAAATGCTGGAATTGTCGGTTTGTTTATTATGTGGAAAAGGAAATGTGTTAAGAGAGGGCTTTCTTTGGAGGCATGTGTGTGCACACAAGCATGTATTTTTAGCATGAGAGACAGTGATAGAATGCAGTAACTTATTTGCCAGGTGTCCTTTCTTCTAGTTCAGTGCTATTTTTGCTTTGGTATTTAATCACTGAAAAAATAATTTGGAAGCAGTTTATGAGACCAGGTCAGAAAGCCTTGTTATTCATGTAGCAAAGACACTAGTAGATTTTGGTTACTATCAGACTGCAAGTAAATGCAGTGTACTCTAGATTTTCTCCCATATCGTGAAACAAATTATGTTATCCTTAACATACAGAGGAAAAAAAAGTATTAATAAATTTTAAAATTAGTACTTGCGTGTGATTGTACTGTTTAAAAGGAAAAGGAAGTTGAGATATATTTTGTATTTATTAAAATATATCTTTAGATGAAGTATTATTTGTTTTGTGAATTTATTATAGGGATATATAACATATATAATAATATATATAATATAATAAGTATATATATTTATTATAGTTTTATTATATTTTCACCATTGTCACCATTTCCTTTCATTTTAGTGTAGATCTGGGGCATGCAATGTACTACNTTTTTTTAAATCAACAAATTTCCCTGATTTGATGGTATGAAACTCACATCTCTGTTAGATGGCCAAAATAGATACAGCCCAAAACATAACTAGCTGTGAAAGTTATTTTTACTTTTCCAAGCTACTCAACAGCTTCATTAGGCTTATAATGACACAAAAAGCCCTCAAAGCTATTGCTTTTAAATCATGTTTCTGTGTGTATCCAAAATCAGTAAGAAGCAGATGAAATGATCTTAAAAATGTTACTTAGAGGGATTAGGTGCCAACATAGCAGATGAAGACACTCACAATGAAGAAAGGTAATCATAAGTTTTCTTTGATACTTCCCCCAAAGTGTGGTCTGAGTGTGAACGTAACTGTTCAAATTTCTAGAGCTAACTGTCATGATTTGGGGAAGCATTGTGCAGAGCTTTTTCTTTTCTTTTTCTACCTATGACCCTATCTCCTGTAGAAATCAATTCTTTGCAGAAGAGGTGTGAAACAGAAGCATGATGGAGAGATTTCTGTAACATTTGCATCAAGCGTGGGGCAACCTAACCATGGTATCCCAGTTCTGTGCTTGAAGTAACAAGTCCTGCTGCAATAGCTGGTTAACACAGCTAGACTATTTTTACGTGCCCGAGATCACACGTATTTATTGCAAAACCAGTCCGTCCAAGGGTGGAGAGAGCCAATTCCCTTCTCTTGCTACCTGCCAGCGTACTCCTTGGCTTCATTACTCCTTTACTCTTTGTTCTTTTTCACTGAAGTTACAACCTCTGTTTTTGTTAAAGCGTTTATCTCTTCGGACGTGTTTGTACAGCATCTCTTCTGATGCAGGCTTCTAAGTATTATGACCCTTAGAGATAATAATAGCAGTAAAAAAACAGAAATCAGATAATTTAATATAATTTGTGTCCTTTTTTTTTTTTGTCTGCAGTTTTCGTCTTAGCTGGTGTTATTGACTAATCATAGAAAAGTTAAGCCTGGGCTGAGATTGTGTATGTGTTTTGTCGCCGGCCAGGGCAACAAGCCCGCAGGGTACAGATCCCGAACGGCTTGTGGGAACATACAGACGACCCAGTCTGAGCTAGCAGTAAGTTCAGAAGTTTATTGACAGCACAACAGTGATATAGCCTTGTACATAGTTATGCAGACTCGGTAACATTTGATAGGTTCTTAGCAGAGGAATTTATTTGCTTAGAGCTTCCTTATCTG
>VZTM01012489.1:18483-41197 GCA_013400555.1 Jacana jacana | reverse complement strand
CATTTTACAATGTTCATTTAAAAAAAAGCAAGGATTCCCCACCAAACCCCCCAAAAGCCAAAATATTAACATATTAAAAACTACAGCCATTTGCAGAAGATGAATTATTTTGACAGGCAAGGCAAGCAGCATTTTTTCTTCATTGTTGTCAGCCATCATGCAAGAAAAACCTTTCAACTGCATGTCTATATAATTGCCTTATATAACAGTTAAGTCGGGTGGTATTCTGAGGACTAATTAAGAACATTATGTATTTTCCACCAAGAATCAACATCTTAAAATGAACCCCTTAGTTCCCCAAAAAGTCAAGCCACCCAGTAAAGAAAAAGGACTATGAACATTTGCATGTCTAATTTCTTCATACCAGGCAGGAAACCAGACTATGCAGCGACTGCCAATAGTTGTAGGTGATGGCTTACATCAAAAACACCACCACCTCCAAGATGAATGTTCACAACATGCAGCACAAATCAATTCCAGCTCCAGTACTCAGGAACCTGAGCTGATACTTGGCTGTTCTACTTTGTGTGATGCAAGTGTCAATTAAGTTCCCCTGCCACCTCAAAACCTAGGCTCTTTTTCTCCTTCATACTCTGCTAATTACATCAGATAACATTTTTTTTTAAATGAAGGAGCTGAATCAGGTTAAAATGACAGAAAGGTTCTCTCCACACCCGCAGAGTAAATCAACACTGTCAAAGCATTCAACAGCCTTTGGTTCTGGACCCTTCATCCCCGAGTGCACTTCCACATTGCAATCTCCCAGGCAGTGAAACTGGTTAATGAGGATCTTGCCTGCACCTCTCTTGATCTGACTCTTCCCTTGCTCCAAAGGAGTTTACTGCTCCCTCGTGATGCAGTTCAACATATTCCCTTCATCGGCAAAGAAAGTCTCCATCCTCCCTGTCTCTCAACCACTTCTTGCCTCGCTCTGCGTTTCACCACCCTGTTACTTGTACTGGTTCAAATGGCACTGGGCTCTAAACCAGAACACAGAAAACATGCAAGGTGGTAGTGTTGGTTTCTTTGAAAAGTCTTTAGATTGCAACTTCACAAAGAGGTAGCTAGGCAAACAGCAGGGAAAAGGTAGCAATATGGGAGAGAAGGGACATCTTATGCTATATTTGCTGTCAGAGAAATTATACCACAGAACTGCACGCTCAACAACACTCAGAATTTTTCAGGTTACACTTTTTTTTTCCCATGTGGCTGCAGTTGATTCCTGTTTGAGTTATTTTTATTTCATTTGAATTATTTTAACAGGCTACTGGGTTTGGTTCTTAACACAGCTGTCTTTAATTAATAAAATTTTATTTATTTACATATAAGTGGTTTTAAGTAATAAAACCTTACATGTCCCTTCTGTAGGTACTAACATAGTGTTTCCTAAATGGTTTAGAACAGGAATAAAGAAAGTGTTACAGTGAGATGCACACTTACAGAAACTTCTTCTCCTTCAAGAAGTTCTTCAACAACAACCGTTTCCCCAGCTGTGCCAAAAGTCTTATCCTACAGTAAAAACAAAATCTCTTTAGTTCTGTTTCTTTCAGTTGTTTTAAAATATTCAAAATGTAACAAGAAGAAATATTTTTAATCCAGCAATAAAAACGCAGCAGAGTTTTGAGACTATTAATCCATTTTCCATCCTGGGNGATAATTTTTCATGTCTGTAAGATTCTCTAACATCCGTTTCTTTTGTTCAAGACACTGGGCCACATGTTAACACATATATTTGTCCAATAGCCATACACAAACAATGAAATGTGAGTGCAGACCCTAAATTCTGACTCTTGAAATACAAGGATGTCAGACAACATCTCCTGTGAATCAGCATAGCTCACTGAATTGTAAGACACAATGCTTATAGCTAAAGCCCTGACCTGTATGTGGTTTATTTTCCAGCAATATGTTCCTAAGTGTTCTGATGAAATTGCTTCATTTTGCTTCTCCTCCCAATTTGATGGTCTTGATATATATGTGGAGAATATCCTACCTAAAAATATACTTCACTTGAAATTTACTACACATTTAAGTGCTGTGTGACTGTAATACTAAAGCTGATGTTGCTTGGCAAGATCCATCTCAATCACAGTGTTAGTATTACAGCACTGTAGTATCTGTTTGATTGCAGCAGTCTCAAATGGTAAAAAAAAAAAAAAGAAGGAAATCCATATGGGAATGTCTGGATTTTAATGAAGAATGATTTTATTTTAGCCTACAGGAACTATGCCTAGAAAAAATAGAAAAGTACCCCTCCTCTAGCACTATATACGACAGCCCCTCATAGCTGTCCAAATAATGGGCAGAAGATTTGACATCTTTTAGCAAAATTCCTATTATACAGAAATGAAGAATATCTTTGAGACTCTGAGATGGTTAACAGCTCATTTTGTGTGTGAACTTCTCCAGTTAGTGCATTACATTTCTACTCACCTGCATGATTTCAGTAACAGCTTTGCAGGCTTCTTCCTTGGTTGAAGCCACGATTACTCCTTTGCCAGCTGCCAGGCCACTAGCTTTTACAACTAAAGCAGGGAAGTTTGCACTTCGAAGATAAAGAAGAGAGATTCAACAGTAAACACTTGGCATTGCAGGTATATTTTGTAGGTATTCTGAACATTTCAATAGTTGAAAGATCAAAATACTTACTAATTTACATAGCAACTGTGTTACCTTTATTGATAGCAACTGTTTTACCTTTGAATAACACACAAACCCCTGGCTTCTCTTGTTATGATATTTCTGTAAAGGATTTCTGCTCCATGTTTTTTCCCCACCACTGAATTTTATTACTGCTCTGAAAGGTTGCTTTCCTTTTGTATTCCTTTCCTGAATTGTATTCAGATGAGTAGATCATCATTTGCTGAGTAAATGTCCAATGCAGAATGCATATTCGTGGAGAAAAGGTACAAAGAAGGCAGAACATAAGACTATCAGACCTCAAGCTGGGCTTCCACAGTAGGCCATTTGAAGAAATTAAACATATTCTCCTGTAAACCGAACACCTAACTTTATTTTCATTTAAAAGGAGTAAATTAGAACCGTTTAATTATCAGACTTAATGCAGTGTGATAGTGTCATGTCAGGTTATCCCTTAAAACCTTTACAGAAGTTCTATCAAAGCCAAAAGTATTGGCATATTAGTAAACATCTGATTTTTTCATTTGGATGTCACTGTAATTTGCTGTCAAAAACCCTAAAATATATAAAATGACATGAATTTTACCTGTTAATAAAGCTACATGCTGCTTTAGGATCAGTAAAAGATTTCCATCTTGCAGTTGGGATCTCATGACGATCCAAAAAGGCTTTAGTAAAGCTCTTACTGGACTCTAGCTGAGCTGCCTTTGCTGTTGGACCAAAACACTTTATTCCAGCTGCTGTCAAGTCATCAACAATTCCTAAAAATGGCAACACAAAAAATTTCATAAATCACCAGATGATTTATAGAAGTCACATAGGCCAAGTCTACAGATGCNAAATACAAGGATGTCAGACAACATCTCCTGTGAATCAGCATAGCTCACTGAATTGTAAGACACAATGCTTATAGCTAAAGCCCTGACCTGTATGTGGTTTATTTTCCAGCAATATGTTCCTAAGTGTTCTGATGAAATTGCTTCATTTTGCTTCTCCTCCCAATTTGATGGTCTTGATATATATGTGGAGAATATCCTACCTAAAAATATACTTCACTTGAAATTTACTACACATTTAAGTGCTGTGTGACTGTAATACTAAAGCTGATGTTGCTTGGCAAGATCCATCTCAATCACAGTGTTAGTATTACAGCACTGTAGTATCTGTTTGATTGCAGCAGTCTCAAATGGTAAAAAAAAAAAAAAGAAGGAAATCCATATGGGAATGTCTGGATTTTAATGAAGAATGATTTTATTTTAGCCTACAGGAACTATGCCTAGAAAAAATAGAAAAGTACCCCTCCTCTAGCACTATATACGACAGCCCCTCATAGCTGTCCAAATAATGGGCAGAAGATTTGACATCTTTTAGCAAAATTCCTATTATACAGAAATGAAGAATATCTTTGAGACTCTGAGATGGTTAACAGCTCATTTTGTGTGTGAACTTCTCCAGTTAGTGCATTACATTTCTACTCACCTGCATGATTTCAGTAACAGCTTTGCAGGCTTCTTCCTTGGTTGAAGCCACGATTACTCCTTTGCCAGCTGCCAGGCCACTAGCTTTTACAACTAAAGCAGGGAAGTTTGCACTTCGAAGATAAAGAAGAGAGATTCAACAGTAAACACTTGGCATTGCAGGTATATTTTGTAGGTATTCTGAACATTTCAATAGTTGAAAGATCAAAATACTTACTAATTTACATAGCAACTGTGTTACCTTTATTGATAGCAACTGTTTTACCTTTGAATAACACACAAACCCCTGGCTTCTCTTGTTATGATATTTCTGTAAAGGATTTCTGCTCCATGTTTTTTCCCCACCACTGAATTTTATTACTGCTCTGAAAGGTTGCTTTCCTTTTGTATTCCTTTCCTGAATTGTATTCAGATGAGTAGATCATCATTTGCTGAGTAAATGTCCAATGCAGAATGCATATTCGTGGAGAAAAGGTACAAAGAAGGCAGAACATAAGACTATCAGACCTCAAGCTGGGCTTCCACAGTAGGCCATTTGAAGAAATTAAACATATTCTCCTGTAAACCGAACACCTAACTTTATTTTCATTTAAAAGGAGTAAATTAGAACCGTTTAATTATCAGACTTAATGCAGTGTGATAGTGTCATGTCAGGTTATCCCTTAAAACCTTTACAGAAGTTCTATCAAAGCCAAAAGTATTGGCATATTAGTAAACATCTGATTTTTTCATTTGGATGTCACTGTAATTTGCTGTCAAAAACCCTAAAATATATAAAATGACATGAATTTTACCTGTTAATAAAGCTACATGCTGCTTTAGGATCAGTAAAAGATTTCCATCTTGCAGTTGGGATCTCATGACGATCCAAAAAGGCTTTAGTAAAGCTCTTACTGGACTCTAGCTGAGCTGCCTTTGCTGTTGGACCAAAACACTTTATTCCAGCTGCTGTCAAGTCATCAACAATTCCTAAAAATGGCAACACAAAAAATTTCATAAATCACCAGATGATTTATAGAAGTCACATAGGCCAAGTCTACAGATGCACTGATTTGTTGGAACAAGTATGTCAGGAATGACAAGCCATTTGCATCTATCTAGTGCCTACTTTACCAGATGGGCCCTAGAGGCATTTTTCACTATAATCAGAAGCAGGTAACCCTGCAATATTTAGGGCTAAGAAGATCTGCTACATTTAGTAGAGATGACAATCCACCCTTGTTTTATTACACCTTTTAGCTAAAAAGTTGACATCAGTTTTTTTTTGAAGATGGCACTTGTTGATCACATAAAAGGTTAAACCAGAAAAAGTTTCAACATGTTTATAAATGTCAGTTGTTGTTTCTTTTTACCAAGTATCAGATTATTATTATTTTAAAAAATGAAAACTCCACAGGAAAACCAAAACTCTAGTTAAAGTTCCTGTATAGAAACACTTGGATACCTCATTTACTAATCCCAAGCACTTAAAAACAAACGGAACATCTAAGGATATTTTAGCTGTTACATCGTTCACACAGAAACCTTCAGAAACTCATCTTCATCACCGCATAAGCCTCAATCTCAAGGAAACTGCCAAGGGGGATCTGTTTCCATTCCTGTTGAAGACTCTCAGGTACTGTTGAATGAGTGGTGCACTGAAGATGGGGACTAAAATTTACTTTTCTTCCAGAATTATGAAAGTTCTGATTTGTAGCTTGCGTTCTCTTACCAGCAGCAAGAGGAACCTCTGGACCAACCACAACCAGCCTGATCTCCTGATCCCTGCAGAACTGGGCGAGTGCAGCATGATTGCTGACTGAAACAGCTGTTGAAGATAGAAAAGGGCGATGAGACTGCATTTATTACTATTTCATAGCAGTTATTGATCACACAACGCCGAAGCAGCATTTTCATCTGTCTGCCTGAACGGCCAGTCACTGTGACTCTGAAACAGTGAGGCATACGTTAACACACAGACTTACACAGAAGGCTCAGGCCAAAACACACCACCAAACCCCTCAAGGAAGGCTGTAGTTTGACCTGCATTGTCAACCCACCTTGCTCCTGAAGGTGAGAAAGACAGTTTTGGATTCCCTTACATTGTCATGTAATAAACTACTCTCATCTCTGGGAACATCCCATTTGCCAGCACAAGAAACATTGCACGGGAAAAAAAAAAATAATATAAAAACCAAACCCAGCTCTCCAGTGGCTGGAGAGCTGCCTGGCAGAAAAGGACCTGGGAGTGCTGGTTGACAAATGGCTGGATATGAGCCAGTAGTGTGCCCAAGTGGCCAAGAAGGCCAATGGCATCCTGGCTTGCATAAAGAATAGCGTGACCAGCAGAAGTAGGGAGGTGATTGTCCCCCTGTACTCAGCACTGGTGAGGCCGCACCTTGAGTATTGTGTCCAGTTCGGGGCACCTCAGCACAATAGAGATATCGAGGTGCTGGAATGAGTGCAGAGGAGAGCAATGAAACTGGTGAAGGGCCTGGGGCATAAATCTTAGGAGAAGCAATTGAAGGAGCTGGGACTGTTCAGTTTGAGGAAGAGGAGGCTGAGGGGAGACCTCATCACTCTCTACAACTGCTTGAAAGGGCATTGGAGAGAGGTTGGTGCTGGTCTCTTCTCACGGGCAATGAGCGACAGAACAAGAGGGAATGGCTGCAAGCTGCAGCAGGGTAGGGTTAGGCTGGACATTAGGAATAAATTTTTCACAGAAAGAGCAGTCAGTCAGTGGAATGGGCTGCCCAGGGAGGTGGTGGAGTCACCATCCCTGACTGTGTTTAAGAGTAGATTGGATGTGGTGTTGAGGGTTCTGGTGTAAGGGAGAACTTGTAGAGTAGGGCTGATGGTTGGACTCAATCCCAAGGGTCTCTTCCAACCTGAATGATTCTATAATATATTTTTCAGACAGTATCCTCCCAGAGTAGGCTCCCCATGAAGTTTTACACATGCTTCCGCCAGCATGGTGTTGGGGACAGGAGCAGGTGGCTGGTGGTGAGACTGCAAATCTTTTCTTTTTTTCTTTCTTTCTGTTGTGCCAGATAAAAATTGTCACACTAAACTGTGACCCCACTGAAACAAGGGGGAATCTGAACACTTTCGCTTACATCAGGCTGAACTTAATAAGAGCTGGTGCTGTAATTATGGATAAAGATATTTGATCTTAGGTTTGTGGGACCGTTATCTTTCCATAAACAAACATTTAATACGACGATACTTGGAATGCCAAAAACTGTGTAAACACACACAAAAAAAAGAACTTGCACAAAAGACAATAATGTCAAGTCTCATGATACAAAATTTGCGCAAAAGCAATGCAATTCCACTGCTTTTATCAAGAATAAATAAAACCAAGGTCTACCGAGGACGGGAACACAAACCCAGAGAGAGGCCAAAAAAGCAGTGAGAGTGGCCCGGGGTGGATTGGCTGTCCTTGCTGGGAGGAGACTAACACATCAGGGGATAAAGCTGGCAAAGGGAGCATGGTACAGCACAACACAGCACAGCCCATCATTGCAGCTGCACTACTTTGTTCTAAGTTTTGTCTGTTATCTCCTGTTAGTGACTGTACTGTCAAGCATGCCAGGATCTGATGGTCTCTTCGAGCTAGTTTCTGGAGAAGTGAAGAGACAGAAGGAGAGGCAGTGATACAGCTGCTTCTGCTGGACAAACAGACACGATTCTGTGTTGGTGCCCACTGTGCTCCTGCCATCCTGTATTAATAAATTGCCTGCTTCCACAAGAGAAGCAGCTACTTCTGCCTAAGAGATGGCATAAAAGCAACTATCTGAAGCCTACCCTTGATTATAGGTCTACCATGTTTGGGTAGAGCGGGGGAGAAACCATAATGAACATTAATAAAAATTATCTCCTTGATACCTCTTTAACAGTTCAATTATTTTGTTCCACCAACATTTCTATGTAAGGAGAAGCAAAGGCCTTTGATTTCCATGTGCAATTTATGCCAATGGACTTCTAGCTCACAAGAGAGCGAAAACAAAAGCATAACACACTTGGCTTTAAAGTACCGATTAACGTAAAGGTCAATATTGTCTCAGTCCCATGGCACTGTTGTGAAAGCAGCTGGAGAACAGCAAATCCTGACCAATGAAAGTGGGAGCTCTGGTGGGCCACTGAAGAGGGATGATCCCTGTTCCATGTGAAGGGGAGCAGGGAAACAAAACATCCCATAAGGTGATCACACTTTTCATCCCAAACTGTGATGCCACAGGTCTGATCTACTAGTAATATGAACAGTGAATATCGCACAAGACCTACATGATGTGGAAGGGTCCTAGTAACAAATGGAAAGGAATAAATCACATTGTTAATTCGTCATTTTAACTTTTCCCTGAAACGTAATTTTCCTCATGATGTAGACTGAAAGGGGATGTTTTTGTAGCTGTGATCACTTCTCAAAACAACAGCTAAACATTCCTCTTGAACCACAGAAGGACCCTGGACCAACTTTAAGGCACGCATATGTCTGTCTCTGGATTCAATAAGCCATTCTGGAACCAAACCTGCCCTGCTAATTAAAAATAAATTGAATATAAAACTATGTTTAGACACGCAACCTAAATCTTTCTGACAACAAAGACCTAAGTCTTTGTTGTCAGAAACATCACTGGCTCAAATTAACCATTAAAACTTTTTTTTTCCACTTAGATAAAGGCAAGCTTTGAAGGATTTAAGGTTATTTGTAATTTCAAGCTAACCTTCCTATGTTTCAGAAATCATCTGAGAACCAGAGTTGCAATGCTAGTTAAAGGTACTCTCGTGAACCATGAAGGGAGGATGAACTTTCAGAGCCAAATCTTGCTTATATCAAAGAACCAGAAATTATGGTAGCAGCTTCACATTGTTGCCCAGGCTCACACAACATTACAGGGCTCACATGCTTCTGTAAAGGTGTTTTCCATTTTCTCCCCTGAGTTAAAATCTAGACCCCAGTGGTACAACTAAAATGCCTGAGCAGATAACACAAATTGTTTCCTTAAAAAACAAAGAAGTCAAACTCTTCACAAATTTTACATTCTTCCCACCTCCTGGTTGGCTCAGGATTTCTCTCCCAAAGCACATGTGAGGCCACAGTCCAGAAAAGAAGATTTTAGCACACGTGGTAGATTTCATGGACCTTGTTTGAGCATTAATACACACATGCTCGAATATTTTCCACTGTTGAGAGTGCAGTACTTCTTACGGAATAACAAGGTCAGAGAAAACCACAGCAGTTTTTAAAAGACACCACTTGCAAAAAAAAAAAAAAAATTAAATAAAAATTCTGCAGATTATACAGACTGGCATTGACTCCATTTAGCACAAGACTTTTGTTTGACTTTCTGGATGAGAAAGAAACATACAAGTTTCCTGTCCAGCTCTTCCTTGGGTTCTTTCCTCAGAGACCAAACAGAACAGAAACTCCTTACTACTGTGACTAGTCAGAGAATTTAAGGACAAAGTTTTTTAAACAGCCTGTAATTAAGCATTTCAACGGAATTGAATAGGCTAATAACCTGCTGTACAACAATCTGACAGGATTCGTGGTTCCACATGAGATGGCAACAAAACAAAAGATTCTACTCACATACACACATGAACACAGAAGATTGATGTGCACAATTCCTGTCTCACATGCACACTGTGTTAACTTTAGTTCCGTATGCTATCACATGTTTTGACGTGGAACCTTAAGTTGGTTTTTAAAGTACCTAATTCAGGATCTGTTATATAAAGGATACAAAACAGGAATCTCTGAGTAATTAGCCCTGATTTTGAACTGATTCACTATGTGCCTCCAGGCAAGCACCTTAGACTAGCATTTTTTTTTTAAACACAGCATGTAATTTTGGATGCCCAATTTGAAATACCTTAAGCTTGATTTCTCAAAACTAGTAAGTATGAATAGTTTCAATTACAGCAAGTCAGAGCTTAAAATACTAAGCTTGAAGTTCAAACCAGGTAGTTAATACTAGGAGAGAAATGTTTAAAAATAACCTTAACTTCTTAAGATCACTAAGACAAATTATTCATTTTCACAGACTGAACAGTTCAGGTGAGAAAGTATTCTCATCAAAGCTTGTAGGGATCACAGAGTTTGATGCACTTCTGGGGCTATAGTAGTGAATTTAGTGCTCAAAGCTCTGCCACTCTCCTAGAGGTGCTGGCATTTGCTGCAGGCACTTTTCAGCCCTTCAACCAGTTGCTGAACTGCAGCTCTCTTAGAGAAACCATCACCCCTTCCCTGCTAGGCTGCTGGAAGGCAGGAACCATAGCAGCTATCCTGGGCTGTACTCCCAAAAGAACGTGGATCAGGCAGATGGGAGTTTTGGCTGCATCTTCCACTGCCAAAACCAAAGAATTAGTTATCACAACTGCAATCACATAAGACAAGTGGTAGTTGCACAGAGCTTTGCTCAGCCATTTTTTCTTCTTAAGTGTATCTATATCACATGTCTAGAACGTTAAAAAACAGTAGTAATAATAATATTTTCATATTAACAGAGTGATGAATGGAACAACTATTTGTTGAGTCAGCAAATTTCAAAAAGTTATTTTTTCTTTTTACCTGAATTTGAAATTTTCCCGTTGTCAGCTGTTCCTGCATTCCCTGGAGCAACAAACACGTGTTTTACATGCGGAGACTGGGCCAACTTCCAGGCCAGTGCATGCTCTCTCCCTCCACTGCCAATCACAAGCACTCGATCGGCCATTAGTCTGCACAAAACCAGAACACAAGCAAAACAGCCAGAATTAGGCATCTGAGGTTAGGAAAGCAAGAGCTTCACACACCACTGGTTTAAGTGCTGGGTGCCATGCAGCTCCTAACAGAGGTGAATGATGTCACTTTATTTCAGGCAACCACGTAAGGGTTTTGTAGGTTAAAAAAACCAAACCAACAAACAAAAAAAGAGAGGTGTACATGAAAATAGATAACTGACTTAATCAGATGTGATATAAACTAAATGTCCAAGACTAAACTGCTCCAGAGCACAGAAGCAACCCGCAGGGCAATCCATCCCGGTTTTCTGTTAGTCAGATTGGCAACCGTTCCAAGTTATACAGAAGTCTGTGATATAGGAAAAACCCTCACGAGTGACCGGGCTGCAGTTTGTAACCTATAGAAATTTCTGGAGAATCCCAGTGTGCAAAGGGCATGAACAAACGGTACGAGCACAGTATAACAGCGCTAGCGAGCTGCATACGACCACTTAAGACTCTTTAGAGGTAATATCTGAAAGAGCTCTAAATACTTGAAGAAAAGGAAAGGGTAAGAGCAATGACACATGGAAATCAACTTCCAGCTCTAGCTTTCCTTAGGACAGAATAATCAGGAGGCAAACAACAGGGAAGAACCAGGTGCCAATAATACAGCAGCTTGCTCTGACAAGGTACTGCAAGACACCCATTCCTCTCTCCCATTCCACCAAGTTCTAGAAAAACACATTAACGCTCTCTTGGCCTGTGGAAAGTAGGTGTATGAACGAAGGTTACAATTCCACTACCATTTAAAGCCGTCCAAAACCTTTCCAGCAGTTTGAAATTAAAATGGTCACCAAGAAAAATGAAATTAACTCTCTCAGTTCTGCCATCCCTATGGCATTATGTGTGTATGTACACATTGGATTGATTTCAGTATTACAGTTTTTATTTTGAGTAGCTCTGAGAGTTAGCCTTTGCTTTTCAAGACATGTTTGCTTCTATGTGTATTCTCTACATATTTACTGATATGTCCCACCTCAGAATCACCATCCCAGTAATGATAACATGCAAATAGCAAGAGAATAGAAAAGTTACACTTACACCGAAAAAAAATCCACTGGAATTCAGAAAACAGTAAATGAAGAAATAAAATAAGTACATATTTCTTCATTTGGAGCTCCTTGGAAAGCAAAGGCCAGCCTCCTAAGCTATTTAAAGAATTTGCTGCTAGAGTCACACTGGTCCAACTATGTATAAACTACATACACAGACAATGCCACGGCACTGGTTAAAGTGAGAGCTTTATTCAGAGAAGTCAAACAGTCCCTGAAGAATCTATTCAGTGAAGCAGGAAGCGAGCAGCTACAAATTGGTAGTTGGTCCTAAGCCCAAATGCGGCATGCTCTGCTTGCAGAAAATAATCTAAAGCCTTTAAGTCATAACACATGTGAAACGACAAACCAAACATATAGAAAATGGCTTAAAGCATTTTAAGAAACGAGAGTAAACAAAACGATTTTCAGGTGGAAAAAAAGGGCAATATTTGTTTAAAGGACTGCATGGCTAGCGAAGAGGCCTGATGTGTCCCTCTGCTGTAGGAATCGCCTCCCATTCATGTGGGGGAGGAATGCAGCCCAGATAAGTCTAAGTCAAAAGGAACAACCAGTCTCCCTGCTGTAATCCCAGCACACCTAACACTCAACCCTTGGTCACTCCCTGTGCCTCCTCCATCAAGCGCTGGTCATTGACCTGTGCTTGCCAAAGTGTATGGAGCCTGCCAAGGCGAGCTCAGAGAAAAAAACCCTGACACACAACACAGCTTGGATATACACAGGTGACAGCCCCATTTCTAACAGCAGCAGAAAGTCAGAACTCCTCTGTGGTCCTCTCCTTTGTGGGAGGACAAGAGAGGAGAGCTAGCACAAAGCACATATTAAAGAAAAGGAAAAAAAAAACCAATGTATTTCTAAGGGAAAAGCAAAAAGACAGGACAGGAAGCAGATTTTAAGTCAACTGATAAGGCAGGGGTGTGTTTGTCCCCCCATATCAGCTGCTACTTGACTTGAATGAACCCTGGAGAAACCTGTCCCTCCTGAGGGCCTGGACTTTGTGGGAAACAGCTTCTGCCCTGAGGGCACTGTGCAATGTGTATGGCGAGCCTGACTTCTAAATACAAGTCCTCTGTAACAAACTTTAGACAGGAAGATCCTACCCGTGTTTTAGAAGGTATCCCTATGCCACGTACTAGTGCGTTTCAATCTCTTAACACAGAAATGATTTGTTCAGAGAGTTATTACTTTTTGGTAAAACATCCAGTCAGAATAAAGACAAAACAGGTATGAAGAGAAGATAAACCACAGAAAATTAACATTGAGTTGTTCACTATGAACTAAATACACTAGAGCTAAAATTTCATTTTAGTTTCAGGTGTGGGGAAACCAATACCTTTCTAATCACCAGTGTTTGACAAAATATACATGTTGCCAAATAGCAGATACTTAAATTACAAAACTCCAGGAATACTTACAATAAAAAAAAATAATGTTGGGGTAAAAACTATCAGTTATGGTATAAGTATTCAGGATGCCAAGTTACACTAAACCTTTTTTTATATTACCATTCAAGCAAAAAGAAAAGATAAAAGGGGCTGGCAACAACAAACAGATGAATTAGATAAAGACAGTTACCTACAACAAAAGAATCAAATATAAAAGAATAAACATTTATTGTGTAGCAGGCAGCTACGCCCTACATTGAAGTTAAACCAAATAAGCATGTCTCCAGTGCTGTCCACAGCCAGTCATCATTAACAACAATAATTTTAAGGTTAATTTTATCAATAATAAGTTGAACTATACAAATCACAATATTTTCCAAGTACTTCAGAACCGAGTGCAGAGATTCAAACCTGAACGGAGAACATACTTACTCTTATCCTGCTTGCTGCCAATCTGAGTAAAGGAGTAGCCAAGAGTTCAGGTGCACAAAGAGAAAGGAGATAAGCAGCCTCTGGTTAAAATGTAGTACCCCTGTCCCAAATATTAACGCCCCATTGACGACATTGCGCAGCTAACCAATGAACGGGAAAGTCCTGCCATTCCAGCTTGGAAGAGGGGACAGAAACTTGTGTACAAACGCTCTGAGAGCAAGGAGCAAAAACTGCAGAACAGAAGCAGCACATCCTGTTGTTTCTAAATGTGCAAAATAAATTCTGTCCCATTCCGGGTCTTTTTTTTGCAATTAAAAACTGTTTATTAATCAGATTGTAAACACTCTTTTTTCATCTAAAAATGAGGCTACACATTTTTGCTATGCATAAAAGTGAGGCTATGTGTAGTCTTATGTATTTCAACAGTATGAAAGAATAAGGTGTGTGATGCACATTCACACTCCATTAAGCCTTATTGCTTAAAAATAGTAGGACAGGCTTGAAGATCCCGTGACACTGTTGCCAGCTAAAGTAACTCACCATGCTGGCAACTCAGTCAAATAATCACCTCCTTTTCTCCCCAGAAGTAACATATTCTAATACCACTGTCAGCTGAAAAAAATTAATAATATATGGCATAAAGTTTTATATGGGAGCAGGTAAACAGATCAAGCTATATATCATATGTTCAAATAAAAATTAACCTTTTGATAACAAAATGTGAGTAAAAAATAAGTTTCAGCCTTTCAGCCATTTCTTTTGAAACTCAGTGTTATTTGTGCATCCCACAAGTAGTATCCTAGCAACTTTTACTTAGGGATGTAGCTTGAGAAGAACTTCTGGTGGGAGTCCCAGTTTAGGAGGCTCAAATCTAGCAGTTGCAGCCTTTCTTTTTCACGATGACATAGAAAGATGCTGTTTAGGCCCTCTGCTGCCCAGCAGTATGCATTAAAAATGAAAATTCCAAGAGGTGACACTTCTTTTTATTTTGCCAGTAATCCAGGAGTCAAAAATTTGTCCTCAAATTGGCCAAAATCCATTCACAAGGTAGATATTTCTGCCATGAGGATTATCACATGCTCAGGGTTTTTTGGAAGCAGTACATAAAATCCTTAAACTCCAAAAAGATTGCAAAACATGGTATATAATTACCTTAAACAGACATTGTCCATTGTCTGCTATCGTAAAGAAGGAAGATCTGTATGTTTAAAAGATATTTTAGAATTAAGAAAGCCAAATGCCATTTCAGGCAAGGGTCTATCACTAGGTCCTTATAGGAAATAAGAACAGGAAAGCAGAAACAAGCTAATCACTCCATGTATCCAGGAGAAGAGGACATGAAGAGAAGACAAGTCGATTTCCAGAGGCTACCCCTGGAGGTTGCCAGTAGTAAGTCAGCAGAGATGAACATCAGCCTAAAGGCCTTTATCCTCCACAAAAGATAGAGCTCACCAAGAAGTCGGGCAACTCTTCCACCAGGTCAGGGCCTGCAGAGCAGAGAAAATAAAGTGAGGAAGGCAAATCCAGCAGTGTCTGATCCAGCTTTCTCCATCCTGACTCCTCCACAGGGCATGGTGAGATTTCAAATACAGGTAAAACTAAGACAAGGTTAACTCAGGTTAACCCTTCCCTATCAACAGGAGCCACTAACTCTTCTTCAAACTGATCCTGTGCACAGACTTAGGAGTTAAATCGAGCTCCCTGGTTGCATTTATGAAGATAACTCTATAAGAAAATGTAAACTCCTTAAGCAATTTATTCCCAAGTTTCAGTTTGCTATCGTGTGTGGGGCAAGTTACCTAAACATTTCATCTCAACTAGGTGGAGTCCTGCAATAAGCCATTGCCTTATTACCTCACCCCTAACTAAAGGAGCAAAAAGGTGCAATTCAAGTAACATCTGTGCAATATAGCACAAACAGTAAAAAGGTGGTAGCTGGTGGCAGTTTACTCCTTCAGGCAGAATCTTTTTTTTTTTAAAAAATAAAATTAAATCCCGGTGCTGTTGGGTTTCTCTGTACTCTTTGATTGAGATACCTGGCTGGAGTGTGTTTGGCTTTGGTGAACCAAACACACCAAATCCTGAAATAAAATTGTGGAAAAGGTGCCACAAAACAAAGTAGCTTAAAAGTATACTTTCTAGTGTCTGAGTATCCACAAAATCTGAGCTGAGGGTGGAGTGACAATGATAACACATAGGTATATTTAAACTGTTGTATTGTACAGCATCCAAAGTGCTGCAGCACTTCACCAAAGGGTTCTTGCTGCTCAAGCAGGTTTATATTCCTTTGCAAGAATTTACATAGGTGTTAATGCTAGACCCATTCATATACCTTGTTGTCATTCAAAGGGGATATTGGGAACTCCTACACGCTTTCCCTTTCCTTGAATCTGTTGCAGTGCTGACTGGAGAACAGTCAATTCGCTGAGATTTCATAAAACAAACTGAAGCAAAAAAACCCAACCATACAAACCAGATTTCTGTGAGATGAACTGGTTTAAAGTGCAATGAACCAAGGTCTAGAGACACTAACAATGAATGAATGGGACAACAGAGCTGAGCAGAAGAATTCAAGGACAAGACCTGCCTTTCAGGCAGCAGCAATCTCCTCTCTCACTACACACCTAACACCTAACCTTTGCTACAGCCTATTTAAAAGCTGCAATACCTTAGCTTCCCAACACTGGGATTCAGGAAACTTGATGTTGGCACTCAAGTTTCTTTAATATGGCCCTTGCCAGGAGCATCTTAACTCCCACCTTTCCTAGAGCTTAGGCTACAAAATGGCCCAGCAGTGACAGCACTTGCCCCAAACACAAAGATCCCAAGCCCATTGTCACCAAGAAGGTTCAAACCCATACCCAGTCCCTGGAGAAGAGCTCTTATCACTTCACTTTGCACTGAAGGAGAAGGTTCATTCCTCTTGAAGCAGGACAGGAAAAGGAAAAGAAATGAAGACTCACAGGACATAAGAAGAAAGTAAAACTGGGAAGGCTTTGCAACACAGCTGCCACCCCACTGAGTATGAGGTTCTAGCCCTAGCTGCCAGGCAGTTGGTTTTTTTTTTTCATAGACCTGTAATGGGACAAAATATCAAAAGAACCACTTGGAGAAGAAGCCAAAACCTAGAACTTAGGACTTCCTCCTCCCAACTTCAACTGCTAGGCTGTTGTCATACAGTCTCCCAGGAACCTGGCATCCTTTACTTGGCTTCTGACCTTGCCAGAGCTAGATTGCGTGGTCCTAGACCCCCTCAGGTGAATCCTCCTCTTCTGCTTTGCAAATTAACACTCTAATCATCAGGCTCAGTCCTGTTTTAAGAGTCTGCTGCACACCAGGAGTGTACACAGATCTCAGTACACATGAAATGAGCTCTAACCTGGCCTTCTCGGTGAACCTTTGCCAACTGCTGGACTCCATTCAAGCTTGGAGACCAACTGGAGGCTGAAGTACACAAGCTGCAGGTTCACCGACTGGTATTTCACAATTGGCTCATGCTGCTCTTTTCTCGCACAGCTTCCCATTGGTCCCACCAACTTCTCCACCTCCAGTCTCTCCTTCCCTCTCCCACCCCTGTGTGCCAAGGGTGAGTGTGCAGTTACTTGGATCAGGCAGCCAATAATGCTGGAAAACTAACACTACCAACAGTAGCCACTGCAGTAAAGTAAATATATAAATATGCATACACATAAAGGAAATGCTTTTCTGCCAGTGTAATGAGCTAAACTAACTCACTGAAGGATGAAGTGATCACCACTGCCAGTACAAGGGAAGCAGCAGCAGAAAGTGGCAGCCACAGAGGGTGAAAAGAGCTCAGTTTTTGCTGTAGCAGAGCGCTCATCAGCCCAGCCGTCCTGTGCACAGCAACCTCAGATCATCTTGGTTGTTCCCAAGATCATAACGCAATTGGTGGCAAAGGCTGCTTCACAATTTATACATTCTGACCCAACTGCTTGTTCCCACCTCTTGCCCTGGCCTGTTTATGGTCACAGCTGAGTCAGACCACAGAATCAAATGAGGGCTCTCCACATCTCTTTCCTACACAGATCAGTTTCCAGAGGGAATTCACTGTCCCAATTGTGTAAGCAGCTCTGCTGGTGTGAGGCAAGGTACAGAAACAAACAGCCATGATGCTTAAACTGCCAAAATATGATGATGGAACTGTAAGCTTAGGCTAGGGCAGCATTAGGCTCACAGCATAGCCTTTGAGAGCTTTGAATTTGTTCTGTTTTCAATACCACTAAGAGCTGCTTAAGGAATTCAGAGGTTTCCAGAATCAGTCGACAATTGTGGTTTTAGTTATATCTTTGGGTTTAAATAAGCTTCTTAGAGTCATAGAATCATTCAGGTTGCAAGAGACGGTTGGGATCATTGAGTCCAACCATCAGCCCTACTCTATAAGTTCTCCCCTACACCGGATCCCTCAACACCACATCTAATCTACTCTTAAACACAGTCAGGGATGGTGACTCCACCACCTCCCTGGGCAGCCCATTCCAATACCTAAACACTCTTTTCTGTGAGGAATTCTTTCCTAATGTTCAGCCTAACCCTACCCTGCTGCAGCTTGCAGCCATTCCCTCTTGTTCTATCACTAATTGCCCTTTAGAAGAGACCAGCACCAACCCCTCTACAATGTCCTTTCAAGCAGTTGTAGAGAGTGATGAGGTCTCCCCTCAGCCTCTTTCTCAAACTAACCAGTCCCAGCTCCCTCAACTGTTCCTCATAAGATTTATTCTCCAGGCAATTCTTCTTTTGCCCATGTGTTTTATTTAGCACTAACTCCTGGCTCTCACCTGGCCAAATAATAGTGTGGCGTATCAGACTACTTTAAAAAACAAAATAAAACATGACATAAAACATGTTTATTATCTGTGTTTCACCCCTGCAGAAACTGGAACATCACGGAGAAGGCCTGAATATGAGCAGAGAATAAAACTTTTGCCTTTCATGGTCTGAACTGAGGATCTCCAAGGCAGGCATCTTGCCTCCTGGTGTGATCCTCTGAGCAGCTGGGCTGTGTGTTTCCTGGGAAAAAAAAAGTATGTTTCACTCCTAAAAATAAGCAGGCCTTAGAAGTTTTATCTCCCTCCCCAAAGTACTAAATTTTGACACACCAAACACAATATAAGGAAGCTGTAAGTGCTCAGTGTCCTTCACCACCAAAGCCTCAGCAGAAGCTACTGGGCGAGAACCCGGAATGAACGGGGAGGAAGAACCGCACTTTCTGTGTCGCTATTTAAGTTACGCACATAACATAGTGAACTAAATACTAACTCTGCTCATTAATTTCAAGTATCTACTGAACCTAAAGGAAAAAACAACAGAATACAAGAGGGCCAAAGTTAAAGTTGGCAAGCCCCCAACTTTGCAAACAGCCAAGGAAAAATCAAAGTCAGCCAAAGTCCAAAACAAGAGAGGTTAAAAGTTTAATATTTACTTAAAAGCAAATATTTCACCACTTTTTAAAATCCAAACAGAGCAGAGGTGTGTGGGGGGAACAACAACAACAAAAAAGTAGAAATAAAAGCCACGTGTGCTTTAAAATATTTGAAAGTGCAGTGCATTTAAAAACGCTACACATCAAGCTGCCCAGGAGTAAACCCGGACAGAAGACACGCAGTTAAAACAGACATACAGCTGGTACAGCCGAACGCGACAGCCGTTCTCCACGGGCCCCTCCACCGCCATCGCCGCGGGTCAAGGCAGGACCCGGGATAAACCGAAGCCCCCGGGGTTTTTAGGCGAGACCGGCTTCCCGCGGTGGGCCGAGTGAAGCAGAAGCCGGCTGAAACACTCAGGGCCGGGCCGCCATTTTACAACTCGGACAGCGGGGAGCACATGGCCCCGCTGCCGCCGCCGCCTTAGCCCCTGCCGCGCTGCCGCCGCTTCGCATCCCGGCGGCAGGAAGCCGGCCTATGAGCAGCGACACCGAGACCCAGCGGCTGGCGGAGAGTGCCCTTCTCCAGAGCGAACAGAAAAACTTACTTTTCTTCAGGGGGATTTTAAGGAGCGGGAAAGCATCCTCCGCCGCGCCGCCGCCGAAAACTACAGTACCCAGGGGGCCCCGCGGCATAGTAGCGGCGAGTCGGCCCCAGGCCCGGGGGCGGAGGCCGGGAGAGCGGG
This sequence comes from Jacana jacana, assembly GCA_013400555.1. NCBI lineage: Eukaryota > Metazoa > Chordata > Aves > Charadriiformes > Jacanidae > Jacana > Jacana jacana. The sequence goes on along the minus strand of VZTM01012489.1, from coordinate 21,334 downwards.
GCGGGCGGGAAGGAAGGAAGGAGGAAAAGTGGGAGAGGTGGCCGATGTGTCCGCTGGCAGGCCCTTTAATTGACTTTTGCACGTAAATTGCTTCAAGTCTAGAAATATCTTCCGCTGGGGACGGCTGCTGGCTGTGGGGGCGGGCCGGCCGGGAAGGGAAGGTGCTAGAACCGGCCGAAAAGCACGGCCTATGTGTAGGTTACTGGTTCTACTTTATTTAGGAGGTACAGGTATTGCTCCAGGGGGTAAAGTTAAAAGTTTATAAAGCTGTCTGGATGGGACTGTGCAAAGATTGGGTGCGTTTCTGTGGCCTTGCAGGGGGAGCACTCCTTCAAGGGGTGGGTAAGACCAGTGCCTTAGCTTGTACCACACTGAATTTCTTACTGGATGAAACCAAAGAACTTTGGGCAACATTTAGTCCAGTTTAGGATTACAATTGTGTAATAATACTATTAATAAAAATGAATTCGGTCCATAGTTTTTGCTTTCCCCGTCCCTGGAGCATTAATGTGAAAACCTCACTGCTCTTTCTGTATTAGCTTTGAAACACCAGCTTACTAAATACTGGTTGTGTACTCAAGCACACCTTCGACTCTTGCTTTAAAAGGGAACACTCAGAGGAATAAATGCTCTTAAGTAGTCTTTACTTAATATAGCAGTATGTATTAATGTAACTAATAGCAGAACTGCTATCAGTGAGGTCCCATAATACCGTGCTTACAAATTGAGCACTGAATGTGTCAGCAACAATCACTGGCTTTGACAAGGCAAAAGTAAAATACTTCATTTAATTAATCTGAGAACTGCCTAACGCGTAACTGAGTGAAGGTGTTTAACTGTAGATTCTGGGTTTTTTACAGCAAACAGGAAGGGAGAGCAGGAATGGTTATTTTCCTTTTCCCATAGAGCCTCATTCTCCATGAACAGTGATTTTTGTAGTTTTAGGGAACCGGAGTGAAATGTGCAGCACGCACTAAAACCTTTCCCTGGCTTGGTTTTTTTTGGTACCTTTCCTCCCAATTTTCCTTGTACAGTTGGAGGTCTACAGTGGTAGGGATATCAGTGTAGTTAAGCTACTTTGAATGAATTAGCTGCAGTTGAAAAGGGACCCCTTGGCCAGCACTGGAAATGTGCCCAGAATGGCTTTTTTTTTTGTGTGTATGTGTGTGTCTGAAGCCCCTAATGTAGGTTAAGTTACGCCAGTCAAACCTGCCCTTCTCTTGTGTATGGCTAGTTTTGCTGGGAAGGGGTGAGTTAGGATCCTATTGTGCTGAAAGCCTTTGGAGCTGTGTTGTTACGGCAAGTCCCCTACTAGCAATCTTATGCCCATGTAGAATATCACCCTTTCTATCTGGGTAAAAGCATCCCTGGTCTAGGCGAGGCCATTTGCATCAGGGGAACCTAAATATGTCTGAAATTGTTCAAGTGAAACATCTAACATCTTCAATCTTTAGCTGATTGAATACCAGAAACTATATATTGCTTGGGGAAGTGTGGCTGGAGCTGCCTGGCGGAAAAGGACCTGGGGGTGCTGGTCGACGGGCGGCTGAACATGAGCCAGCAGTGTGCCCAGGTGGCCAAGAAGGCCAATGGCATCCTGGCTTGCATAAAGAATAGTGTGAGCAGCAGAAGTAGGGAGGTGATTGTCCCCCTGTACTCAGCACTGGTGAGACCGCACCTTGAGTCTTGTGTCCAGTTCTGGGCACCTCAGCACAAGAGAGATATCGAGGTGCTGGAGCGAGTACAGAGGAGGGCAACGAAGCTGGTGAGAGGCCTGGAGAACAAGGCTTATGAGGATCGATTGAGGGAGTTGGGATTGTTTAGTTTGAGGAAGAGGAGGCTGAGGGGAGACCTCATCACTCTCTACAACTGCTTGAAAGGGCACTGTAGAGAGGTTGGTGCTGGTCTCTTCTCACGGGCAATGAGCGACAGAACAAGAGGGAATGGCTGCAAGCTGCAGCAGGGTAGGGTTAGGCTGGACATTAGGAAAGAATTCTTCCCAGAAAGAGTGGTCAGTCAATGGAATGGGCTGCCCAGGGAGGTGGTGGAGTCACCCTCCCTGACTGTGTTTAAGAGTAGATTGGATGTGGTGTTGAGGGTTCTGGTGTAGGGGAGAACTTGTAGAGTAGGGCTGATGGTTGGACTTGATGGTCCTGGGTGTCTCTTCCAACCTAAACGATTCTGTGATTCTCTATATATATTCTAGTGGTAAGATCTAAAATACGTCAGCGTGACACGCAAGGTACAGGTTATTTGTAAAAGGGGCTCTTAAATACAAGTGCATTCTATTATAATAAATCCACTGGGACATGAAAGTAAGCAAATTGATCCTAGTATCAAAGCCGTAATTTTTTGCAAAGTTGGTATTAGGGCAGAGCACCTCCCAGCAACACACAGTAAAGGACAATGCTGCTTTTAAAGGCTCTCGCGAGTGATTATTAAACCACATGGAACTTGAGGCTGATGTCGCAACTGAAGACCCCGGCAGCAATTAAATAGTTTAGAGGTCTTTTAAAAGTTTATTTTAGGTCACCTACCCCCTTGCCCACCCCAAGTTACTACTTCGTAATACCAGCAGAAACTGGGGGTGGGGGGGAACAGCCTTCCAGTCATAAGGTTATTCTGTTTTTGCAGGAGCGGGGATGACAAAGTCGTATTTAGACACATTATATATATATATATATATATATATATACTCGAGAATCGGTTTTGAGGCAGCAGGAGTTACTCGGGACAAGTCGGTTTTCCCCCTCCAGGTGTAATTTATTTATTGGCGGCGAGACTTTCCTCCTTCTCCCCTTTGTTCCTTTTCCAATTTCACTCCCACCTCGCCCGTCCCCGCCGCCAGCCC
>VZTM01012489.1:1848-16771 GCA_013400555.1 Jacana jacana | reverse complement strand
AAAATCTGCTGGAGAAGAGTGAGTGCTTATTTTATGAGGGGAGACTATGCAAGTTCTTACATAAAAGCATGGGGAGTGTGGCACATTTGAGAACACGTTTTCATCCCTTGTGCCTGATACTCAATTGTTACAACATGCTCTCTTCTGATTAAGTGGAAGTTAATCAAAAGATAAATGTTTCACTAACAGCATGGCTTCTTCAGGAGGCTAAAATACTGTTTTGAAGGGTTGAGTATAATAAATGCTTATTAATTAAGGAAATCAAAAAGGTCAAAAAAGGCTCAAAATTGCTTGTATTATGTTGATATTTTTTTTGGTTAGTGGAAAGGTAGAAGGCCAGCCCAATGGTGACACAATCCCAGCTGAGCAAGCCAATCCTTCAGATGACACTGGTGCTGGTGCTGGGAGTCGTCAGAATGATCAGATAGTGCAGAAAATAGAGGAAGTGCTCTCTGGAGCCCTTGATACAGAGCTGCAGTGCAAATCAGGTAAATGAAAACATATTTGGCAAATACATTGTTTAAGAAGTTTGTCATAGTGCTTAAAATTGAATCAGTTTTACAGAGATGAAAAAGTGCTTTCTGGTACTGCTCCTGTCACTGAGCTTCATCTGACAAGTTGTACCTTTATTGTAATGTTTAAGTGTGGTTTGTTTATTTTTTTTTTTTTCTACTGTAATCTTCAACCATAGATGGACAAAGAAATAGGTAATTTAAAAATTGAAGCTGGTTATTATATGAAAGCATTGCTTAGTTTGTGTAAAAGTTATTTTTTCCTTTCTCTCCACTACAATAATGCTATAATGTATAACCTGTCTCTGTATATAGTTGTGCTTTATTTTGTATATACCTACTCCAGGGTCTCCATGAACAGTTTTTACTAACAAAGCTAGTGTTGATGGATAGAAGCATTATTTGTGGTGGTGTTTTTGAATCGGTTTGCAAGATTATTTATAAAAATAATTTATAAGAATTCAGAACTGTATGATTAACTGTTCTGTCAGACTAAGATGCCTTTTTGTTTGGATAATGCACTTATTTTTAAAATGTAGATACTCAAAATGCAGGCTTCCAGAGGTTAAGAATTTTTTTTTTTGCAATCTCATAACTTCAATGAATTACTCAATTTATCATTCCAAAGAGTTGCATGTGAGTATCCCTTTTCATAAGACCAACCCTTTCTGTAAAATTTTTGAATCCGGAGAGTTAGTGACACAAAGGCTCTAATTACTGCATTTCTAATTTTTTGGAGTTGAAACAGTGTTGGCTGCTATGTGCTTGGTAGTAAGTATAGTTCCAGAGCAACTGATTTTTTTTTTTTTTTTTTTTTGCTTGTTAAGAGGCACTTTATTTCAGAGGTTCTTTTTGGAAGATTTTGAAATTGTTTTTATCTTGCTTTTGTATGCAGTGGCTTGTTGACCTTGCATTTTCAACAGTCTTTCACTTTTCCCATACAAGCAGCACTTGAGGCTGACATCTGGGTTTTTTTATTTTTGTTTTTCTGTCATGGAAGAGTAACGCAAACTAACATGTTAATAAATGAGACCTGTTAACCTGGAAGTTAATGAACTTAACTGATGGTGCATGTTCCCCTGTTCATACCTGGAAAGGAGTTAACATTGCTTTTGGACAACAGAGGTTATCTGAAAATGCTGTAGAGAAAAGGTCATTTGACTCTGCTTCATTGTCCTTTTCATTGCATTCACAAGAATGTTGGTGGAAACTCTATTTTTGGTTAGGCTGCTTATTCTATAAAACTGTATGTGCTTAAAACTACCTGAGATACTTGTTTATGGAATGTGAAGTCATGTTCATGTAACAGTATTGCAGTTACTAACAGTTTTTGAATGATTTTGCATTGTTTACTTGAAAGAGTATGCTTTGCGATCACAGCCGGATTATAATTGGAGAAGCCATAAATACAGTCATTGAAGATAACATGACTTGAACTATACAGCTTATATTTAACAGAATTAAAATAAATTGCCTTTAATAGAAACACCTTTCTCATGAAAACATAGCACCAGAGCCAAAGAAGGGCAAGAACCTATCACAGGTTAAATTCAGAGTTAAATGAGGTATAGGATATGTCAGTATTCCTCTTTTCTTTCCCCCTCAGTGATTGCTTGTCCCTGCAGTCACCTGAAATTTTTTGTTACTTCTCCAGTGGAAACAAAAGTTCAATTATGTGCTTGTAAGTCTAATTGCTTGTGGCAACCACAGCCCAGTTGGAGCAGCTGGTGGCCTGCAATGCCTTAAACCTTGTTTGGGCTTGGGGAAGTAGATGCCATTTCCTCAAATTTGTTTGAAGAACTTAAGTCTGTGAGAAACTTAATCAGTAAATATGCTCAGATAACATCTAGCGTATTAGTAATATTGGGCTCACTCACAGATTAGAGTGTAGTAGAGGATAGTAGACAGACCACATTTTGTACAATAAGTGTAGCACCACAGAGATAATTTGCCTGGAAAATGTTGAGTTCATGTTTCACTTCCATGTGCAGCTTTGTGTAGTTTTAAACCACATCTCCAGCCTCATGGAAGAATGCACTGCCCAGTTGAATATAGGTGGAAGTACATCCAACTACTTCTTGGGAAGAGTCATGTTCCCACTGGAACTGTGTTGCCAACCAAGAAGATTTTTTTAACTTTTTGAATAAAAAGATTGTTTATTTTGACGTAAAATGGCTTTGAGAGGAAGGGTAAGAGAAATAAAAGGGGAGTGTGTGCTATTTGTGTATGGTAGTTTAGTGAAGAAGGCATGGGTTTCAAGTCTAAATATTTTAGATTTGTCTGTGTACTTGGTTGCAAGTCTAGAATAATTTTTAAAATGTAATTTTAATAACATTTACAAGGAAAATATCATTTCTTCTAGATGTAGACAAAAATACTGTGAAAAATAGTACTAAGTCTACAAAAAGAAGTTCTACTGGTGAAGATGAAATTCCTAAGAAAAAAACCAAGAAGAACAAGAAACACAAAAGTAAGAAGAAGAAGAAAAAGAAGAAGAAAAGAAAGAAAGAGAAGAAGCACAAAAAGCAGCCAAAGGAGTCCAAGTTGAGTACACGTCATGGAGAGCATGCAGACTTGCAGCCTGCTTCTCAGTTGATGCCAGAGAAATCGAGCTCCAAGTTGAGTGTACAGCATGGAGGAATTGGAGATGCAAATTTGGCTGCCCATATGCAGCCGGAAGAATTGTGCTTAAAAGCAAATGAGGAGCTTAATAGGCAAGCTTTAGGACTTGTTTCTCACTCAAGAACTGATTCTCAGCAATCTACGGAAAATCTTGGAAGTGAGACGGGGACTTTGTTTGCAGCAAATCCTCCATTTAGTTTAGAAGCCAGCCAGTCGGTTATCCAAGAAAATGCTAGTATAACTCAAGCTGAAATTTGCACTAGAGAACAAATTAAGCAGTCTCATGAATATATTTATCCTGTAGCTATTAATGTGAGTGAAAAGGATGTTCTTGTTGATACTGGACCTGATACTTCATCTAGCATCCCATCTGGAGTTTCCAGTAAATCTGAAATTCAGACCGATTCGGCAGCACCTGTAGCTTCAGAAGTAATAGAAGCACTAAAAGGCAGCGGGGAAGTACAAGCTTTGGATACAACTCTTGAGTCTGAGACCATGGAGGTTTTGGAATATTCAGAAGCATCTCTACAATCTGTGGCACAAGAGGGAGCCACAGAAGCTGTGTATTTGGCAAGTGATGTGACAACAATTCCTGTATCTGCAAATCAAGCAGGTCTGAATGCTGTGAAGGTAGCTCACATGTCTGTGGCTGTGGAAGAAGTACAAGTTCCAGAAGCAACTGAAAAATCTGTGCATATAGAAAATGTGAAAAGTGTGGAAACATCGTTGGAATTAGGGGGTGTGAGGCCCTCAATTCTATCTGATAATTTGAGAGTAATGCAGTGCAGCCCCATGGAAGGTTCAAGTGTCTTGAAGACAGATGCATCTTTGCAATGTCCTTTCAAAATACCTGCAGCAACTGCTGTGACACAGGTGGAAGTAAAAAGTGCCAAAATACTCCTGGGATCGGAATCTGTTACAGAAGTGAAGGATATTGAACCAGCTAGAAGCTCAGAAGTAATCAGAGATGTGGAAGGTATCACTGATCCTACAACAGTGCTGAATGCCTTCACAGAAACAAGAAGTATGGACAGAACTCAGGAACATGCCCTTCCAGCAGAATTGACAGATGTGAATGTGATTGTAGAGGCAGAAGGTTTAAGAGCAGCTCCAGAACCTGTAGCAGTTGTACAGACCTTTGTTCCTCGAACAGCTCCAGAAATGGAAATGGTGCAGGGTCCCCAAGTAACTGTGGAAGTTGCAGCAGTAACAGGAGTAAAAGGTCAAGAAATAAGCCAAGCTAGTCTGCAACTGGAAAATGCTAATGCTCTCAAGGCTGTCACTGTAACAGAGTCAAAAGATTCAGAAGGTACTTCACTACTGAGACGACCAGAGGAGCTGAGAGAGTTAAGAACTGAGAGTGAATCAAGTGTCAGATGTTTGGAAGCAACTTCTCTGTCTTTGGAAGCGGAAGGTGTGAAAGCTTCAGGAGATCTAGATAATATGGCAGTAGAAGCAGACTCAGAAGCTGGTCTCCTAGCTATGAAGGTTGGATCTGTGAGACCAATGAAAAGTTTGGAAACAGCTATGGGACCTGTAGCAGAGACAGAAAGGACTCCTGAATCTATTAGAGAGTCTGAGACATTAGGAGGAATGGTACATTTGACAACCACAACAGAAACAGCTGCAGAACCTCTTGGTGCAAGCAGACCAGACAGTTCCATGGTTTCACATTCTTGGGTCATGACACATACAGGAACCTCGCAAACTGAGGTGGTAGGGGAGATGAAGGATTCTGAAATAGCTACCAGTTCTGCCACTGTAGAAATGAGAGGTTTAGGCAGCTTTTCAGAAGTTGCAGAAGTGGAAGATGTGGAAGCAAGATCAAAAACTTCACACTTAACACAGATAAAAAATTCAGAAATGGTTGTGGAATCTGAAGTAAGTCCAAGATCTGTACAGGAACAAATAGTAGGTCATTCAGAAGCAGTATTAGAGTCTTTGCCCGGAGTGGAAGAAAAAGCTATGGAATCGGAAGTAGTGACAGAGGTGAGAAACTTGAAAGGAACTGTAGAATCTAAGATTTTGACAGATGTGAGAACTCAGGGACCTACTGTAGAATATATAATTGCAACGAGAAGGACAAGCACACAAAAAAACGAGCCCTCGCTTTGTAATTTAAGAGATTTGACAAGAGCTTCAGAAACAGAGAAAGCAATGCAAGCAACATATTTGGAGCCAGCATCGGAAGCTAGAGAAACGAGGTTGTTGGAAAGCATGGAAAAGCCTGCAACAGTAGAGGTGGTGAAAGGTTCTGAAACAGTTGAAGAGCCTGAGGTACACATGGATAGCCAAGGTTTGGAAGCTTCCCAGGAGTTTGGAAATGCAGGGGTGACAAATATTTTAGAGGATGCTTCAGAAGCTGTTTCAGAATCTTTTCACACTGAAAAGCAAGAACATCTGCAAGCGATACTAGAAGCAAAACTTGCTGCAGAATGGAGGAGTTCAGAAGAGGCTCCAGAAGTCTTGAGTGCTGCTGAAATGAAATCTTCTGAAGCAGTTCCAAGAACGGGCGACATGCAAGATCTGGAAACAATGCTGGAAGGTGAAGGGGCAGCAGAAGTACAGTATGCAGAAGGAGTGCAGGGTCAGCAAATGGAAGATGTGAGAGTTCTAGGTCAAGCTCAGGAATGCGAGATGCTGGTTGAGAAGGATGCAGAGCAAATTGCAGCATCTGAGCCTTTAATAGCAGAAGCAGTTTTTACTTCTTCACATGCAGCAGATGAAAAAGATTTAGCAGGGTCTCCTGAATCTGAAATAATCAGAGACACAAACCAATTTGAAACAGCTCCAGCTCACGTGACAGAAACGGAAGATTTGGAAGCTGCTCCTCTTCCTGAGACCGTTGCAGAGCTGAAAGATACAGAAGCAGCTGCTGAGGTGGAGACAGAGACAAAAGATTTGGAAGCAGCTCTGGTATCTGAGACTGTTACAGAAGCAGTTCCAGTACTTGAGGCAGAGGCAAGTCAGTCAGAAGTCATTCAGCAGGGTGAGGCTGGCAAAGAAACAACTCCAGAAGAGGAGTCGGAGAAAAGAGATTCAGAAACATCCGATGTGCAACCTGATGTGGCAGCACGAATGAGGGAGACTCTGATGAGACTTGAGAAAGTTATTGAAAAAAGCAGCCACAGAAGCAGTGATAAAAAGCATGATGCAAAGAAACAAAAAAGGAGTCGTTCCAAATCTCAGTCCAGGTCCAGGAAACGGAAGAAAAAATCAAGGTCACGTTCTACTTCCCGGCGTTTGACCTCTAAAAGAGCACGTTCTAGGAGCAGAAACCATTCAGATTCCAGAAAAAAACATTCCAAGTCTAGATCCCGGTCTGTGGAGAAGAGAGAGAGAAGAGTGTCTTCCCGGAGGTCCAGGCGCAGACGTTCCAGGTCGTCTGACCATTACAGGTCTAAATCCAGATCAGCAGAAAAGAGAGGGAGCAGATTATCCTCTGGGAGGTCCAGACGTAGACGTTCCAGGTCATCTGACCACTACAGGTCTAAGTCCAGGTCAGTGGAAAAGCGACTGTCCTCTCGAAGATCCAGACGTAGACGTTCCAGGTCTTCTGACCGCTACAGGTCTAAGGCCAGGTCAGTGGAAAAGCGATTGTCCTCTCGCAGATCCGGGCGCAGACGTTCCAGGTCATCTGACCGCTACAGGTCTAAGTCCCGGTCAGTGGATAAGCGACTGTCCTCTCGAAGGTCTAGGCGCAGACGTTCCAGGTCTTCTGACTGTTACCGGTCTAAGTCTAGGTCAGTGGAAAAGCGACTGTCCCCTCGAAGGTCTGGGCGCAGACGTTCCAGGTCTTCTGACCGCTACAGGTCTAAGTCAAGGTCAGTGGAAAAACGACTGTCCTCTCGAAGGTCTGGACGCAGACGCTCTAGGTCTTCTGACCGCTACAGGTCTAAATCACGGTCATTGGAAAAGAGGGGGAGCAGATTGTCCTCTTGGAGATCCCGCCGCAGACGTTCCAGGTCCTCTGACCGTTCTAAATCTCGGTCCAGGTCCTCGGAAAAGAGAGGGGGCAAAGAATACTCATGGAGGTTCAGGCACAGAGGGTCTGGTTCCTCTGATCGTTCTAAATCCAGGTCAAGATCTGTAGAGAAGAGAGGTCGGAAGACGTCTCTGCGGAGGTCTAAACGTCAGCGCTCAAAGTCCTCGGACCGGTACAAGTCTAGATCCAGATCAGTAGAAAAAAGAGATCGAAAGCAGTCATCGCGGAAGTCTAAACGTCAGCGCTCGAAGTCCTCTGATCGGTACAAATCTAGATCCAAATCAGCGGAAAAAAAGAAGGAGTCCTCACGGAAGTCTAAGCGTCGCCGATCAAAATCTTCTGAACGCTACAAGTCCAGGTCTAGGTCTGTTGAAAAAAAGCGCAAGGAATCTTCAAAAAAATCCAAACGGAAACGGTCCAAGTCCTCTGATAGTGTTAAGTCAAGGTCCAAGTCTATAGAAAAAAGAGAGAATAAGTTATCCTCAGCAAAGTGCAGTAGCAAGCATGTGGAGTCCTCTGAACCCACAGAGTCAACCAAATGTCTTGAAAATGTAGATGTTCCTGAACCTTCTGTTGCAAGTGAAGGCAGCTGTAAATCCTCTAATGGTCCCATGTCAGTGGCTTTGTCTGTTGAAGGAATAAATGGCCCAGAGCTGCCGCCAGCATCTGAAAGTGGATTTTCCAAAACTGCTGATACTCTTGAGAAAAGCTCCTTGTCTGTTGAAGAAACAGCAAGTCTGGAGCCTTCTGTGGTGTCTGAGCATGATGGCTCCGAAACCCCAGATGATCAGGAATTGAGATCCATGCTTCTGGAAAAAATACGAGGTTCAGAGCTTTCTGGGACATCTGAAAATGGATCAGCTGAAAAAGTAACGGCTCTGGAGTCTTCACCAGTGCCTGAACTTGCATACTCCACATCCAAGTCAAGATCATCATCTGTTGAAAAAGGGGGAGATCCAGAACCTTTGGTAACAGAATTTCAGCACTTGACATCACATGAAAATGAGTCAAGATCTACCTCTCTCAAAGAAACAGAGGGTTCAGAGACTGTTCTGACACTTGAAAGTGGATGCTCTGTATCTTCAGATGATTACAGGACAGTTTCCGCATCCTCTGGAGGAATGGAGGTTCAGGGATCTTCTCTGATGTCTGAAAGTGTAGCCTCTGACATGTCTGATGTTCATGAATTGAGACATATCCCCAGTGAAAAACAAGAGCTTCAGAATTTTTTGGAGATACCTGCAAGTGAATCTTCCAAGTTGACCAACAGCCCTGAGTCAGGGTCACTACCTTATGAAACTGTAGAGGCTCAAAACTCTTTTCAAGCTCCTGAAGTTGCATGCTCTGCATTCCCTGATGTCTGTGAATCGGCTTCCTTGCCTACTGAAAAGGGCCAAATGCAGGAGCCGTCCCTGGTTTCTGACAGTGAATGCTTCAAGTCTCCTGATGGATATGAATCGGGATCCAGCTTTGCTGCACAAATAGATGAGCTTCCGTTGATGCCTGAAGGTGGGTCCTTCAAGTCGCCTGATGGAAATGACCAAAGATCTTTATCTGTTGAAAAAATAATGGCTCCAGCTGTTTCCTTGACAGCTGAGTGTGGTCCTGTTGAGATCTCGGGTGACCTCGTTGCACTGTCATCTTTTGAAAAAACGCAGGAGGCTGCACTGACAACTGTTAACGAGTCCAGATCATCTGTTGACAAAGATTTTGATGGTCCAACACTTTCACAAGTACTTGAAATTGACTGCTCTGAATCTTCTCAAATGCATGAATCAATATATGTGACAGCTGGAAAAATAAAGGGCACAGGATCTTTCTTGATGTCTAAAAGTGGAATTCCTGTGTGCCATGACGGCCATAAATCAAAACACAATTACTTTGAGAAAACAGAAGGTGCAGAACTGTCATTGGCACCTGAGCTTAGGCATTCTGTCTTCCCTGAAGACTATAAATTGACATCCACCACAGTTGAAAAATTAGAGTTACAGAAGCCGCTGGAAAGTGGGTTCTCCAAGTCTGCTGATGTTTGTGAATCAGTAAGCGCATCTACTGAAAAACTACAGGCCCCAGTGACTGAAGGTGGGCTTTTCCAGCTGCCTGATAGTCATGAATTGAGAGCTATCCCTGCTGAAAAAGAGGTGCAAACATCGTCATTACCCTCTGAAGTGAAATGCATTGCATCCCCTGATGGTCATGAGTTGGAATCTGTCTATGATGAAGAAGTTCAGGTGCAGGAGCCACCTCTGATACTGGAAAGCAGATCTTCTGTTTCTGCTGATGACCATGTGTTGACATCTACCCCTTTTGAAAAAGCTGATGTAGAGGACACTTCTCAAATAACTGAAAATGAATACAGAGCAGGGCTTGATGGCCCAGATTTGACATCGACCCCTGCTGAAAAAGCAGAGATTCGGGAACTTTACCAGGTGTCTGACGACAGATGTTCGGTGTCCATTGAGAGCCAGGAGTTGCAGTCGCCCACTGTTGAAAAGACAGAAGTGCATGAGCCTGCTGTGACGTATGAAAATGAATATGCTGAGTCTTGGGTGGGCCAGGAGTTGAGATCTAGCTCTCCTGAAAAGGTAGAGATGCAGGAGGCTTCTGTAGTTCCTGACAACGAGTATGCTGTGTCTTCTGAAGATCACAGTTTGCCGTCTTCCCTTGCTGAAAAAACAGAGATACCTCTGCTGTGTGAAAATGAATATGCTGTATCTCCTGAGGGCCAAAGGGTGACAGCCAGCCCTGCTGAAAAAGACGTGCAGGAGCCTTCTCTGACATCTGATGGTGAATATACCATCTTCCCTGAACGTGAAGGTTTACAGTCAACCCTTGCTGACAAAACAGTCGTGCAGGAGCCCTCACTAATGTCAGACAGTCAATATGCTGCATCTCCCGAAGGGCAGGAGTCGCTCCCTGCTCTTACTGAAAAAACAGAGGTGCAGGAGTGTTTTTTGCTGTCTGAAAACGAGTATGATGTATCCCCTGAACACCATGATTTGAGATCCAGTCCTGTTGACAAAGAAGAAATGGAGGAACATTCTGAAACGTCTGAAAGTGAAAGTTCAATGTCCACTGATAGTCAGGGGTTGCAGTCAACTGTTGTTGAAAAAACAGAGGTGCAGGAGTTGTCTTTGATGTCTGATGGTGAGTGTGCCATGTCCCCTGAAGGTCAAGAGCTGGAGTCTAGCCCTGCTGAAAAAGTAGAGGCTGAGGAACCTTCTCTGACATACGAAAATGAACATGCTCTGTCCCCTGAAGAGGAAGAATCGAGATTGACTCATGCTGAGAAAACAGAGGATATTAATTCTTCTTTGACATCTGAAAATGACCATCTTTTGTCTTTTGAGAGCCAGGAGGTGAGATTCCCCCCTGTTCAAAAAGCAGATGTGGGGGAGCTTTCTCCTACACCAGAAAATGAACATGCAGCATCCCCTGATAGCCAGGAGTTGAGATTCCCCACTGTTGGAAAAGTAGATGGTCTTGAACCTTTGACACTAAACGACAGAGCCTCCGTGTCCCCTGATGACAGTGACTTGAAATCCATCCCTGCTGAAAGAATGGATGATGCAATGCCTCCTGTAATGCGTGAAAGTGAGTGCTCCATGTCTCCTGATGGCTACAGTGTGAAATCTGGCCCTGGTGAGGAAACAGAGGATCTAGAGCACTCTTTGGTAACTGAACGTAGACATTCCACCTCCTCATATCAGGAAGGCCATGAGCCGCAGTCTCCCATGGAGGAAGAGGTTCGAGAGTCCTCTTTGACTTCTGAACATAGATCTGTGTCTCCTGAGGACCATGACCAGAAATCTGTAGATGAAGAAGTGGATGATCGGGAGCCCTCTTTGACATCTGAACACAGGCGCTCCACGTCCCCTGATGACCATGAGTCGAGATCTAGCCTTGGTGAGGAAGCAGAGTATCTGGAGCAGCCTTTGACAAGAGAACGCAGATCCTCCGTGTCTTCTGATGAGCATGAGTCAAGGTCTACCACTGGGGAAGAAGTAGAGGATGCAGAAACTTCCTTGGCAGTTGAACGAAGAGACTCCACGTCTTCTGATGAGCATGAGTCAAGGTCTACTGCTGGTGAAGATATGGAAGATGGAGAGCCCTCTTTGACAGCTGAACGTAGACATTCCACATCCTCTGATGACCGTGAGTCAAGGTCCACAACTGGTGAAGAAATAGAGGATTTGGAACCTTCTTTGACAACAGAACATAGACGTTCAGTGTCTCCTGATGGACGTGAGTCAAGGTCAACCATTGGTGAAGAAGCAGAAGACCGGGAGCTTTCTTTGACAGCTGAACGTAGACATTCCACATCCTCAGATGAACAGGAGTCAAGGTCTACCGCTGGTGAAGATGCGGAGGATATGGAAACTTCCTTGACAGCTGAACGAAGAGATTCCACATCATCAGATGACCGTGAGTCAAGGTCTACCACTGGTGAAGAGGCAGAGGATATGGAACCCTCTTTGACAACTGAACACAGACGTTCCACATCCCCTGATGGGCGTGAATCGAGGTCTACCATTGGTGAAGAAGTAGATGATGTGGAGCCCTCTTCGACAGCTGAACGAAGAGACTCTACATCGTCAGATGAGCAAGAATCAAGATCTACCACTGGTGAAGAGGGTGATGATGCGGAACCCTCTTTGGAAGATGAAGATAAACAGGATTCCATGCCTCTTGAGAGGTCAGAGGAACAGGACTCTGCCTTTATGCCTGAAAGTAGGCGTTCTGAGTCTTCTGAACGTGAAAAATCTAGGTCCAAATCTGTTGATAAACTATCTGACAAAGAGTCTTCACGAAGATCTATAAGCAGACGCTCAAAATCTCTTACTCGCCAAAAGAGTCGATCCACATCTGTTGAAAAAGGGGCAGACAGAGAGTCTTCATGGAGATCTAGACATAGACGTTCCAGGTCTGCTGCTCACCAGAAGAGTAGATCCACATCTGTTGAAAAAACAGCAGACAAAGAGTCTTCCCGAAGGTCTAGACATAGACGGTCCAGGTCGGCTGCTCGCCAAAGGAGTCAGTCGACGTCTGTCGAGAAGACAGCAGACAAGGAGTCTTCCCGAAGGTCTAGACGTAGACGCTCCAGGTCCACTGCTCGCCAAAGGAGTCGATCCAAATCTGTTGAAAAAACAGCAGACAAAGAAACTTCACGGAGATCTAGAAGCAGACGCTCCAGGTCTTCGCAGCGCAGGTCCCAGAGGTATGATACAGACTCCCGCTCCAGAAGGAATCGCTCCAGATCAGCAACACGGAGAAGAGCATCAAGATCAAAATCGAATCGTCGCTCTCGGTCTAGCTCATTGTCCCGTTCAAGGCACAGGAGGAGGAGTAGGTCAAGGTCAGCATCAAGAAGGCGGCGTTCTTTATCAAGAGAGAGGCGTAAGAGATCTCAGAGAAACAGATCAAGGTCTACTGACAGAAGAAGGAGAAGATCAGATTCAAGAGATCGTAGAATATCGCTCCGATTGCGGAGCAGGAGTCGAACACCTATTCGTCAAAGGCGATCAAGGTCAAGAGGAAGAAGACGGAGCTCTAGTAGGTCACCAATTCGACTACGGCGGTCAAGATCTTCAGGGAGACGAAGATACAGCAGATCACCTGATCGTCGTAGGTCAAGGTCATCGGAACGATTTTCAAGCAGGTCGCCTAAACGTCTTACAGACTTGGGTGAGTACTGACTTTGTTTACAGTAGTCTCGTGGTTACTTGATCCCGTGTTCACTTGCATAGTCTTATTTTATCATCGCTCTGTAGTCTTTGGAAGGAATTTCTTGGAAGTCATTTTATGCATTGTTTTTAGGCAGTGACTTCCAGTAGGAACTTGTGTATTGAAGCTGAATCAGTGCTTACCACTTGGGTGAGCGTGTATTTAGAGCCGGTAATGCCGTGGTTATAGAGCATTGATACACAGGTAGTACGTTGCAGTCTTGAGGAACACTGTGCATGGTGATGGTTAGTAAAGGCCAAGCATACTATAAGAAACTTAAGGATTTCTGGTTTTCCTGAGTACAAATTGGGCATGAAAGAACATTTGAAAGTAAGTGCCAGTTGGAGATTTCTTAGCTCTGTTGTCAGTTGTAATGGCTATTTGTTTCCATTAGCCCATCCTGCCTCTTTTCCATGGTAAAAAACTCCTGGGAAGGGAGACCCATTTCTGAAAGTATTCCCAGGCCTGGCTGATTGGAAACAAAAGAAAAAATCCTAATGAACTGCATCTTTTCTCTGACTGGGGAGGAGAGGCCTTGCAGTCTCCTTAAGTATTAAGTTACATCAAGAGAAAGGTTTTGAGAGATGAGCTCTTGTACAGTGTGTGAGGAAAAACTGCTTTTGTGGACCTCAGGATCTGATCCTTATGGTCCAGTGTCATAAAGTTACTGTGGCAGCTGCTCTGCCAGCAAAGTCTTCTTGTACAGACCGTGAGAATTAATGAGCATCCTTGAATCTGCCTTCATGCTTTGATATTGCAGCGAATCTGTATCTGGATACTTCAATGGCTTAAGAAGTAAAGGAATGTTGCCCTTTTAGGATTTTTGTAAAGCTATATGCTTGCAGAGGTAGTGGGAAGTCATTTATTTGCAAACTGGCAGATCAATCTGTTTTCATTCCCTAGTTCTGTGATAGGGCCACATGTGCTTTTTGCCTTATTAAAGCAAAATACTGTTTTATTAAGAGTTCTGCTTGCGACAAATGCACATTGTATTCAATGCTTGTATTTCTCTTGTGCTTAGAGAAGAAAGCTACTGCTGGGGGACTTGAGGGGACTGTTTTTCAAAGATAGCTAGAAGTAGACTTTGGTATTTGTGCTGTCTAGGGATGACCTAGTGTTTCCAATACTAGAACGAAGCAGTGAAGTAAAATGGGTATTAGAACTCCTGGGGTTTGGAGGATTTGGAGTGCTGTAATTTGGATTCCCGTGCTTTGTGTTAAATTTACAATTTCACTTGTCGGTTTGGTAGGCCAAATTTTAAAAAATCCAGAGCAACTAAAGGCAATTTTACTTATTTTGACAGAACATCAAACTGCACTCTGCAGGTAAAATAATAATTTTCTTTTCTTAAAAACCCAATGATTTTCTTAGACAAGGCCCAGCTACTTGAAATAGCCAAAGCTAATGCAGCCGCCATGTGTGCGAAGTCCGGTGTTCCTTTACCACCAAGCCTGATGCCTTTGTTATCTCAAAAGAAAGAAGAGAAAACCAGTCAGAAGTCATCAAGAGATACACTCAAGGAGCTTACTGAGGTAAGTCAGAACAATGGGATCAAACCTGAAAATGAGCAAATTGTTGTTTTGTGACTTGTAGGCGAACTGTCATTCTCTGTGCTTGATTCACACGTAAGCTGCACTGTGATTTGAGCCCTTATTGTCTACACGGGTTTTTTTGAGTCATGAAAACATCACAATTCTGTGGAAATACCCGAAATCCAATTATTTTGCCCTTTTTTTTGTTTTTGTTTTGGTTTGGTTTTGTTTTGAATCTGTCCTAATTTTGTACAAATTGGTAGTTTTCCTTGCAGTCATGTTACTAAAACCCAAAGCTTTCAGTTCTAGATCTTGGTTCCGGTGTTTTTAGTTATGTTCTTACTTAATGAATTTCACATTGTTAAATGTTATCTCTGGGTTGCAAATGCTGTGTGTGCTAATTGTAGGGAATTACTGTTGCAGTTCTGTCCTGCTGCAGTTTACGTCTACAAAAGGGATGGGTTTCTTCTGACTGCAGGGGAAAAAATTGCTACTTGTCGTTTTACTGTAGTAATGTCACCTTTTTCAATTTGTTAATTTCCCCCTCT
>VZTM01012487.1:139815-151773 GCA_013400555.1 Jacana jacana | reverse complement strand
ACTCACCTTACATTTAATCTGTAAAAAAACCCAAACCCAGTAACTGAAAACTAAGTGCTACCTGTTTGCTAGTCAGAAGCTTGATTTTAAGACCTGATTTGCCTTTTGGTAATATTATTTATTCTGTGTTACAGCTACAGAAATGGTACTGTTTTAAACTGGAAAAAAGTGTTTGGGAGGGGGAAGGGGCTGTGCAGCAACCTTTTCCTTAGCATTAACACCATCAAAATGGCACAGAAAAAGTCACCCCAGAATTATTTTACATATGTTTGCGCACCCTTTCACTTACAGCTAACTGCAAGAGGAAAAAAAATAAATGAACTAGAGGAGGAAAACTGTCTAACAGCAGCTGAAGTTGGTGACAGATCTCACAAAAGTAGGTTTCTTGTCTTGAAAGAATTCCTCCCTGACCAATATTCAGAATCCAATAAAGTTGATTAATTTCACTGCTAGTCAATTGAACAGCTAATATGAACACTGTCTACACGTGTTATGACTATCAGCACTATACATTTTGGAATGGATAATAAAACAACTGCTTTGAGATTAAATACTGCATTTCTATGGCCAAGAAGAGGTGGCCTCAGGAACAGCACTCAGCACATCCGAGTGCTGGAGAGAAGTGGAAAAGAATTGGCAATTCAATAACTGAAAAATTAAACAGGTCCCCCATACTATTTGGCTAGACTTTCATACTTTTAAGAACAATCTCTTTTTGCTTCCCATTTCGCAAGCAATTTGGGACTAACATTTAAAAAAAGAAATAAAAATTCCTCTGCACACAGAAGAGCTGAAAACTTATTTTTAGCCTGGTTTCCTAAGGAAATGAAACTTATCCGTTAGGTCCTCATCACAATAACTTGTGAATTCATCGTATGATTTCTGCCAGGGTTATAAAACATGTGAGGTTCCCAAAAATGGCAGCTGGGAGAGGAAAGAGAATTTAACCAGTGCTCCCAACTGTGGGGTTGCCTTCGCTAGGGATAACACCCTGGAGCTTCTCCTGGAGATGTCATAGAGGAGGTTGCTGTTGGGGTGTTGCTCAGGGGTCTGGGTGGAAGGGGGAAATAATTAGGTTTGTTTCATTGGCTTCTTTGCTTTACCGAAAGCTGGGAGGGTCGTGTATTTGTGTAATTCCAGTTCAGCTGCAAATGCAAGTAGCAAATTACCCAAATCTCTCATCACGTGTGTCTTGTCACGGGTCCACCAGAACTTGTAAGAAGAGAAGATCCAGCGTCAGACACTGCAACGCAGCAAAGACTGAATGGGTGAAATGTGTTGAAGTAAACAAGGGGAAAAAGATGTGCAGAATCCCAGGAGGATCTCCTGCAGCCGGGGAACTTGGTAGAAGAATGACCATAATAAACTTTGGTGTAGAGAAGCAGAGGGTAATATTAAGGGTTAAGATCTCTGCAAAACCAGCTTATTTTGTCACTTCAGCAAGAACAAGTTACTTGCTAATTACCTTCAAGTCTTTCAGATGAGGGATATGGATGGCCTCAAAAAGCAAGAGTTTCTTCAGCTATTATTATTCCGTGACATACTACTGCTTTTAATTTTTTTCCTTACAGGACTTACTGGATGTTTTCCCTGACGGAAAACAAATATTGGTATTAACACCAAAAATATTGGTATTAAAGGTAAGTTATGTGAAAGCCTTTTCATGACAGTACATCCATATTAGAGGAAAAGTGGCTGGCAAGCACAGGGTGTCTCCTAGCTGAACTTTCCACACTCCACCCTTTATTCTTGTGTGTGGCTCAAATGGAGTTACTTCTACCATTTTTCAGTAGAAGAACATAAATAAAACTACGGTAATTTCAAAACTGTATTGTTACCAACCTCATGAAACTCCCAAAACATATGGCTTAATGGTTCTGTCTTTCAACAGTAAATATCCAAAGATGAGCAGAAAACGTAGAAGTAATTTTACAAACAGGGGCCACAGAAACTCTAAAGCATTGATGTAAAGCTTGGAATAAAAGAAAAGTAATTAAGGCATTGACATGTCTTGAATGAAGAACCTAAAATGTATTGTCAACTTTGAAATGATGCCTTCCCTAAGAAAAACCATCCACTAGTGAGGGTTTTTTGTTTGTTTGTTTTATGTTTGGGGTTTTCGTTGCTAGGAAAAGTATCATTAAAAAGCTGCTTGTGCAGTTCGAGGGAAGATATTAAGTAAAGAAATACACTGCCAGCAGAAGCGAGTGCATCCCACTAAACACTGTAAGACAGATTCTGAACTGGTGTGCCCTTCCCTAGTTTATGGGTGTAGTTAGCCACAGACCCATTTACTGATAAGACAAAAAGAAATACCTTAACAGCTGAAACCCCTATCACAGCTTTTGGTTGCATACTAAGAATCCAATCTAACTCCCATTCAGACCAGTAAAAACAAATCTACAACCTTCAACTGCACTGCTGCCAAGCCACCAGGCTTGAACTTCATACATACTTTATGATTGATTGACAAACTGGGGTTTTTTTGAGCACAGCAATCACAAAACCAGCCTATTTTAGCCTTAAAGGCGAAAACTTCACTTCTCCACTTCAGGTTATTTGGTATATTTAGATGTTAAAACTACTGGAAAGTATTTGCCTTTTTTTTTTTTTTTAAGGCTGTTATCTAAGATTTTTAATGATGATACTTATTACCAACAGGACCTGTAACAGAAACCATGAAAGAAGAATTTTCCAACCACAAAGACAGAGTAGCAACCAGCGTAGCTGGCTTGTGAAGGGAGCACAGCATAAGACACAGCACTTGGGATAGACACAGAGGGTCATTTTTAACTCCCTGAGAAAATATCAATTAAACCACATTTTAGGCCTCACGGGCCTGCATCATTTTTTAAACTGTTATTATTGTTTTGGTAGTTAGTTTGTAATTTGTCAAGGGAATATACCCCTCTAACCCTGTGTAAAGTTTGTTGCTAAGGCAGCAATGTAACTGTCTAGATTTGTTTACTATGAACAACACATACAATCATTTTTACTTATTTATTTGTTTACAGTTATGAAAAAATAACACAAAGCTATACATGCCTTACAAAAATTTTCATCCCTGATGAAATTTAAATCTAATTCAATTTTCATGGTAGATCTTAAAGGAAAGGAACTTACCAGCTAGAGAGTACACGGTCTCGTTTATGTAACTCATGGTGGTTTAGAAAGCTAGTGAGGCTGGCCTGATATTAAAAGCAACAATGAAGGGAAGTGGTTAGTCAACTAGCTGGTTCTGTTATTCCCTCCCACTTCTCACAGCAGTCCCTAACTCTGTGGGCTCATAATTCAGTTTACCATCTCAGTACTTACTTCTGTTTGTTTTAAAATACTAATTAATATAAAAAGTAGCGCTATACCAGTTTTGCAGGATTATTACGGTGTTTCAAACCAGATATTACAGCTCTGGGTATCTAACAAGACACTAGATACAACATCCAAGCAGTAATAATCTGTGCTTACCTGGAGGACAAAAATAAAAAAAAAAATAAGAAAAGAACCAAAAATCTACCTATTTTTTCCACATTGCTGCCTTGAACTGAAGCTAATAAAACGCAAACCATCAGTGAGAATGGAAGAATTGCCTAACAGACTATCAGGCTAACTTTGGAGTCAACAGACGGGGATTTTTCTGCAGGTGTTTATGCAGCTGTACACGAATAGGGAGCTCCAGCTTTGGGTGATCCCACATTACTTTCTGTAACGGATCACAGACAGTTGTGTGTAGTAAAACCCAGAAGAGAATTCAGTTTAACCCAAGGAGAAGACCCTTAGCTGGAGCAGATGTGCACTTCTCCACTGACTGCAGTAGAACCACACTGAGCAGCTTCGTTTATGAAGGATGGGGAAGATGACCTCTTTTAGTACTTTCACCTAATCACTCATCACTATAATAGTCTGTAGCTTTTCGAACCAGATACTAACCCAAACAATTTAAGTCAAAATAAGTGTTAGGTGGAGAAAAGAGAGGAATCGCCACAGAAGTCCACACAAGCACTTACCTACATTATCATCATCACTACCTTCATGCTTCCTAGACACATTTATTCAAACAAATCAGACTCAAGTGAAACATTCCAATAGATGTAAGAGGGGAGCAGTGCCTTATGCATGCTAACCATATCCCCAAAGAAAAGGACACTAGAACTACCCCTCAAAAGTAGCACTCAGATTATCTCTAGTTACTACCCAAACATATTATCAGTCAAGTCTCCATGAAAAGCTTTCACCATTTTGCATGAAGATCCACAGATCTGGGGTCTCAGACTGATCAGAGAAACAAAGTTGGAGATCCAATTAGTCCCACGTGTCACTCTCCCCTTTAACCACTTGTGCCTTTCTACAGATTGTGAGACAGCAGGAGACAGAGCAGCTATTTAAATAAGAAGAGAACCAAATTACCAATGCTAGGCATTGCATTGTATAAAGAGGGTGCTATCTCCTGCTCTGGAGGAAAAAATTAAAAAAGACTTTCAATATCTGCTGAAATCTCAGGATTCGTTTGTGAAGTGGCTTATCCTGGAACATAAACTTTAAAAACTAATAGCAGATACAGGTTACTCTACTGGAGAGAGCGCAACTGCATTCCTTCAACCATCACGATACCTCACAACTAATACATATGTCACATGGCAAACGTGCCAGGCATCAGGGCACCCCAGGTGTTTGGGTACAGTTAACCACAGTGCCTGCTACTCTGCTCCACCTACTTCTACCTGTGCAAACGCTGCTGTGTTTGCTCAGATGTTTCCACCAGGTTAACACCACCACAGCAGGAAAAAAATAGTTACATGCTTCATTTTGAAAGTCAAAATGACAAAGTAGGGAAAGTTTTGGTTTGTATGTGAAGTATCTGTTTTTATTCCAGCATAACTGTTTGCTAGGCAATTATCAAGCCTATTTTTTAAAAAAAAATCACCCTCGCTCTCTTGAGAAATCATTATAGTTCTCCTTATTTAAAATGAAAACAAATAAAAATATCTAAACTGTTCAAATCCACATTTAGACCAGTTGTTAAGCATTAGTGAAATTCCTTGAGGAAGTGCAACTTTTACAAATTTGGACAGCTTGTTTCATTTCCCTAAGCTGTTTCTATATAATATCTTTGCCTAAAGGGTGGGGAAAAAGAAACAACAGCAGAACCTAAAAAAACCAAGTGTTTGTATGGACAAAAAAAAAAAACAGCCTCTTTTTAAAACTGACTTTTTATTACCAGAAGTTTCTGTCCATTCAATGGACCAAGAAGCTCAACAGGACCTGGCAGTGTGTGCTGGCAGCCCAGAAACCCAATTGCATCCAAACAAGCGTGACCAGCAGGTTGAGACAGGTGATTCTACCCCTATACTCTGCCCTCCTGAGACTCTACCTGGAGTTCTGTGTCCATCTCTGGGACCCCCAACATAAGAAAGACATTGACCTCTTGGAACTGGACCAGAGGAGGGCCACAAAGATTTTCAGAAGGCTGGATCTCCTATGAAAATGGGCTGAGAGAGCTGGGGTTGTTCAGCCTGGAGAAGAGAAGGGTTCCAGGAGGTTTTAAAAAAAAATTCTGGTACCTAAAGGGCCCTACAGGAGATATGGGGAAGGACTCTTTATCAGGGAATACAGTGACAGGATGAGGGGTAATAGTTTTAAATTGCAAGCAGGAAGATTTAAATTAGATTTATGAAGAAATTCTTTCCTGTGAGGATGGTGAGACACTGAAACAGGTTGCCCAGAGAAGCTGTGGATGACTCATCCCTGGAAGGGTTCAAGGCCAGGCTGGATGGGGCTTGGAGCAACCAGGTCTGGTGGGAGGTGTCCACCACCAACCCCTCTTCCCCACCACCACCAGGGCAGGGGGGTTGGAACTCAATCTTTAAGGTCCCTTCCAACTCTAGCAATTCTGTGGACTAAAGACTCTAATTAATTTCACAATGCCAGGGCTGCACATCCAAGGTGTGCAGCACATGCTAAAGCATAGCCCAGGACTAGTCAGAGGACTTAGGTTTTCTGGGAAGTTTTTTTGAATAGGAAAGTTCCTTCAAGTTTTTCTGTTGCTGCAGCCCTGGCAGCGCTGCCAGCTGTAGCTCTTCCTGAGGCCAAGAGCTCCATCACAGAAAAGCTTGAGAATTATTCAAAATATCAAAAAAACATCAAGCCCAGCTGTACTTTTTAGGACCAACCATGAGGCCTCTCTAACAGAGAAAGACTCTGAGACCAAATAAGCACTGAATTAAATGAGAACCCTCTTTATCCTGTTTCAAGATACGCCAGAGTGTCTGGATCACTGTTGGTACGGGGCCCTCAAGCTGTTCCTGGATGGAGTCACTTCAGGAAGGTTTAAGTACTGCTTCTTCCATGAAGAATAGTCACAAACTAGCAGCCCTCTCTCTTCTTACGTTACTCACGTTTCACATGGAGGAAAAAGCAAAACAAAAATTTGTTTTCGTGTAGATATTCATTCTCATATCTTTGATTCTTACTCTGTAGAAGACACCCTGAGCACGCTGGAACTTCCAAACCTATTTAAGTTCATGTTCCAACATAATGTTTTTTCTTGTGCTCCAATACCCCAATTACCTTTGATTACAGGGTCTGAGACATTGTTCACAGTTGGACTTGAGGAAACAGATGACCAAAGTGTCATAGGGCAAGATGTCACAAAGGATTGTGCATTTGGGTGAAACTCTTGAAGTGAGACTTAGCAGGCAACTTAAAGCAGGCCTTTTTGCAAATATTTTTACATAAACCCATCAAAACACACCGAGATCAGCACCTTATCCACAAGATCAAAGTGATAACAAAAGCATACTGATTTTTTGTCTAACAAGCAGCAGCGTTTCATTTGCAAAATGCTTAAGCAATGAAAATCAGTCTCAGACCTTCTGGGCTGCATAGTGAAGAGTGTGGCCAGCAGGTCGAGGGAGGTCATTCTCCCCCTCTACTCTGCACTGGTGAGGCCA
This sequence comes from Jacana jacana, assembly GCA_013400555.1. Lineage (NCBI taxonomy): Eukaryota > Metazoa > Chordata > Aves > Charadriiformes > Jacanidae > Jacana > Jacana jacana. The sequence goes on along the minus strand of VZTM01012487.1, from coordinate 144,826 downwards.
CAACTGGAATACTGCACCCAGTTCTGGGCTCCCCAGTTCAAGAGAGACAGGGAACTACTGGAGAGAGGATGGAGCCAGACACTTTTCAGTGGTTCCCAGTGACAGGACAAGGGGCACCGGCCACCAGCTAGAACACAGGAAGGTCCATTCAAATATGAGAAAAAACTTCTTTGGGGTGAGGGTGGCAGAGCCCTGGCAGAGGATGCCCAGGGAGGGTGTGGGGTCCCTTTCTCTGGAGACCTTCAAGCCCCACCTGGGTGCCGTCCTGAGTGATGTGCTCTGGGCAATCCTGCTTTAGCAGAAGAGTTGGACAAGATCATCTCTAGAGGTCCCTTCCAACTCTGACAATTCCATGATTCCATCACCTGTCCACAGGTACGGGGTATGAAATGATAATTTCATACCTTTTGTACCATTTCTGGTAACAGTTCTGTGTTCTCCACCACACACACACACTTCATCATACACTCTAGACACTTCCTTTCCTCGCAGAGTGAAAGACGACAAATCAAGCATTAAAAGCTATTTATGACCCCCCCCTGCTAAAAATGACTGCCACAGGATGCTAAGAGTGAAAAAACTTTAAACAAGATTAGGTCAGACAGGATGAGCTCTTCTGCCCTCTCACTCTGCACACTTCAGAGTACGCAGCAGCTGTGGAACTAAGCCAAAACACTGGCGTGCACAAGTCAAATTGGACATCATTTGTCATTGAAGACTACACATTTTCAAACAAGGCCCCAAATACTAAAGCTGGTTTCCAAGATCCTTTTAAAAACCTCTTTAACTTCTAGATAAACACTTTCTGAAAATATGAAAAACGGCTAGAAAAAAAGTGTTGCAGATTCAGTACATGAAGTACTTGCAGCAGTACTTCAAAAAACTCAGTGATTCCTCGCATTCACTTTTAGTTGCTCGGGAGGTTTTGATTTTTAGCTTATGTATTCCAGATATACCAGTCCAGTGTTTTAAAGAACCTAAAAATAGACCCTCATCATGTGAGTCAGAAAAATTAGAATATATAAAATCCCTGGTCAATTTAATGAACATTGAGCTGGTATAGCTGGAAAAATTTACATTTGCAGAAGGAAAAAAAAAAAACAATGCAGGGAATAAAAGCCTCCTAAGTCTGTTATTTCAGTGTGGGCGGGGAGGGAGATAAAGGACGAGTGTTGCTGCAGAGATTCTACAACTGATCATGTTTTTAACATATGGCATGGATGCACAAAAGCTCCATATGAGGAGCATTTTGGATACAGCTTTTTTTAAAATCGCAGGAATAAACAAGTAAAACAGAGTACTAGAAGCATCTCCACAGAGGGAACACCATATAAAACACTTGCTACCCCCTTTCTCTCCAAAGCTCGTTTCAGAACGGTCAGGGGGCACACTCCAACTGTGGATTTTGGCCAGAAGACCACAAGAGATTTCTCACTGTCCAGATTTCACAGCTACATTGGCTAGCAATATCTTTGTATTCTCCTGCCTTTTTGCCAATAATTTACTTGTCATTTAAGTTTCCAGGCTGCATCTGAAATCTGTATTAGGATGAGATCTGGACATATATCACTTAATGCTCTGCATACTTATTTTCACAGAAAACAGAACTAGGTCTGTAGCCCAGGCAGGAACTGCAGCACGTAGCAGCAAGCACCATGGAACAGATCCTAGATATACAGTAAGATCATTAGATTCACTAGGATTTGGGTTTTTTTTTTACTTTATCTTTTATTACTAGAAGACAACTCCAAACACCAAATACAAACTCGTGTATTAAAGTTTTAACAGTAGAAAGATTATCTTACCTCCTGTATTTCCCTTTTTTTTTGGCACTACTTCAGGAACAGAGATGACCTAAACAGTTCTGTGATTCTATGACTGCTGGCTCACAGGGAAGTGACCTCCCATTTTTCAGGGGATCATAAATATAAGAGCTAAAGATACTGTATTTAGTCTCATGCTTTCAGCATTACAGAGAAAACACATGAGAAAAAAAAAAAACAAAAAAAAAACAACAGAGAAGGAAAACCCCATAAGGCTTCTTTTTCTCCTCTGCTTTTGGAGCCTTACTTTAATTCTTGTTTCTCCCCAGCAATAGTCACACAGGTAGTTCATACACACAGTAATCAGAATAGGCTGATTACTCAAGGATTGAAAGAGAGGAAGAGAGAGAGAAAGGGAGGAAACAAGAAAAGAAAAGGTATATATTCAGTGATTATATGCCTAATGCCAGCTGAATTCTTTAACCTTGCCCATGCTTTTTCTCCTAAACTCTACATGTCTCTCCTCTCCCTATATTTCTTCCTCTTCAGAAGGAGAAGTCCTGCATGATCACACCTTCTAGACAACAAGAGTCATGTAGATTTCTGAAGGGCAAGTGGTTCAGAAAAGCAAGAAAAAGATTTACTGCTGAAACAAGTAAGAATTGATTTTTGCTTGGCTTTGCCAAGACTGTCCCAAGGTCTAATTTTTCCAAAGCGGTACCTCCTGAAAAGGAAAATTTGAACAATTAAGATTTTATTTTGCATAATTACTCTTGCAGCTTTCGGAGCTCAGTCAGCTTCACACAGAGTACGAGGAGCTTAGTGAGCAGCACAGCTCTGCATGGGTTTTATTTGGTAATGCCTTCGGTTCTAGTTATTGTAAATCTAACTGCAGCGTAATCTTCTAATCTCTTGTTCTGCTCATCAGTCTGACTCTTACATATGCCAATCTCTCATTGTTTAAGGAGAAGCTAAAAAACAGAAAAGAGATGGGAGAAACATTTAAAAGATGGAGATTGAGGGAATTGGTGCCAACTTGCACTCCTTAAGAAACTCATCTCTTCCATGAAACAGAAGAAGTTCTATGGAGAAAAGCTTAAATCCTCAAAGAAGTTCTTGAGAGCAAATAAACTTTGCTATTACCTGCTGAAACGTGGAGAATTTTGAAGGATACTTCACAAGTGATTGCCCTGGAATTATTTTCCAGTGTCTAAGCACCTAACTGCTTTCTCAAGCGATCTGAGAATCTGTTTGGATGTTGTCTTCAATCTGAATGCTAAAGAGCGCTGCATTTCGTTGTCACTGTCTTTAAACAGTAAGCAAATAGTAGGGATCTGCAATGTGCCTTTCTTCTAAGAAAAGATAAAATAAAAAGCCTGCAATTATCCCTGTGGGATACCCCATGTACCAGTGTGTACTCCCATACAAAAATGCCCATTATCTGTACTATTACAGACTGCAAAATGTGCACCTATAAGGCAGCACAGCAATTTATCAATGATGGTGCTGCTTTAAATAACTATGCTAGAAGAATGAGCATTAAACAACTTTTAATGCCTGCATCTACAGAAGACTTTTGTGGCACTAAGCCACGGATCTTTCTCATCTGAAATTTATATTTAGATCTGTAATTTCTTTTATCCAAATACCGATTTCTCATTGTTACAGAACATATGCTCTTCCTCAGAATAACTTGCTATTTTTGTACTATTACTCAGCCACATACTTCCACAAAGCTGCAAGTGTTACTTCAGATAAACTTAGCAGCTTTTTGGCCAGTTTCCATGTTACTTTAATGACAGAAGAAAAGACAACCAAGTGAAGAGTGCTCCTGTACCCCCTCCACCAAGCTGAAGCTTGCTTTAAGTGAGGGCAATGAAACCAGCTGTTTATCAGTCCCCAGTTGACTGGTGGGGATGAAGGGGAAGAAAAACGGACAAGTTCTTGCACATTTCCCCTCCGGTAGAAGTTCTTCAGACAGGAACAGTATCATATCCTATCTCTTAGGAACTCTGATGATTTTTTTTCTATTTTAAGTGTTTCTCAGTGGAAAATAGTAGTGGTCCGAATTGTAATATTATCTCATGAAAGGGTAAATGAAAGAGAACGTTAAACATCCAGATGATTTAACAGAAGTTTTTCATTAATCTGATAAACCATCTTTTTAAGTCTTTGATTTGATACTTTTAGCTACAGCAACTTGCCATTTCAAGTATTTCAGATAATTGACCATTGCCTCATTACTTGCTAGTCAGATGTTACACAACCTTAGAATGTAGGAGCCATCCCACCTCTCACAGGACATTTTTGCATCAGCTGCTATCATTAGGACACCAATCCCATTTCCCCCCTCTAGTCACAAATGACTGTGTAAGTCATTTCAGCAACAAAAAAGAACTTATTGTATCTCTAGAAGGAATTTAATGCAGCCAGACATTCATACTTTTTGCTATGTGTTTTTTGAAATACAGATATCCCCACACTTCAGCTACAAATAAAGTATTTCAGCATTCTCCTAAAGGAAGTAGCAGATTGTTTCCTACAGGATTTAAAAAACAAATGGACAGCATCCCTCTACTTCAGTCATCACGACAGATTCAAATTTGTACAGATATGGAAAAAGGAATTTAGCATGACAATTTTACTAGCTAAAACATGTTAGTCTTCTAAGTACACATAAGTTACCAACTATAGGCTTTCTTTTGTCTTACATAACTATTATATGTGGAGTTTAATCATATAAAGATGATGACTCACGTAAAGAATATTCAATTAAAATGTAAATATTCATAAAGAACATTCACATAAAAATCTCATGTGTTCAATCGCATAATTTGTACATATTCTACCCAATATGTCTTTAGAACCTGAAACTTATTATACAGGCACATGAATAGTTTTGTACCTAAAAAAATTCTGTAACTTAAATGAATTTTGATTCAAGTAATTTATTGAATCCTGATTTTATGTTAAGCCTAAAAAAAGTCTTGCTAAATTTAGTCACTTTGGGCCACTGACCTTCCTCTGTAGCTCCTCCCTAAGGAAGCAATTACATCTCTGTCCTGATAGATCTTCAATGTGTTTTGAAGAACTAGCATTTAAATAACCAGAAAGTTTCCATTTGCTTGGGGATGTTCTGGAAGGAAAAACACTGCTTAGAAGAATTACTTGAAACTACAACAAAAGGAAAAAGTTTAGGACACAAGAATTCTGAAAATCAATTGCAAATGAAGGTGTTTCATCACAGA
>VZTM01012487.1:85439-137039 GCA_013400555.1 Jacana jacana | reverse complement strand
AAAAAAGACCAGGAAAGAGATGAGAGTTTCCTCTTGCATTTCTGTTGTCATCATAATCCCGTGGTGCTCACGGGTAATCAAGAAACAGTCTGTACATACTTCTTTTTCCATTTTCTTTTCTGGCATTTTGTTATTTAAAGTATTTAACACTATTAAAGAAGCATAGAGAAAATTTTTATATTCTTAAAAAGCATGTATTTGAAGAAAAATCACATTAAAAAATTGATTCCAATACTGATTATTTTGGGAAATAATTACTAGCTATACATCTACCCTAATTATTATTAAAATGGTTTCATCTACTGAACCTCACCGACTATTTTCTTTAATATTAACTGATTGTAGCAAATGATACGGAAATCCCTCAGCAAACTCTTCCTACTATCAACATCCTTTCAAATAGAAAAAGGGATACATTACTTTAAAGGTTGTGGGGAAGGCTTTAAAAAAATAAAGTCAAGCAGAGAACACTATACTTCAAAAGGTACCCTGCACAGGAGACAATATATTACCAAATAGTATAAAATTTCATCTCTTTTATAAGAACTAGCCTGAGACCGACTCATTTCATCTGGTTTCTGGTCACTAAATATGACCAGATACAATGAGTCCTCTCCTTTATGAATACCAACATAACTGAAATCAGAAAGTCAACGCCAGAGAGACCACCATATCTGATTTCTAGCTTCTTGTAAAGCTGAATGGGCTTTATTAAGTCATATTCACTCTACCATGCAGTATGGCTGGATTTGAGATAACAGTACTTTTGAAAAGCCTTAATGTGGCAGTCATCATGAAAGGAACCTCAGGGATCATGTGGAAATTGTACCATGATATGATTCTGCTTGTGCAATAGACAAGACCAAATTTGACGAGAGAAAGGAGGTCTCTGAGGAAGGTATATCCATACTAAATTAAAGTTTTAGGAAAATATTGATGTTCACATTTGCTGTTCTACCAATAGTAGATATGATGAGAGAGATGCACTTCTCCCTGTCAGTCCCAGGGACCTGTTATTCCCCCAACCACCCTTAGATACTTCCACACCCTTGGCCATTCTAGCTCATCCTGCCTCCTCATAGTTGTGTAAACAATCAGAGTTTTGGAAACTGTTTTACAGAAGTGTTGGGTTTTGTTAAATGTAAACCATTTGCTTGTTACTTTGAGCAACCTGGTCTAGTGGGAGGTGTCCCTGTCCATGGCAGGCAGGTTGGAACTCTGTGACCTTTCTGTTCCCTTCCAACCCAAACCATTCTATGATTCTATGACTGAAATGAACCCAACAAGATTCTTGTTTAAAATGATCTACCTGGAAAAATAAATGTACCTGAGAGGGGACAGGAGAAGATCCTCTTCTGCCACATGCTCTCCTCTTACATCTCCTAATACATCTGCTACCAAAAGGAACAGTAATGTGGAAGAGCTCCGGTGCCTTCTTTAGCAGCTTATTTGTGCAGTTTGCGCCACTGACATTCAGAAAGAGAGTGGTCTACAAGGTCTGATAGCGATTTTCGACTTCAACCATCAACTTTGAGAGAGGTTATGGAAGTGCTCTGTGTTCAGCTACAGGGGTAAGGGAAAAAACAGGAGGAAACAGATCTGCGGCGTTTCATAAATGTCACGGTTGCAATCTGACTCGCAAAGATACATCTCCAAGGGAAATGCAAATCACATCAAAGGAGCTTGAAAATAATGGTCTATAAAAGGGAGGGCTGCGCAGTTCTAACAAGGCCCTTTTTTGGGAAACTGAAAAGAATGAGCAGATCTCACATAGTCCCAGTGAAACAAGCACCTCGGGCAACAAGCCCTGATACTCCCAGTGCTCTGCCATGACTATTCAGGCAGTGAAAAATAGGGATTTTCAGAGCACTTCAGTTTAACTTCTTATTACCAAATGATGGAAAGACTTGGCAGCTGTTAATTGTATTTACAGACTGTTCTATAATTTATTGAGTTTATGAATTACAAATAATCAGTTAAAGTGGCTCAGGATGAGTTTGTAGTGATGCTAGAACAGAGTAGCATTTATTGGCTTCAGTTATTGTGGATTTCCTGAGACAGGACTAAGAGCCAAACCTGGGTGAGAAAACAGCAAGTTTAAAACAAACAAAAAAATCCAAATAACCCAAACCCCCAAAAAAGCCATGTATAAAAGCATTTTTAGAAATTTCATCTTAAATGAAGAAAGCATTCAAAGGAAAAAAAAATCAAAATATAGGAAAACAAGCCAGATTTACTTTTAAAGAATAGTAGTTAAACAAGTTCAACTCTATTACGGATACTCATTCAGGATTAAGTTAACTCCATGCAGCTTAGTTCACTTCCAAACTAATATAAATTAAATTAAGGAAACTAATTCTGAAAGCATTCTGAACAAGGATCTAATGTAATTTAACTAATCCACTTCAACTTTAGTTAGTGCAGATTAATTTCTTGAGTGTGCGTCTGTAAACAAGCCTAAAGATCTTTCCAAGATCTGCCATGCAGAAAAACCTGGACAGTTTTAAGACCACATCATGTTTTTAAGGCACTCTATAAAAAGCATTAGCCTTTATTACAGCTTTCACTCTTTTGGTGCTTGATTTTGTTCTAAAAGGGGACATTTGCATTTCAATTATTAGATTTGGAATTTTTTTTTCTTTGGTAAATCAACTTTTTTGGTGGTGCTGTTAAAATTGGGGCAAGGATGTGTCTTCAGACTACTTCTAGAAGTAATCACAGGGGGATATTTCCAGCTAAGCCTAGAAACAGTCATAAACAACCATTTCTGCATACGTGAGCATATATCTTCATTAAAAAAATTACCATTTTCTAGAATCATAAAGGTTTATCTTAAATTATTCTTAAAGTGAAACATTGCAGCATGTGAAATCTGTGGTCATTTTGCTGTTCTCAGTGTTTTAACCCTTATCTACATATATATACACACACACTCAGAACCTAATCTTAAACATTACAAAGAAATACTCTAACTTACTTTCACATACAAACTCAAGCAGGTAGTAAAATATTCTAAAATTATCTATAGCTTTGTTTTAACCCTTATCTACATGTGCTTGTATTATTTCTCAGGCCATGCATAGAGAGAAGGAAAGGAGGAACAGCAAAGGAGGCTGTGCTACAATGGAACAAGGAAGAATCCTGAACTAAATTCTTGGAGATATTAAACATTTCTCAGTCAGCAAGTCTAGAATTTCTTAGATTTGGCAATATGTTCATTTAATTCAACTAAAACAAAATCTTGCAAGCCAGGGCAACGCTGCCTTCTCCTCACCCGTCCTCACTCACACATCAGCACAGCTTTCACAGCCTCCAGCCCCTAAAAGTCTCCCATTGAGTGGCTCCTGCAACTGCTTCCAGGAGTTTTTCAGTCAAAAATGAACTGGATCAGCAAAGCCCTCATATTTAAGCTATTACTATCAATCCAATTGCTATAATACAGCAGAGTGCATTCAGAGAAGGTGCTTTAGGTCCCAGTACGCTCAGCGATCTCTGGCTAAGAGAAGCGACTGATAAGAGCAAGCAGCCTCTTCTAGCACAGCATCCTGCTGGATGCACCTCAGTCAACACCTTATCGTGATCAATGTTAGACCTGGATTTAACCAAACAACTAAATACATTTCAAACAACTGATAATCAGTTCCAATCAAAAATTCTTCCAGCCAAAATGCATGCTAAAAACATGGGAATGAGAGATTCTTTCTTGTGATGCCTCTTAAGAGAAATATTTAGATACCTCATACGGCACTTGAGAAGGAAGTTACTTGAATCTTTAAACATTAGAGTACAAGCACTAAATTCAGAAGCCAACGATTTATTCCAAATCGGGTCAAAATCATCCCGTCCTGCTCTTCACTTAAAAGTAACCAGCTCCTGTGGTACACCCAGTTTACTGAAGATCTTCACTAGCACAACATTCTTCTTTGCTTGTACCCATTCAGATCAGCTGAACAGAACAATCTCCTAACAGTGATAGCTAATTTCATGTCTAACCTTAATCTCCTCATGAGATAAGTGGAAAAGGAAGATAAGGAGTAGATACGCAAAGCCTTATTTCTCTCCTCTACCTGTTCCTTAACAGAGAAAATGCTGAAATCTTAACCAAAGAGCTCAAGAGATCATTTCCCCTTTCTTTCTGGTTCTCCTGTATAGAAGTGGCTCATAATTATCTTATGGTAAACAGGCTGGGAACCATTTTTAGGTCACTGACAAAATATTGAAGTGAGAAAGCCTGGAGCAATCAAATCATCACAGAGCTTCTCCTACAGCTGGGATGATCTAAATCCAAACACTCATCAGTTTAAGACTTCATGTCATGTATACAGCTACTTAAAAATTCATCTGCACAGCTTTATCACTTCTGCTGTCAAAAACTAGTAAATTCCTATGATTTGATTTCAACCTAAAACATCTTAGAACGTGACTACAAGTGTTTCTATTTTAAGATCTACTTGTAAATTGAACCTGCAATCATGTTCAGGCAAGGACACGTTTGCAAGTTCTTAAATCACTACTTTTCAGCAAATGATCAAACAGACCAAACAAGTGCAAGGGTTTTGGGTTTGTGGGGGTTTTAAAAAAGTAGATTAACACTTTTTCAAAGCACTTTTGAAAGTTATTTTCATGCTGAAATGCTTCCAAAAATGCTCGTAACCTAAAAGTCTGCTTGGCATCAATTAGTAGAAAAAAATTACAGGCCACAAAAAGACTGATTAATCTACTTCCTGTGGTTCAAAAAAAATAAATAAATCTCATGACTCACAAGCATGACAGGTGCAAAAGAAGTCAAAGAGAGAATGCCACACTACCCATTTCAGACACACCACAGTGTAGATACACTTAAATAAAAGCATTTAGGGGGAAAAAAAAAAAATAAAAAAGAAATCAAGACATTTATCTTACCACACCCATCACTGAGCTAGTTGAGAAAGCTAGTACTACCTTCAGAGACAGGCTGGAATTTTTGTTTCTCACAAGAGGCTTAAATTTATAAGATGATGACAATTTGTGTGGCAGCCATTGAGAATGAGGAATTCCGAGAGACTGGATGAAAGAAAAATTCTTACTGAACATAAAGAAAGTTTTGTGGAGAGAAAGGCATTTCATGCAGAGAATGTAATGACAAAATGAAAAAACATCACTAAAACACCAAGATCTTAACTAAACCCAGTTATAGAAAATGTAAAACACCGATAGGAGAAGGATGTGGAGACATTTAATAATTCGAGTGCTTCATGCCAGCTCTCTGTAATCTGTGTCACAGAATGCTATGGGGTTGGAAGGGACCTCTGTAGATCCATCTAGTCCAAAACCCCTGCCAAAGCAGGTCCACCCACAGCAGGTTGCACAGGAACGTATCCAGGTGGTTTTGAATGTTTCCAGAGACAGAGACTCCACCACCTCTCTGGACAGCCTCTTCCAGGGCTCTGCCACCCTCAGAGGAAATAAATTCCTCCTCATGTTTAGATGGAGCTTCTTATGTTTAAGTTTGTGCCCGCTACTTCTCGTGTGTCACTGGGCACCACTTAAAAAAAGTGGCCCCATCCTCCTTACAGCCATCCTTTAAGTATTTATAGGGGTTGATCAGATCCTCTCCCTCATTCTTCTCCAGGCTAAAAGTCCCTCAGCCTCTCCTCCTGCAAACTGAACACAGTGTTCCAGATGGGGCCTCACCAGGGCAGAGTAGAGGGGCAGGATAACCTCCCTTGATCTGCTGGTCACATACTTCTTGATGCACCCCAGGATGCCATTGGCCTTCTTGGCCAAAAGGGCACATTGCCAGGTCATGGTCATCCTGTTGTCTACTAGGACTCCCAGGTCTTTTTCATCATCTGTCTGGAAAGTAGGCATCTCAGTTCTGGTTTTTGAAAGCCTTTGTTTAAACCAACACTCATTTCTGGATCTTCTGAACAACAGTCTTCATCTATCATCATCGCTTGGAAATCTGATCTCTGCTTTTCAGGTCTGTACAGCTTGGCTTCTGGTACAACAAGTTCCTAAAAGGGGCCACATCCTCAAATACATTCCACCTCCTTTGCCAAGATTTCCACATAATCATAAAGCACAACATGAGTCCAGTTAGGCAAGTACTAGATGGAATAGCAATTTATATGCACACCGGCAGCAGGGTCTGGAGGCTGTGCAATGCCACAGCACAGTCCCCCAGCTGCACATCAGTAGACCTCGTAAACAGAGTTAAGATGATTCTTGCAGGTTGCAATATTTACCTTCATGCTTCTCAAAGCAGAATTCTCTGCCCCAGATGGTTCCAAATCTAATGAAGTTGGCTTGAGCTTACGTTTCCCACTTCCTAGAGTAGTCACCGAGACTCCGAAATACAGTCTGAACACAGGTCCCTAGCTGGTCAATAATGGAAACAGTCCACCCTCAGAACAGACTTTGGTTTTAGAACCATCAGTTAAGCAGAAGTGCTGCAAGGAACCCACCCTGAAATCACACGGGCTGTTGTTCTGAGGTAGACTTGCCAGGTATCATTCTGACAAACTTCCCATATTTTGTGCAATGCTTCACCCCTACAAGTACTTTACTCCCCACAAGTCCCACTGGCCGTTACACCATTAGTTTCCTTTAAATCATTCTTCCCTTGCTTGCAGTGGGGTTGTTCCCAGAGCAAGAGCCCCCTTGTACAAAGGTGCACAGTCATAACCGGGTTCCTGCCGAACCCAGCTGGGAGCAGTTGCTGTGTGTGCCTTTCGGTATCGCGTAACCTTCCTCTGGCTTACCCACGTGGAGAAATATTAAAATAAATTAACATTTTACTGGCTGTCTAATTGGAAGTGTCTGCTCCAAACAAATATGTTTATCAAACAGTTTGACTGGGAAAATACATTACTGTAGCTGTAGTTACCCAAATTACATGCTGTCTAAAGCAAAAAGGGCAAAAGCCATCTGGCTCCATATAACTTATATTTTCTAGACAGCTTGCAGCTGGTTCTGATTAAGCAGCATCTCAGTACTCCCAGAGATCTATTTTTAACTCTGCAAGTTTATTTTTAGGGCTCACACATCCCAGGCACATGGTGTTTACATTAATAAATGAACAACCGCCTACAGTTCAGCAAAGCTTTGTGTGATTCTTGTGGCACCGTCACTGCACGGCATCGATGGAGGGTTAAATAAAACATCATGGGTGCTAATTAGAGAGACCTTGCCCACCTCCTGGCTCTTTACAGGAGTGCAAAAAGCATCACTGGAGAGCCTGAACGGCAGGAAGAAGGTGGTAGAAAACAGGATCATTTCCTTCAGAAGTAACACAGGGAAGCAAGTACATATCTCCTGGCCAACCCCTCCCCACAAAATTGTCTTTTTTTTTTTCACATGGAATCTATAGATTGCCCAGACAGCTCACCTCTGTATGTTACACGGCTACATGTATAAAGCTGTGGAAGTGCTGTCCTTGCCACCCAAGAACATTCATGCTGAACAGGAAAACAACGTACAATGTGCAAGGAGTGAAAGCTGCTACCAAAGCTCCAACATCACCAGAAGAGTGGATGCTGCAAACCCAGGAAGCATTAGCAGACCAATCTGCAGAAGGGGTTACAGAGACACATACACAGTGTTTCCACATGAGTTCTGATTGTAAAATACCAGTGTGTTCCTGTACCATCAAAACATCCCTTTCACAAGGATATTAAATACACCCACCAGAAAGGTTCAACAGAGGTGGGCAAGAGAGGCTTTGGGGGGTGGTTGAGTTTTGGAGTTTTTTTTAATTCTTATTATTGTATTATTTTTGAGTCTTTATTTTTTTCTTTCCTTGGTATAACTAAACTGCAACATATATATATATTTTTTTTTTNCCCCCCTGTCACAGCAGGTCCACCCAGAGCAGGTTGCACAGGAACATGTCCAGGTGGGTTTTGAATGTCTCCAGAGACAGAGACTGCACCACCTCTCCAGGCAGCTTCTTCCAGGGCTCTGCCACCCTCAAAGGATGTAAATTCCTCATGTTTCAGATGGAATTTCTTCTGTTCAATTTTGTGCCCATTTCCTCTTGTCCTCTCACTTGACACCACTGAAAAAGAGACTAGCCCCTTCCTCCTAACACCCTCCCCTAAAGTATTCATAGGTGTTGATTAGATGCCCCCTCAGTCTTCTCCAAATTAAAAAGACCCAAGTCCCTCAGCCATTCCTCATTGGAGAGATGCTCCAGGCTCCTAATCATCTTTGTAGTCCTCTGTTGTACTCCCTCCAGCAGTTCCCTGTCCTTCTTGAACTGGGGAGCCCAGAGCTGGATGCAGTGCTCCAGATGGCGCCTCACCAAGGCAGAGTAGAAAACAAACCAGTAACCAACTAGAAAGAAGTTAAACTAAAGCTAACCCATGCCACAAATTTATACTACTACATTTTGGATGGACTTGCAACCTGTTGTGTTGCCCAGACTACTGTGCACCATATGTGCAACCTCCTCCACCTCTGAGCCCTCACTCTTCCAAACCAGCCTAAGGGAGCTGCCAGTGCTCTGAGGGAGGGTATGCTCCTAGAGTTTGGTTCTCAATAAAGGTAACAGAAAGGATTATTCATCCTGAAAGTAAAATGTTTCCACTTCTTCCTAAAACACTGTCCACAGGTAAGTAGATACAACACATCAAAGTAATCCTGGTATCCCTTTAATAAGCAATTAAGGGAATTTGCTCTTTCAGCCCACACCACTGAGCTACCTCAGTAATCTAACACTCTGAAAGTCGTTGCAGTTAAATACCTTAAAATCCCATCAGTGGGAATGTTTTCAGCACCATAAAGTACTGCCTAGCTGTAAAGTGTTAGCCAACTCCGGAACAATTCACCATTTCAGCAGCTAGGCATGCAGAGCGTCAGAGAAACTGGTCCCAGTTCCCTTGTGACACTGAGGACCAGTGCCAAGCGGAAGGGAGGCTTATTTCCCCAGGAAGTTCTTTTAAAAGATTTCTTTTCCTTACTCACACTTTAGACACACTTATTCTCATGTATTCTGTTTCTGCCTATGCCTTCTCTCCATACCTTTTCTCTATGTCATTGTTCCTTACTCTTTTAAGCCAAGGCCAGTGTTTACCTCCCTGCCCCTCCAAGGCTTGTAAGGTCTCCACTCTCTCCCCTTTTCCTTTTTCTACTTTCCTTTCAATTCACTGTGTCAAGGTCTTTCTTCCTAATCCTCTTCTACATGCAAACACTGCTTTTGTTCTGTTATTCAGCTGATTTGTTGGAGAGTTTCTTCCTGTTACTGCAAGAACTATACTAATTTCCCACGTACAGAGAGATCTGCACCCCAAGTGCAGCTACTGCACTCATTTCCTAGTGTCACCCTGCCAGAGAAAGAAATGGTGCCTCTACTAGGCACCTTCTAATCAGGTAACGTCTAATCAGCTAATTGAAATCCAAACACAATTTGCTATCTATCACAGACTCTTTGGATGGAGTGCATTAAAGGAGTGCTCACAGGGGAACAGCTGCATTTTTTGGTGAGGGAGGGCAAGAAAACTCTTCAAGTGCATCCAAGGTCAATGCATGAAAGACATGTCCTGATAGACCAGTTTGGAGAGGTAAAACATTGATGAAGTCAGAGAAATCACATTGGGGAAAGGTGATGTAGTATTTCATACAGCGGCAGTAAAATCATTCCTCTCCTGCTCTTCACAAAACAGCTGAACAGACAAGACAAAGTGCTCTGCCTATTTCAGGATTTTCATGTCTTAGCTTACACTCACTTGTGAAATTTGTCCACAAGAAACTGTCGAGGGCAACTGCTGAGTGTTTTGATACAGAAAAAGGATATTCATCAGGACCTGAGGCAGCTTTTGAGCAACCTAAGAGTCCTCTCTGCACCCGCAGCAACTATTGAAAGCTGAGTCTGGGATATCTAAATGAGCTGTATTCACTTCAAGTCACTGAAGATACACTTCAAGGCCAGAGGAACAGCTACAGGCACCTCAGGGGAAGCTGTGAAAGATAGCTGATGTCGGTTTTCTTCCTGCAGTGTGTGAATCGTGCACTGGCCTTTATGGCAGGGTACTGCCTCAAAATAGCACTGCCTCAGAATACAGACTAACCGTACTTCTCAGACTGGTTTATGCTTCTTGAGTTCAGTTTGGTTTTGTTTGGTTTTTTGTTGTTTTTTTTTAAGCAGGGGTTCTGCCATGCTTCTTCCTATTAATTACCTTCTCTGGAAATACAGCACAGATATAGTCCATGAGACACAATAATTACACAATAAACAATAATTACTTGCATAATTTTATAAATGAGANCCCCAAGCCTGTAGCGATGCATGGGGTTGTTGTGGCCCAAGTGCAGGACCCGACACTTCTGTCACTTCCAGGTGGCACCTTAAAAATCTAAGGGAAAAGCACCTTAAAAATCTAATGGAAAACTGCAAAAGAAGAGATTTTTAAAGTGTGATCTATGAGAAAAAGTTTAAAAAAAATGGATTTTTGCAGTCTAGTAAAGAGAAGATTCGACAGAAACACTAGCAAACACTATTCTAGGAGAAGAACATTCAATAGTGAGGGGAGAAAAATAGCAGAGCAGCCATCACTTGCTCTCATCAGATTCAAAGCCATTAACTACAATTCCTAAACAAAGGGCACTTTGGGTAGGAATTCAGAAATATTAGAACAGCTCAGTGCTTTGTTTTGGCAGAAGATACCAAAGCGTTAAACAGGAAAAAAAAAAAAAAAAAAGAAGTTAAACTCAAAATATCCCACATTTAACAAGTGGGAGCTTTGTCAAACCAACTCAGGTCACCCTCCTTTCTGCCAGAATCTCCAGCTAGAGGCCAGGACCTGGAAGGGAGACAACTCTGGCACAGGCACCGAGGTTGACAAGAACATCACTACTCATCACAGCCCCAAGAACTGCAGTCCTCACCAAAATTAGGCATTACACTAGGGACCCTGACAGCTGCTCAGCTTTGCCATAAATAAGAAAATAAAAACAAAGCCAAAAAAAAAAAAAGATAAGAAAAAGAAGGGGGGGAGCATGAAGTAGGGATTGTGTGATCTCAAAATCCTCCCCCACAGTGAGCAACAGTCCAAACTCAGGTCTTCCGTGTTATTCAGCTTCAGACCACATTAAAGCTTTGAACAAACTTCTCAGAGTTTACAAATCCTGCATATCTAACCTGAAGTGTTAAACAAATCGATATAACTAGTAGAGATATAAATAGAAAGAATAGGAACCTTATGTTTCTAAGTATAATCACACCTGGAAGCAAGTCATACAGGGGGACTGTGGAATTCATTGCGTCATTAACTTTTAAGACAGGTGGTTTTCTAGTCCTTTTAGAAATGCTCTTGTTTTTTAAGTATGCCCTGAGGCAGGTTCAAACCATGAGCTTCGTTGGTTCAACAGAACTTGGATCCAGCCCACAGCAATCACATCCTTGCCTGAAGTAAAGTCTGCCCCTCTCCCTCAAATCATACCTTGAAGTCCCTTTAGACCTTCATTTGGTGAACACTACAAAGAGGTACTTAATTTCTGGATTAAGATCCTGCACGCGCTGTAAGATTTCAGACTTCACAAGGAAGTTTTGTAATTGTCACCAGCTCCAAAATTAAGGTGCTACAAAATAGTCCCGCTTCTTGTGAGTTACCTAATCTGCAAATTACCTGCTACAAGTGTTATAATTATCACTGCAGAAACACTTATTCTGCAGAAACACATCTGGGCTGCTAAAGACAAAATCAGGAGGTGGTGGGTGGGTGGGAAAAACTTAAGAGTTGGCAAACACATCTTTTTTTAGGATATTCAATATTGTCAATGTTCATGCAGTTTATCTAGTCTAATGAATGAAGAAACAAGAAAGTTCTTGCTCATGGTGTCTTGTCTAACTTTCTGTACTTGTCTAACATTTAGAACAGATTGTCACAAAAAAATGTAGATGTTATAAATTCACATAGGAAAATACTAATTGCATGATCTTTCAACAAAGTGTATTTCACGTATTTTTAACTGCTTTGTGTTGCATACATCTTTATGAATATGAAAGAATATGTGGCAGTCAGATGCTGAAATATCACTTTAGAAGTGATACGCTGTATGACAGAGGATGTGACCTTGTTGGTCTTCTCTTTCAGCTAGAGACCCGACAAACAAAAACGTTCTGAGCCTCCAAATCCTGTATGTACAGAATCAGGAATTCTTAACATTTGGAGACAAGAAATGACCAGTAAAGCAAAGTTGTGCTAAAAAGCCTGTAGTATTTCTCTCCAGCTTTACCTGGGGCTTGGTGATCCCACAGTTCTGGAGTCTGACTGTGCTCCTCCTGCTCAAGAATCACTCATGATCATTTCTTTCAGAGGTAGAACATGAGTTAATCACTCTTTTTTTCCTCCCTCTCCTTCCTTACCTTGCCCATACCATTGGTCGTGTGGCTATATAGTAAACCACAATGAGAAAACAACCCAGGCTAAAACCAACCCTTTCTGCCTTGGGAACAGCTGAGCCTGGATCAGTTCCCACAATCTGTTTTATCCTGCAGCCACACAAATAAATATACCTGGCAGGACCCAGCTATCCACAAGAAGAGCGAGAACAACAGTCAGGCAGTCACTAGAGCTGCTTATTCTGGCACTGCCACTGAAAAAGTCATTTCTCAAAATGTAACTTCCCCTTGGTGGTTTTTTATTTGAATCGTGAGTTCCCTGTTCACAGGCTTCCCAGCCTGCTCTCCTGCCCTACAGGCGACTGTCCCACCTTCTGCCCCCTCACCATCACAGACAGGCAGCAATGAGTCCTGACACCGAAAATCATTTAGTAAATGACTGAAGTGAAACAGCCACTTGATGAGGAAAAACATCACTCAATGAGTTTGCTGTGGTGCAGGGAACCATGAGCATCTTCTACACCGCTTGTGTTTTCAGCTATAAAGAACCCTGATAATAGCAACATCAGGAAAGGATTTGTTTTGTTTACATGCATTCTGCAAAATACATACTATATACTGTACATGTAAATATATACAAAATACATACTGCAAAATTCTCCCCACAAAATATGAGGACCAACAGGCAAATAGAATATGGCTAAGAAGCACCTGGACAAGCCCAAACTTTACTTAATTGGCCCTGGGAGATAATTAATTGGGTATTTTTAATAAAGCAACACCTAAACAGCATGCCAGACAGTACACTGAAGCAAACCATGTTTGTAGATAATCAGATTATGGGGTCTTCCAAGAGCAGGAATGAAATTCAGATGCTGGGAGGAGAACAAAGAAAAGGGAGAGATAAAAAATAGGGAAAAATTAACATGAAGAGCAGATACAGATGTTACACTTAGCCAAGACTGGTCCACCCTGTGAGGCATCAGGATTTCTTAAACTTGGTACGTACTCAGTATGTGACATCCCAGCTATATATGTAGGAAGTTCAAATTTGACAGTAATCCCTCCAATAAGAAGAAAATACCTATGCCCTGGGCTGCATGGAATTGAGCACAGGATCAGGCATGGCATCTGCTGACATTAGAGAGGGCAAGGGTATTTCTTTAGCTGAGCTGCTTCAGGTCCTGACTTGGTTTGGAATTACACATTTTTATTCCCAGAGCCAATATGTATACCTAGGGATGGCTTTACAGTTTAAGCTCTAAAGAGTTTGATTTGAGCGAAGCCAAGCTTTTCTAAGGAAGCCAGGATGCTCCCACTGCATAAGCTTCCTGCATGCAGAATGATTTTAGGATTCCAGGCCATAACCAGTAGAAGCAGAGTTGGTTAAATATTTCCTGGGAGACTGGAATTCAAACTTCTAGGTTTGGAGGTTTTCCAGACTTACTCAGAGTGAGGGCAGACTTCTATTCAGCAAAAACACATCAATATTCTGCAATGCATTTAGTGACAATCGAAGCAGGTTCTGGGTGGCTGTTGGGATTTATAGTTTGTAAGGATGAGCCACATGAGGAATTAAGACTCCTCTTTATCCAGCATATTCCAACGGTGAATTACCAACACTGCTGAAAAAAGGAGCCCCTTTACTCATCTGAATTTGTCTAGCTTCAGCCTTCAGGCACAAGATCTCATTAAATATTCCTGTTAGGAGTAAGCATCTTATGTAGCAGAAATCTGCGCTCATGGCACTCGTATATAAAAAGATTCATCAGTCAAAGCAGCAAAGAAAAAAATCAGCAGAAGAAAACAGAATGACTGAATTCCCAGAGCTTCTTTCAATAAAGTATATTTTCTAGACACTTATTTCTGTAAACTCTTTTTCAAAGCCCCTTCTGAAGCACTGCTATCAGAATTAGAACCAATACTCCAAGAAGAGTTTTCTTCACTTAATCTACATGGAGGCTGAAGGAAAAGTTTTGGTTGATCCTAACCAGGTCTCTTAGAGACAGACAGAATATGTTTTAGAGTAATTATATAACAATCATTAATCAAAATATTCATCTGTTCATAGCATCTACTGCTGGTGCAGGGATGGTTACTGGACTGCAACATAACCTTTCACTGCATTTTCATTTTTAAAGGGGCAGTAGGAACGTAATCCCATAGCATTTTCTATTCTTAGTTTTTACTAATATGAAGAAAATGATTTATGAAAAAAACAGAGCTAAGCAGAACAAGAAAACGGGGGGAGTCAGCTTTGCAGAGAGGAAGAACAAGCTATTCCTCAAGAGGAACAAACAAACGCCTATTAAAGCAATTCAGAATCCAAATGACAGGGAAGCAATCCAACCAGAGAAACCAGCAGAATCCAGCACACAGCTTCTCTCTCTCCCCACTCAGTTCATTAAGAAAGGAAAAATCACTTCTAACGGACTACAGCAACAGGCATCCCCTTGCATGATACTTGAAGGCCTGGAAAAGTAAGCAATGGTTTTGAAGTTTGGACAGGGATTTCCAAAATATTATATATCAGACCAGGATTTTAATTCAGTAATTACAGATATATGAAAGAGCTGATTTCACCCAGGTGCAAGTATGTAAACCACACATCGTTTTAATTTGTTCTCAGCAGCAGGCACACATTGTTGTGCTTTTGAAAACCAGCATGATTCCCCATGACACTGAAAAGCTCTCCCTCTAATCAATAACCAGCTTCCCACAGCAGCTTTTCACCTGTTTGCAACAGGAAAAGGAAGAACTGGGTGAACTGCATGTGTTTTAACAGAGGGGCTGCAATACTAAAACGATGCCCGTTTAGCACCAGTTTGTAGCATCTAGAAACTGCTGGGCAGTTTAGAAAGGAAGATGCCTGGAGCTCTTCAACATCTATTACTATCACTTGCCCCTCTTCCCTAACAGATGAGTCTACCCCCGTGATTTCATGAACAACTTCAGAGTTTGGTTTTTTTAATAGTATTTACTCAATTTAACTATTCCAACGTTACTTCTGATTTCAAGGCAAAAAGCAAAGCATTGAATCTGAAAGATCTGGGTGACAGGAGAGGGAAAGGGGAGAAGAGATGAGACCTCTCTGGACTTACACCCCCTTCTCAGGGTGCAAAATGAAAACCTAGGGCTGTCGTGCCTCCATGATCTTTTATCCCTACAGAAATATTTCTAGTCCACCCTTCCTTATAAAGTGCTGTTTTTCTTTGGAAAAAATGTAAGAAATACTGTATCAAATCAACACATGCTTTAAATGAAGTGATCTCCTGTTCAGAAGCGTAACAGCCTTTGCAAGGGTTGGAAACCTTGGAAACTGAGCTGGTGGGCACACAACAGACACCACCATGTTAACAAGAGATGCATTTCAAAGTATTAGATAGTTAGAGCCAAACAACTCCAAAATACATCTCTGAGCATCATTAATTCACTACTTGACCACTGGGTATTATTTAGTATTTTAAAAAAACAAAAGTCTCTCTCAAAACCATAGTTTAACTGTTCCCTGTAAGAGCAAATAAATATTTTCTTTTTATGCAGATGGATCACTTCAGAGCATGCAATGGCAACAGGATGTAAACATTTCCTTAATGATCTCGCAATTTATAACAAGCAAAGCAAACAAGCAAACATCAGCACCTTCCCCTGCTGGGATTCAGCATTTACTTTATAGCTCCACAGATCCTCCCTTAGGGTTCAAAGCCTTGAGATCAATTTAATAGGTTGCAGTGTTGTTGCAAGTAGATGTTGCTGCTCTGGAGACCTCTCCATTGCATCATGTAAGGAAACACGTAGGTGCCTGGGTGCTGCTAACAAACCCTATCGCAAGAGGTTCCTCGGGTAAGTCTTGAATAAAACATGCATAGCTCTTGCTTGTTCCACATTGGGTCTTTCAATGTGCTTTCTGACAGTTTAAGTATGAAGGGAAAGCAATTCTAAAGAAATAATTATTTCCTCCACTTAGCATATCACATTATAAAAATAGAGAATTTTAGCACAGCACACAACGCTTGAAGCTTTCTACAGCATCTCAATTTTCTCATTGACAGAGCCAGCCAGCCATGCAGTAGGCTGGCCTGTACCATTTATTTACAGATTAATACTGCTTTACCAGTTTGCCTCTGTTTTTTTTTCTTCTCTTCATTTTTTTAAAGTGTACTTATCTTCTAGCTAAACAGCATAGAATCATAGAATCATAGAATCATTTAGGTTGGAAGAGACCCTTGGGATCATCAAGTCCAACCGTCAGCCCTACTCTACAAGTTCTCCCCTACACTAGATCCCTCAACACCACATCTAATCTGCTCTTAAACACAGTCAGGGAGGGTGACTCCACCACCTCCCTGGGCAGCCCATTCCACTGACTGACCACTCTCTCCGTGCAGCATGTACCAATGTACCTGTAAGCACTATATATAAAGTGGGCTAGGTAACTTGTCAAATGAAAAATACTACTACCATTCTGTTGTAACCTATAACCATGAGCTCAAATATTGATATTTACAATATATTATGGAGATGTTCACAGATCTATCTTACATATAAGACACATTGATTTGTATTCAAATGAGGTAGCATCCAGGTATTACACAGTAGAAAAAGTGTTATTAAATACTGTCTGAATTAAATGGGAATGTTTAACGTTTCCTGCTTAGAAATTATTTCAAGCTGCCCTAACCACTGGCTGTAACTGAATATAGCCACCTACCCCCTGAAGAAGCACACGACTGAAAAAAGCAAGAGCAGAAAACCCTCTTACTCTAATACTATTAGACACATGTCCAGCAGGCTTTTGCCACTTAAACTATACGCCACAAATGCAAGAACTGCCTTCCACAGGCTAACCATCACAGGAACAAGCTGCTCACATCGGTGCCAATCCAATTCTTTTTTTCTTAATTTCCCTCCTTTAGTCCACAGCATTCACTTCAAGCAGGATGCAAGACCAAAGTCCAATTAATCCTGCCTCATTTCCCTTTCACTGAGGGAAAGGGCAACAAGGATCCTGCGGGTGATGTTGCCCTTGAACACTGCAGCTCTGCATGTGCCACCAAGGTGGTTTGACACAGCTGGTGAAGTAGCTCAGAGTTTTCACAGGCAAATTATAACAATGAGGGACACTAAGGACTAGATTTAAAGATATTTAGGCACCTAACCCTTAGTGAAAGCAAGGTTTCTAAATTGTCTAAACACTTTTACAGGTAATCTGTTTATATGGATTTTTTTTGTCCTTTAGTGGATTTGGGAAGACAACAAACAAATGCATATTTACAATATGCTTCTTCATAGAAATAAGAATATTGGAAAGTTTACTTTCTTTTTGCAAGAACCAATTTTTGACTGTTTCTGCAGACTATCTAATGCAAGATAAGAGATGTTAGGTACCAAATCCACTGAAATATCTTGGAATTTTAACGGCATGTTTAGGAACATACAAGATTATTTCATATTAATCACCACTAGGTTACAGATAAAACAGAAGACATGCCTTTCTACTGGATGCCCCATGATGCTTGGGTGGATAAATCACTGCATGCACTAAATTGTACTGTAAAAGAAAGAGGCCGAGCGTGAAGCCCAGCTACACTTGACTCCATTTAATGTAAAAGCAGTTATTGCCAGTTTTCAACACTACAGCCAACAGTTCCCCAAAAATCCTCACTGAATTACATTTCTAGGAGACTGGGCATTTAGCAGATAAATACAGCTCACTAACTATTACAGTGTTTTCCCTGATGCTTTTATAGGCTGTTTGCACAGAACCAAAGCAGTCGTAAAACAAGCCACCTGTAAAGGGTTATTTTACCAACAGCACTAGAAATAGATACTTCGAGTGTGGGTGAACAAAGTGCGAACCATATGGGATGTTGCACAGACTTGGATTGGGGACTCTCAATCCTCAAAAAGAACTGAAGTTAAGGCATGCTCTGTGTGCAGCATTCTCTCTCTTTGGAAGTTTCAACACTGGGGGTTCAGCCACTAATAGTTTCCTTTCTATCAGCCAAACCTCTAGTAACATATTTTGCAGGTGTTGAACCTGCTTTATGCAGCTTCAAAGGTCACTGTTAATTACAGATGCCTGAAGGGGAAAGTTCTACAGAGAATGCCCAATGTGAGCAAACAACTTTGGAGCTAAAAAGAAAGATAAGAGAAGTCCATTTGTACTTTTTTAAACAAGACTATTGTGCAAAGGCAGATAACATTTTATTTCATAATATTTGTATTTAGTCATTAAGTTAAGATGCCTATTCATTTCCAATCACAATACAGAGTTTTCTTAATGAACTCTACAAAAGTGTTTTAAAGAGCAGTGTGTGGTCACACTGCCTTTATAATTCAGCCAGGATAAGGTACCCCCAAACCAGCTTTTTTATGCCTGTGTAGCCTGTGCTGTTTGACAGGACAACCATATCTTGTGAAGTGCGGCTGGTATCTCTTGCCAAATCCATTGCACCAACACAAAGGATTCCATACATCCTAACACAGGACAGACTTCTGCCAGAGTGAGGTGTAAAAATAAACAAATGAACTGACCTGGTGTTGTGGAGCTCATTGCTCTTGATGGAATGGTAATTTGTTGACAGTGTAAAGCCAAGTTGTGGCAGTAGCTGTTCGGGTTTTGAGGTTCTTCCAGAAGTGGGGAGGAATCTATATAAAACAAAGAGAAAACATCTTTGACCTATATATTAACATACTATTTTTAAGACATGAAAGTTATGTCAACCACACTTAAACTGAATACTTAAAATCTTCTCGAACTAAAGGTTTGTTCTTTTATGCAGAATTTTGCTGTAAATTCAAGAGCTGATGACCACTGAAAACAAGACTAAGGCTACATATTCTCAAGCCCTGACTTGAGAAACAAAAATTTGCATTACAGCCCATCTACAGCCACATAACAATGGTAAGAAAACAAAGAATTAACTACTGCTTTCTCTTTCCCACGAAGATCACAGAACACAAACTAGAGTTTGAAAGACTTGAAATAGCTGGATTACATCCCTCTGGCTGAGCAGCAGCCAATTCTAGTTTCACTCCTACTGCAGGCATTTATAGTCAGCACTGAAAGATGAATGTGCAGAAACAGATCTGCATTCAAAAGCCTTCCTGGACTATCTACTACTTCCTTTATCTCTCGCGTCTACATAATTCAGAATAGAAATTGAAGCAATTACCACAGTTGAATGGATCTCCCACTACCAGTTAATGACATCTCTCACACCACCAAGATAACTGCTAATAGTGTGGGCTGCCTGAGAGCAGGGCAAGGAGGGCTCTGCAATTCGGCTGGATCCTTCCCGAGTCCTGCAGCAGCATTCTCACTCCCATGCAGAAGCAGAGGCAAAAGTGCTCCTCTAATATTCCCATCTGCTGAAAGTTTAAAGCTGCAGAGAAGAGGATTTCAGGGAACTACCATTTTTTTTCATTCAAGCATAGTATGAACAGCATAATGGGAGAAAGAAGAAGAAGGTTGTAGTGCATTACAATGACTGTGACTATCCTATTCAGCCGCTGCTCCTGAAGCATCTAAGTAGTCAACGATATTCTTAGTGCTGAATATTTTAGCAGCTTTTGTCACTTTTTTTAAACCACCAACTGCACATTTAGTTTCAAGCTGAGCTCAGCCAAATTTCTGATAGTAAACGATATTTTAACCAAGTATAATCACTTAAGTTTAACATCATTATCGTTCAAGAAAGGGAAATCATGTGTTTAGATATGGAACTTCTGCTTTTATGCCCACTAAAGTAGCCTGCTCAAACAGGCATGATATTTGGACACGTTCAATACTCCAGCAGTCAGTCAGCATCTGTAAAACCAAAATTCATGATACTTCATGAAAACCTTCATTCCTTCCCCTTGCTCAGCTCACACATCAGATTTCATCAAGTTTCGGATGGGACTATTAAACTGAACAGCCTCTATGTTGCTCTACTCCATCACCTCTCTTTGGGCACTTCTTTACCTTGACTGAGGCAGGTGAGTTATCTCCCCACCTAGCACCTAGATTTGTTGATATTAAGTACAAATGCGCAATTCGGGCTAGCCCAGTTGTAAGGTTATTCCATTTCAGAGAGCTTATTATTACCTTAACAGCTTTAGAGATAAAGAAACACATTTCCCAGTGAATCCAACATCCATTCACTCCATATCCACCCTCAGCTCTGACTATGTGATACCTCACAAAATAATGGATATTGATTCTTAACTATGCACTGCCTAGAGTCAATTTTCAGTAGAGATTTAAACTAAACACAGTAAAGTCTGGACATTAGGACTTGACAATACTCTAAGGAAAATACTGTTCTAATAAACAACCCATAATTTACATAAACCAAAAAACTGCCATTTTGTCTAATTTCACTTCATTTAGACCCTCCCATCTAAGTGGATATTTGCAGCTGATACAACCAGAGAACACACAGAACTCCAGGATGAGACTGCACACTCAAACGGCTGAGCCTTCACATCAACAAATTTCCACTTTTCTCCCCCCAGTAAAAAATTATTGCAAGTAATTTGGGATAGTTTTGTGAGAGCAAGAGATCAGTGGATACACTTGGCCTGCTCCTGTCAGTGCAAACACTGACATTCCACACTCCAACGGCTCCACCCATCCTGAACCACTGGGTTATGGATTCCAGCTTTGCCAAAACTGTAGAGAGGTTTTCTGGAGCAATGAACACACAACCCTTGGAGAAGAATCAAGTTTGGGAAAACTTAAACAAGCCAGACATAGATAAGCCCACGTGACCTGATAGGATGGATGCTCCCACAAGCGCTGGGAAAGTTGGCCAATATCACTGCAAGGCCACTCTTGATCACCTTCAAAAGGTCACAACTACCAAGGGAGATTCAGAGCTCATAAGAAAGCAAATATTACTCCTGCCTTCAGGAAGGACAAGAGGGAGAATACAGACAGCTCTAGGCCAGTCTGCCTCACCTCAACTTCTAGGAAGTTGATGGAGCAAGTAACCCTGGAAACAAATTTCCAAATATGGGAAGGTGATGGGATACAGTCAGCACATACATGTATATAAATATATAAAAGAGAATCATGCTTGGCCAATCTGATAGCCCTCTACAACGAAGTGACTCTCAACACGAGAGGAGAGCAGTGGACATTGTTTACCTTGACATTAGCAAGGCTTTCAGCGCTGTCTCCCATCACATCCTCACGAAGTGTGAAATACAGATATGTAAGTAGACAGCAGGGTGGCTGAAAACTGGCTGAACCAGACCTTAAGGGCTGTGATCTGCAGTCAAAAGTCCAGCTGGAGGACAGTCACCTTAATGGAGCACCAGGGCAGGGGAGGGTCAATACTGGTGCCAGTACTGCTTTTCATTAAGGACCTGGCTGATGATACAGAGCATGTCCTCAGCAGTTCTACAGATGATTCAAAATTGGGAGAAGTTGACAGAGCAGATGATTGTACTGCCATGCAGAAGGACCACAACAGGCTACAGAAAATGGGTCTACTGAATGTATGTTCCAAGGTTTCAGAGAGGAAGAGAGAGGGCTGCAGGAGTGGACTCTGCTGGAGAAGGTAAAGGGCTGTCATGTACCAGTCACAGATGATCCAGCTGGCTCTGCAATGGCCACACCACAATCCAAAGCTTAGCCCATCATGAAAGTTTGTGGAGCCCCTGTGAAAACATACTTATAGGCAGAAAACACCATATGGAGAGAGGAGGGGGGAAGACAAGTGAGAAACAAAGAAACCCAAGGTCAGAGGAAAAGTGCTTCATCACAGAGCAGCTATGTAAAGAGCAGTGAAGAAGACAGAGCCAGACTCTTGTCAGTGATGCCTAGTGACAGGATTAGAGGCAATGTGGACAAGCAGAAATATGGGAATTTCTATTTAAACATCAGATGGCACTTTCTCACTGTTTGTGAGTCCAAACACCTCAGAACAGGCTGCCCAGCAAGTTTGAGTTCCTGTCGTGTGAGACTGTACATCATCTTGGGCAACCTGCTGCACCTGACCCAGCCTTGAGGAGGAAGCAGAATAGGTATCTCCAGAGGTCCCTTCCAACCCCAGCTACTCCATGATTCCACAATGTGGAGACTAAGGAATTTTCCTTTTCAAGATTACCACAGACAGCATCAGCACTGAATATTCATTGCTGGTAAACCTACTGAGAATAACTCCCATATAAGAAAGCATTCCGTTGGGATCCCCATAAAAAGATTTCTGTTAAGGAATTTTGTAAATTCAACAGCACTGGTAGTCTTAGATTTTTATGAAGTGCTGGTTGGCATCCTGCCTGATACTCTATTTCCATATATTTCTTGTAAATGCAAAGCTTTCAGTAGCTGAATGTTGTTGTTCAGGTTCAGTTTTAACAACTCCTTGCAAATATGATACAAGGCTCATATTGTCAAAGCTCACATTTAGAACCATGAAAAATTCCACATCATCATCTGCAGA
Organism: Jacana jacana; assembly: GCA_013400555.1. Taxonomy (NCBI): domain Eukaryota; kingdom Metazoa; phylum Chordata; class Aves; order Charadriiformes; family Jacanidae; genus Jacana; species Jacana jacana. Next base: position 114,281 of record VZTM01012487.1, on the reverse strand, counting down.
ATTATAACCCACCACACAGACACTCTCATTCAAACAGACTTCTACTGATAAGCTGACATGCTTCATTCCTTTCCCTTTAATGAAGGAACATCATGGTGTAAATTGGACACAATGAACTGCAGTGCCACAATTTTTTTTTCATGTTAGCACTGAACCCAAGGCAAAAACCAACACAGTACATTGTAATTTTATGCAGGACACTATGGTCCTTGGGAGATGCACTTATACTCCACTTCGACCCACAAAAAAACAGCACACATCTCCTGATGGTCAGATTGTGAAGACAGTAAGGTACAGCAAGTAGCTCTGTACAGACTATCTGCATTTCCAAAGACAGTCCACTTAAACTGGATGAGAACTCATTAACCATGTTATTAACTTGGCATCTTGGGCTACAGTACAACATCCAGCAAATTAGCATCTACCTTCAGATACATCACTGGCAGTGATGCTGCTCATCAGTGACTCTCATTTGCTCACCCAGGAACAATGAACCTGCTTGTTTTACTTCACGGGGAATCCTAGAACACTTTGGGTTGGAAGGGACCTTAAAGATCGAGGTCCAGGTTCCCTGCCCTGGGCAAGGACACCTCCCACCAGATCAGGTTGCTCCCAGCCCCCTCCAGCCTGGCCTTTACTCCCTCCAGGGATGGGGCAGCCACAGCTTCTCCAGGCAACCTGTTCCAGTGTCTCACCACTGTTTCAGTAAAACATTGTTTCCTAATATCTAATCTGAATCTCCCCTTTCAATTTAAAACCATTACCCCTCAGTCCTTTCGCTCCACTCCCTGGTAGCTCACGTGCTCCAAGGACTGCCGAGCTTTGAAACAACAACCAAAGCACAGCACAAGAGAGAATGTAGGTCTTCATGCCCAATAGCCACCATAAAGCTTATTTTTCTCATGACTATAAATAGGTACCACATTTTCAAACCAAAGTAAGAATTTCAAGTTAATACCATTCCTTTAAACTGTCATTTTTCTCTGTGCTATCCCAAGACTATACTCAATGACTAACTTTTTTTTTTTTATCTTGTGCCTCCACTTAAAAAATATTTTGGGAATTGGCTTTCTGCAATAGGATGCAGTGAATACAAATGAACAGAATTCAGATCAAACAGATATTTCTACTTCTATTTCCCCTTCCTCCAAGATGAATTTTTCATGAGCACTTTTGAAATTAATCCGTAAGCACGAGGGTTTGAGAACTATATCCTGGAGGTGTCTTCCAAGAGATTTTTTTTACCCAACTCCAAAATATCTTCATTTGTAAAAGGGTTTAGAAAAATCACTATGCAAAGATTTTGTGGATAAAAGTATAGAATGGTGCACTTCATTACGTTCTGAACATGATAGGCTGGCACCCTGAGTACCACATCTCGATGGCGAGGTGAAACTGAGTGCAGTCCTCTCCCCACACACGAGGGCATGCCTAGACTTCTACCACAGGAATATAACTGAAGGAAAGCATCTGTCTCTTATGGCTTTTTCTTTTTCTCAAGAAGCAGGACAAAACGAGCCACTACAAGACATTATAGAGCCCAGATTATCTTGAAGGAAATCTCAAATTCTAAGCTTCTCTTATTCTGCCCCTCTTGCCCAGCACTGCCAAAAGTAATTATCCAGCCTCCTGGGGAGGAAGCCTCAGACAGAACTTGGGCACTTCACTTAGAAGTGTTTTCTATCAGACTATAAAAGCAATTTTCAATTTGCCACTGAACGTGCACCATGAGCTCTGCACTACTGACCTAAACTGTATGGAGTTCAGGGGATATTTGAGGAAGGCAAGACTTCATTAATCAATAATTTACCCTCAATCACCAATAACTTACTTGCTGATATTAAAAAACCAAATCAAAACATCCAAAAAGCCCTTTTGCATTATGTGAAGAAAAAAAAACTCTGCTGAAATCTTACCTACCTTTGCCTCCTGTGACAAAAAAAACCCTTTTCTCTAAGAACGCATGAGATTAAATGTAAATTCAACCCAAGAAAATTATTAGCAGGTTACAGATGGACAGATGGCTGGTTACTCTACATGTGCCTATACACAGAATAAAAATAAAACAAACAAAAAAACACTCCAACACACATTCTTAATAGGTGACCTTAAACAAAAAGAAGTATGTAAACTTCTAGAGCTCACGTCATTAAAATACTACTATTCTTGTGGGCTCAGGCAGCCCATCCTAGCTCAGAGCACTTTAACTAGAAACTCTTTCAGAAGAACAGGAAATAGACAGTGAACAAAGCACTTCTGAAACCCCTCGAGCGTCTTATTTGCCCTTTCACCAGTTGAAAACTAGATTTCTCTCAGCTACTCCACCTTTTTTCTGAAACTGAATCTTACTTTAGCTGCTATTAAACCTTTGCACAGCGTGGTAACTAACATATTGGTACCAATATCAAACTTTAGATAGTGACACAATTTTCCCCTAATTCCTTATTTACTCTATCTTTTTGAGGAAAGGGAAGCATAGCAATTAGTTTATTATCTTTTAAACTTCATCTGAGATGCACAGCACCTGATTCTCAGCAGGGGGGCTCTGTAATTTGAATGGATCAGAAGATGAAAGCTTCATACAGAAATGCTCTTCTGCATTTCTGCAACGTCATCCTCACTCGGGATAACAGAAGGCACCTCGTGAAACAAGAGGAATCATTAGCCTCTCCATGGGAGAGTCTGCCTCTGCCTGTCTTTGGTTTTACAGGAACAGACTGCTTATCTAGAAGAAAAAGCCTCTGAAGAGACACTCATACAGCTGACCTGGGTTCTGAGTTACCCTCTGAAGGAATTACTCCTTTCCTCCTCAGCTCTTAAAGGAAGCATGAGCGTATGTGCTGGATAAGTTAAAAAGGAAGGGAAAAAAAGGAGTAACTACACATATAAACTTCATCAGACATTATAAAAAACATATGGAACCAACAAAAATTTACTTCCAATAAAATTATTTTGATTCATTTCCCTTCAGTTACTGCAATAAAGTTTTTCTGGTTTTAAGACAAAAAGACATTCTTTCCCCTCACTAAAACCTTCCTCAATATCTAACAATAAGACACTTGGGATATCATAGGGATAATTATGAACACCTGGGATTATCTCCACTGCCTTCAGAAAGGAATGAAGTAACAGCTAAATACTCTTGTAAAATCCAAATCCACGTGAGACATGTTTATGTACAGATATTAGCACAGAAGTTGATTTGCAAACTGTTCTTATTTTTAGAGCACAATATGTTTCTGTAAGCTTTGCTTTGACACTTGGTCCAAACCTCCATATGAATCATTATAATGTTCTACCTCTCTCCAGAGGCTACAGAGCCATCCATGGTTTCTCCACAACCACTGTTGCCACTTCCATTAAACTAGGACCTAGGTGTCCCATCCAGGATTCAAACCACTTCATAAGCCATTCAATACTCTATTATTTAAGGGACCTTTAAAAGTTATCAAAACCTTTCCGAAATGCCAAGAGATGGAAAAGAGCTCCTACACCATGCCTTAATGCTCTTGAATTAGGCATACACGTGGATTGCAGAACAAAGGTCTCAACTGTGACCTTCTGGTGTCCCATATGTACCACCTTCCCTCCTAAAGAAACAGTACTGTCTTGGATGTGTTCCTTCAGTGACACAGGCACATGCAAAAAGCTGTGCAAGTGTTACTTCAGACTTATTCTTTTCTATACTTACAGATATTTCTGATTTTGAGAGTGTCCTTCCTATTGTTTTAAGGAAATAAATAAAAAAAAAAAGTGGTTTCTGAATTCTATCACCTATTTGCCTTAAAATATTAACTTGAGAAATGAGTATTTGGGGAAAAAAATAAATATATAAGGCAGAAAACTTCAAATCCACAGGCATATTTGGATCTTGGGTAATTCTGACTTTCACTAGGCAGAATTTTTTTTCAGAAAAATAAATGTGACAAGACTGAGACATGCAAAATACAAACTGATGACACCTTTATTATAGGTCAAGTGTCCCAAGAATATAAAAAAAAAAAAAAAAAAAAAGCACCTAAAAATTCTTCCAAATTTTATGGTTAAAAAATAAANTTGTGAAATACAAGCCTTAGTATTTCACAAGCCTTCACAAGCCTTGTGAAATACAATCATAGCTGTGATAACATTGGACACCATCTCATTTAATGTATTTCATGCGTTAAAAGTAGCCAAGGCAATTTTTCCCATTTAAATATACAACGGAAAGTGGGTTTATCTGCTGCTTAGCAGCAAAAGAATTTGCTGGGTTTGCCATCAAGACTCCCTCAGCTTTTGTTGCTTAATTAATTACACCCAAGTATTTTTCTGTTCATCAAAAGCAAGTTGCAGTTGAGTTTTCCTCAGGAAGAGCATGTGGATGACCAGGACATATAAGCTGAGTTTTCTTATATAAACCTTCTATTAAAAATTTCATGTTTGCTGTTGTTGAATTTTATCAAAGCTTGGACAATTTAACTTTTTTTTTACACTAGCTTCTACATAAATTAGGCTTCAATGTTGGCTTTTCAATGTCTAAACAACTATTACCACAGTCCTTAAGCAGTTATTTGCGCTGTCTGACAAGTAAGGAATTTTTTAGAGTGTATTTCAACGAATAAACCTTTCACTGAAGCTGATGCTTTGAAGAGCATTTACATTGAATGTCCTTGGATGGTGGATTTCTTTGCAATAGAGCTTTGCTTGTCTTCCCAAAGCAAGTTTAGGATTAGAAATGACGTTTGTAGAAGTATGGTTCAGCAGGGACTAAATGACACATGGAAGTTTGATTAATACTTTGGCGTTTTCAGCAATGGAATAAAAGCCAAGAAAACAGCCATTCTGCATCAGGCAGTTAGACAGGATCATGGGTAGAGAAGTCTGAAAATTCTTTTCACGCACGATTAGTTTTCTATGATTTTACCAATGTCACTGGGGAGAAAAAATAAGCAAACATTATCTTTGATAACTTCTAAATTGGTATTATAGCACATCTGTCAGGAACCTGCCAACCACAAAACAAAAGATGCAGCTGGCTGATGAACAGAACCCACACAGCAGAGATCTGGAGAAAAGTCTAACCTGGGCTGCAAGCGTGTGTTGTCATTTAAAGATAGTACTAAGGGAAAATAATGGGAAAAGCTAGTAAGTCATAAAGGTCATGGAAGTGAGTCTTGTGAAGGAAAGAAAAAGGAAAGAAAACCCAGTTCAATTCCCAGAGTGAGCAGGTTCTTGTCTGCTCTCACTCAGAAGCTAAGGGTTGACAAAAAAAATAACTAAAATAAATGACCCAACATATCTAATCAACTGCTTGGTTTTTTCCCCCATCAGATAGTATACACATATACTTACAAATATTATTAATACAAGTATTTTTGTACATCAAGTTAATGACAAGGAAACTTACACATCTGTAAGTCTCAGGTGTAAGTATGAACTCAGGTATCAGTTCCAAGAAAGACTTAAAACCTGTATCTAGTGACAAGCTACAGGTAAATCTCATTTAAGAAAATGAGATCTGTATTCATGCACTTTTGTATCCAGTTATGTATGTATATAAAAGACTTCTCACAAATTACTGTTTCCCTTCATGTTAAGGTAACTGTTGCACATACTCTAACTTGACAGATTTCCTATGCAGTCATTTCAGATTCAACCACTTGGGTTGTGCTTTCAACCCCAGAAATCAGTTTTGAATCGCAGATTTAATATCCTCAAGACCTGAAGAGAAATCACAGCTAAAAATCACCAAGTTTCATGTAGATATGGAAGGAAAAAAAAAATAAATTAAACAGCCCAAAAAAACCACCCCCAACTAATCACCCACTTCCCAAACCCATGCCTATGGATCTGCAAGAAAATCTCACTTGATTCTGGTGAAAACAAAAGCAAAACAAGCAAAACCAGGGCTAAAGACAACTCAGCTCTTGTTCACACAAGCATCCCTGGCTGGCTGAAGAGTTTGAATTAAAACATTAGTTTCAGCAAGCACTTCAGAAGCAGCACCGCAGAAGCACCTGCCATTATAAACATAAAGATGTTTAAAGACAATAAAAGCTCGATTTTTCTCTTCCTATTCTTTCACAATCAGCAACTGAGTGTCTGTGGCAGACACCACGTCTGTGAACAGAGGTGTTGAATTCAGCTGGTGTCCCTCGGCTTAACGATATGAACTTAAGAGTGCTCAGATGCAAAATAAATTTTTGAGGGTTTTTTCGGTTGTTATTGTTGCTATTCTGTAGGACTGAAGAGATATGCAGACATCAACCAAACAGAATCACAGAATTCCTTTTATGCTGCAATGAGACTATATTCCTCTTGCTGCTGCCTCTGAAATAAGAAAACAGCCTTTTGCTATTGTTTTACCTAAACACACAAAAATGAGCATTCATCCCTGGCTTAGCTGGTAGACAGCGTAGCACTTATGACAGATGTGGATAAATCACAGACTATGTTAATCACAAGCATCAGATAATGCAATGGCTTTAATTACTGCTGTGTAACTTGAAGAGGGCAGTAGAAATTAAAACCGAAAGGGAAATCTGCTGTTGTTCAAAAACTCTCCAGGTTGCAGAAGCGACTCTAAATCGAACCACCACCTGTCACACCAATGCAAAAAAAAAGCTATTATCAGACAAAATAGGGCATTCCTTAAGGCTTTGGGGCTGAGAAGAAAAAGCACCCAGGCAGATAAGCAGAGGCACAGTGGCAGGAAGGGACACAGTACATAGGGGAGCTGGAACAGAACCACATTTCTTCAGGGGGAAAGCAGTGTGGCTAGTGACTTTTCAATGTAACTTTCACCAAGACAGATCTCCCAGTAGTACAAAAAAATAAAAGCCAAAACTGGAGTTACAAATAGTAATTCCTAATACATTTGCACATTCTGAATGAACAGGAATGAAAAGAAAAGCACAGATGCAGGGACTGTGAGTACACCAGAACTAAAAGAGGGTTTAGGAGTTTACAAGATATTCCATACAGAATTTAACAGTCCACTTACAGGCAAACTCAGGTTTTAAACAGCTAGAAAAATAATTTTCACCTTTTTCCTGTATAAAAAAAAAAGACATATGAATCCAAATGAACTCTCACCTGCCATTCAAGCATAAATCTGAATTTGTGTAGAAAAAGAGAAGTTAAAGAAAGCAGTCCTAGATCTTTTTTCCCCCCAGAACGGGCAAGAAGCACAAGAGAAAATGATTAAAATTATAGTGTTACATTTGGATTTAACTGCCAAACTCTTGTAAGCAAGCAAATCCAGATGCACAAACAGGAATAGATTTCTTTATGCCGTTGTTGCGGGCAGGGTTCCAACAACCTGTCCGCAACCCACCACGGCTCACGCCGCTGCAGATTTCCCTGCTGCAGACGCCTCCCAGCAGATACCCAGCTCCTTTTTGTTTTCTTACAACACCAAGCATATTGCAGACTCAACTACAAACAAGTTCCAACAGAAGCTGCATCGCTATGTTTGAGGATATTATGCACGCCGTACCACAGACTGGTAAATAAACATTACACTGAAACCCTTCCCAGTATATCCAGGGTTTTTTGACTTACTATAAAGATATTACTGTATTAGTTTTAAATTTTAATAGAATGGTAATAAAATTCCTCTTGACTTCAGGACACATACAGTTTCATGGTTAGGTATGTCTAAACAGAGTTACAGCAAAGTAAAGCCTAACACAAAATTTGAAATTAGGCAGAAATTATACACTCCATACTGGAAAAGCCTAAGCCAATTAATTGCTAAATAACTAAAATTACTTAATAAAGACAGACACCTTAAAGGCATAAACACTCACAATCAAAGTTCTTTGTTGAACTTCAACTATGCTTTATCAGCAATACAGAATTACAAACCAGTAATTCTAGAACAACTACATTGTCCCACAGAGGGAAGAAGCTACTTTCCTCATGAACATAAACATCCCTAACCATAAACCTGTGGCTAAAATAGCCTGCGTAGAAACGGATGAGGTCTCCCGAGAAATGAATGTAGTGACGTCACCTCCTTTCAAAACCCACTCAAATTCCGAGTGAGCCACATCTCAGGTCATTTCAGGCTCAAAAAACAAGAACCAGGCGAATGCAGCATAAGCTGCTTTTTCAGGGATCTCTACTTGAGCTGAAGATTGAGTAAGACTACGAGGCGATATCCAGGATCTGTCATTAAAAGATTTTCATGATTAATACATCAATTATAAAATTAAAGAAAATAAATGAAGTAGGTAACTGATGGAAAACAAAGCAATAATTAAAAGGTAACCACCTACCTGGCCACAGAAAGACAATTATTGAATATTCAGCTCTTTTGGCACTAGTCCACAACACAAGTTAGCAGTTTCATTGATAAGTTTTACAAATAAGTTAACAGACAACTTATTGCAGCTCTTCAATATAAATAAGGGAGGCTCCTAAGAAAGAGGAAAGAGGCTTCTTACCAAGACCTATAGTGATAGGAAAAGGAGCAATGGTTTTAGAACGGAAAAGGGTATGTTTAGATTGGATGTAAGGTAGAAATTCTTTGCTGCAAGGGTGGTGAGACACTGGAACAGGTCACCCAAAGAACCTGTGGCTGCCCCATCCCTGGAGCTGTTCAAGACCAGGCTGGCTGGGGTTTTGAGCAACCTGGTCTGGTGGGAGGTGTCCCAGCCCATGGCAGCAGGTTGGAGTAGATTAATTTTAAAAGGTCCCTTCTGACCCAAAGCATTCAGTTACTCTAAGCTCACAGTTACTGGGGGTTTGATGCTTCTGGTAACCATTTGGAGTTGTAAGCATTAGTGTAAGTTTTAACACTGATGAAACAGCTAAATACTAATGAAACTGCTACCAACATGAACCAAATAAAAGCCTTATCAGTAATCTATAGTATTTCTAACACTACTACAAAAACCCCTCCATAAATAATAGAGCACGCACACAAGCAAACCTCTGCTGACAGAAGTTCAGGGCACACACAGCCCGTCAACGTTTCAGGGCTAACACTGCTGCAGACACTGCAGCTACACGTGTATTGCATTAGCCCACCAACACTGTTCAACTGAATCACCTTATAAAGCTTTTTTAATACCAAGGCTTATCAAAGATGCACCTTATTATCACTGACAAAGCCTTGTAAAGCTGACATGCTACATTTTCAACCCCTCTTTTTTTTTTAGTGTAACTAGGAAGAAACCCAATTTCTTAGAGACAAGATGACACAGGTGCAGCCAGTCAAGAAGATATAACCCAAAGTTGACAAGGCATCCAGAAACAGAAGAGGATGTGCAAGAGGTTAAGAGAAATTGCTACACATGGGGAAAAAAAAAAAAATTTAATGCAGAGGTGCAGGGCAACTCATGCAGTAGGCAAAATAAAGACCCAACAGCTTCATGTACCTTTTTGATGTTTAAACAGAGCAAAACAGCAAACACATCCATTTCACCAGGGGGAAAGCATTTTCAGGGGAAGCGGAAAATATGTATTAATGCAATCATAAAAATTCAATCCTGCTGAAAAATGACAGCCATGTTTCAACGTTCCACTAGTTTGGTTTCATTATACCGAAATATTTCCTGACACAGTTCTAGTTCTGGACAAGAAAAAACATTATCACCTCGTTTAAAGTTTCATGTTTTTATCCTTACCTTAACAAAAGTAAAAGATCATCTCATGCAGATGAAAAAGTCAATGTGCCAAGACCCAGAAAAAAGTTCTCACTGTCTTTGCTCTTTTTCTAGTCTTATGACTAACTGTGGAAGGGAAAAGTAACAGATAGCAATAACTCACCAGAAATGTGATTCGCTTCACGATGTGCTTCATGGAGCAACAGAATTAGGTAAGAGGTTCAGAAAGAAAAATGAAAGGCTTTTCTCCAGTAATACAGTATGTTTTTCAAGTCAGGACTATTTGCTAGTGCTGTCAGCGAGAAAGACACCTCCTCAGGATGGAGAGGCTTTCTTTACCTATGGTTAGGCACAGGTCACAAGCATGGGCATCTGCCAAAGAAAATGCATTACAGACTACAGCAGCTGCTTTGATGAAAACACGTACTATTGCTGTTTCTCTGCCACAGCAAAACCTCAGGGAAGACAGACAGGCATTTAAAGCTACACCTCTGCTTTCTCAGAATGAAACTAGTCAGCCCCATAGTAAATACAACACAGAATTCTAATTCATTTCACGAGTAGAAATGTTATATCCACTATTAGCATTTAGGATATTGAAGTAAGAAATAACCTCTTTCTGATCTTATTGGAATATATACTATTAAAAGGCTATGTCTGGGTTACCACCTCACTCTGAAGGGCCACATTGCTTAGAGGCCATTTGCCTCTTCGCTCGTATCAAACCACAGATCTTCAACACATGCAGCCACTCCGTGTACTGGGGACAGAAAAGTAAAAGCAACATCACAATTTTATTTCAGGTAGATCTACAACTTGAGAATAGTCTTACCAACTTCATATTGTTTCCAAGGAGAAAATGGTGTGGGTCTCCTCTCAGCCAGAGCTGCACCTCCCACAACATTGATGCTTACACAAACTGTACAAAACTACAGAAAATACACACTGATATCTACCAAGTTTAGTCTTCCAGCGATTCACAGTTTATGGATTTCCCAAGCCAGAAGTCTCTTCTATAGCACCATCTCCTCTCTAGTTCACCCACTGCAAAGTCAGAGTGGCTTTTTGATCCTCAGTCCTTTTTTATCCCATACCTCCTCGTTTCTTGTCACTTACATGATAACCTGCTGCCATCACAGCCCTCTCCCAACCTCCAGTTCCTCTGAAAATACTGGCAGGGTTATTGTGTGGAGTATCTGCACAAATATGACTAAACAAAAGCTCAGAGATTGCTGAGGTTCCTTCACCAGCCGCAACAGGTACTCCAGAAGTCAAGAGCTATGACTAACACCCTGAGATGTAGCTGGTATTCAGTGACTGCTATCAATAATTCCAAACATTTTTTTCAACCCCAATTCTTCTGGCAATCAGACCCACTCTGCCTGGGATTGTCACTTCATTCGACTGAGCACTGGGTCAGTCATACACACACGACTATGGCAGAACAGCAGACACTCAAGCTAAAATTGTGCCAAAAGCATACACAGTGAAGCACCTTGGAATGAAATAATTTAGTCCATTCCTCCTGTTCAGACACCCTAAATCCATTTTTCATACATTACTGGTTAATCACATTGCTCTTACAAGTTTCAGCCATTTGCAACACCGTAAATTAAATTTAGTCTCTTCATTTTTATATTCCATTTTCTTTTATTTCCCACATTTCCTTCCATACTACACATACCGCCCCTTGCATTGACGTACTTTAGCCCTTCAAAAAACAACAAAACAAGACAACCTGAGCTGTCAAGATACCAAAAAGCTCAAAATCAGCTCCTGTACCATAATGCATATTTCAAATGTACAAAAAGCTAAAACTTAGTCTTTTTAGCTAAGAGCTAGCTTGAATTGGTAATATCTCCAAGTTCACCAGGTCTCTGTACACCATCTTACACCAAAGTAACTCTCCCATTAAGCACCCGTACTTGACACATAAACCAGATTCTTCCAGCACATAACAGCTTCACAGCCCCACAATATTAGCTATCAGAACATCATTCAAACATAATTAAGGAAAATATCAGCTTACCTCTCAAAGCTTACATTTTCAACACCTTTTAGACTCATCCACTCCCAACAGCCCACAAGCTGGCTGCTCAGCCCCTTTTATACAAGGCACATCCCACTCCTCAGGTGCTCCCTCTCATGACCTTAATTTGCCCCTCTACTCCTTATGCCTTTCTCCCCAGGTGCCAATATTAAGACCAATCAGCTTTCCCTCTAAATTCACAGATTTTCCCTTGTCTGATCTCATCACGGAGCCTCAGCAACTACCTTGCCAATGTACATTTCTGTTTACACAACAACTTTTGTGTCACCCACAATCAATTATTTTTGTTATTTTTCTTGCTCAGATCAAGCCTCAACACTTTTCTATAATCCCTTTCTTTACTGGCACATTCCCACCCCCAGATGACAGGCATCCAGCTGGTTGAGTGTCCCAGGTGTTCAACCAGCACCACCTTCAACTTGAGCTTCTCTAATCAGCTTGGATAATGTTTTGCCTGTTTGTAAATCTATGGCATAGGAATGAATCTGTATATACTTGTAATTTCTCTTCAGGTATCTGTCTATATACTTATTTGTATTTGCTAATAAAATGATAAAGATGGTTCTGTTTAGATGTGCTCCCCAGCCATCAATCTAATTATTCTGATTTTTAAAAATCCTCTCTTTTCAGCACCGCCCACTGATGTCACCAAATTCTATGATTTTCCTTCCCCCATCTCTGTTTTTCTTCCTTTGACTACAGCACTCCCACTGTTCGTGAGACACAAGAATGTCAAAGGGTTCCTTCATCTCAGATGAGTCATTTTCATCGCTAAAACTCCAAGAAAAGGCATAAAAGAAAACCGAAACTCACAAAATAAACCTAAAAGCTTTGCTATCTAGGTAATGTGTCATCGTTGTTTGCTTCAAAAGGTCTTTCTTGATTGAAAATATAGCTAAAATTCTTAATCTGTGCAATCTTTGCTTTGAGCTAAAACCCGAGTATTCTACCAAGATTTTCAGAGAAAACGGGTTTAACCTCTCCACATTTAAAAAAATAAATAAAAATCACCGAGTAAGTGTTCAAAGAAGACTGCTGTAATCAAACTGACAGGAAAAGATCAAAACCAAAAGGGTAAGCATCCTTAAATTTCAGCAGGAACAGGAGCACCGCTGTAGAGCACTGAAGTCGAGTCCCCGTCACGGTTACTTTGAGACGGACCAGCCCTTGGTTTCACAGGGAGGACCTCAGTCTATCCTTTGCAGGACTAAATTATGAAATCGTATTCTGAAAGGAACAAACTTCAAAGTATAAGACTGGATTTGACAGACGTGTATTTCTGATAACATCAGCTGACAGCACGGATTTATATATGAAATTTAGTTCCCGACTACAACTTGCTCCCTGCGCTCCATTTGCTGGTGCTGGGCGTGCTGCACCTTTGGCCCATGTTAGTCAGCATCTAAAATAAAAAATGAACGGTACAGGTAAGAAATTCAGTGCTGCACATCCTGTATGTATATTGTATTCAATTATATTGCACATGTGTATTGCAATATCGTAGGTTTTTGGGGCCCCTTACCACAAAAAAAGACATTGAGGTGCTGGAGCGGGTCCAGAGAAGGACAACGAATCTGCTGAAGGGTCTGGAGAAAAAGTCTTATGAGGAGTAGCTGGGGGAGCTGGGGTGGTTCAGCCTGGAGAACAGGAGGCTGAGGGGAGACCTTCTCACTCTCTACAACTACCTGAAAGGAGGTTTTTAGAGAGGGTTTGGTCTCTTCTCCCCAGTCACAGGTGATAGGACAAGAGGAAACGGCCTCAAGTTGTGGCAGGGGAGGTTCAGGAATCTGATTTGGATATCAGGAAAAAACTTTACACAGAAAGGGTTATTAAGCCTCAGAATGGGCTGCCCAGGGAGGTGCTTGAGGCACCATCCCATCCCTGTATGTATCTAAAAGACGGGATGTCACAGTGATTAGTGACATGGGCTGGCAATGGGTTCTTAGCAGAGTTAGGTTGATGGTTGGACTAGATGACCACAAAGGTCCCTTCCAACCTAAACGATTCTATGAATCATTCCTTCCACAAAATTACCACACCATACACTTTAATAAATAGCAGCTTAAAATTTGTATTTAGCAAAAATGGCTTTGCTGAGCACTGTTTCAAGTACACTTTACTACCGAGTCCATTACTGTCAATTATATCAATTGCATTTTAAAAGGGTATGACATACATTTTGGAAAGAAAGAAGTTCAAGCTTAAAGCCCTGTGAAATAAATCAAGTGTAAAAGGTGAAATATTCAAAATTGCAGGTATGTAAATGTTTCTACAGAAAATACTGTATTTAAGAATTCCGAGACAAAAAAATCTTCATGGCTTACAGAAGAACTTGAAGAGAAAAGTGAAATCTCTGTGAGAATTTAAGCCACAAGCACTGAAAAAAAAAATAACCCCTTTCGATGTGATGAGAACTCGCCAGAGGTGGGGCTGGGATATAAAAGACAAAACGCGGCGGCAACTCCCCTGGGGAAGAGTGACCACAGCACGGGTGCTTTTACAGCCCATCCCAGAAACCACACAGCGAGACCAAGAAATGACCTGGGGGACAACGAAGAATTCCTAAAATTGCAGTTTTGAAAAAGCATTCACCCAGAAAACTCAAAGCTCACTTGGAAAAAAGAGGGAAAGAACCCCTTTTTTTTATTAATCTGGTTGTATGCTTACTGCTAATTTCACAGCAGCTGTCGGTGAATTTTCCCTTACGAATGTGTGAAGAGTTAAGAAACACAAATTACTGTTGATTTTAAGAGTTTTACATGCTGTAGATGCATGAGCCTGACTTAAGACCAGAAAGTTTTGGGCTGCCAATTTTAAAAGGTGAACCAAAATCCTTTTTTGCACTATAACCTGTCTTCATATCTCCGTTTGATGGTGCATCTAAATCTAAATGAGATGTGACAGAAAGGATCCATAGATGCCACGGGAGGAAGGATGAATGGTTATGGTAACTCTGAACAGAGAAAAGCAGTGACCTCTCTGAGTGACAGCACCGTACTTCCCCTCAGAGCCACAGAGGAGCAGCACCACTATTAACAAGGTCTTCATTAATGGGGTTTTTTTTATGGATGTGAGACTTTCTATAGCAGTTGCTAAACACTCTGTGTCCACCTCCTTCCTCACGCCTTCAGTTGGCAAAGAAGTACACTGGTATCATTTAAAAGGCAACTTTCTAGGAAAAACATTCAAGGAGCAAGCTAAAAGAAAAGTTTGTTGCCACATTGCCAAGCTATCGAATCTCACCCTCCCCTTTGCAAGCCTCTACCAAAGCTCATGTGTGAAAATTTGAGCAACAGCCATTTCACTTCTATAGGAAATCCCTTGGCACAAGTCAGGGTGGTCCAGATTATACAGCAACGGGGAGATCTGGCAGCCATACGTGACCACATCTGGAAGGCCACATGCAGATGTACAACTGCACTACCAGGAAAATTTCCTGGCCATACATCAGGACCATGAATTATGTCAGGTTTCTCAGGAGAATGAAAAAATTCTAAGCTGAAGTTTAAAAAAACTTCAGTATCTAGAAACTGTGAGCATTACCCTGGGCTTTGTGCAACACCTGACCCTTCCACGAAAGCACCATATAAATGTTCACGGGCTGCCACCAACCTTGGCAGTGACTGATGGGGGCACCTTCAGTAAAGCACCAGAATGACCCCCAGACAACTTCTCCTGTCTCGGGACCCTCTCCCAGACCCACACCAGAGGCAGAGCCTAGAAACAAATCTTCAGATCCTCAGAAGAGTTTCCTGGACCTCACTGACTTCCCCTAAAGTACTGAGGAAGAACTAGATTAAGTTTGTGTCTACAGCTATTAATTTTGCCAGCTGGACAGAAGTGAAGTTCAAGGATAACGATACATCAGTTCTGCCTAGAGGACACATTTTTTGTAGATGTTTATCAAACAACCTGCCCAAACAGTGAAAACATGGAAGATGACACTTAAAAGAAGTGAGAACTGGCCCTTCCCACTCATCACCCCAAAACTTATTCTTACATGAAAATGGCCTCAGAGAAGCAGAGGCTGGATACACGTACAGGTAACTTAATCTGACTCAGGAGAGAAAGCCAGATGTGATAGGCTATATATCGTACCCAATTGCCAGCCCCCAGGATTGGGGGAATTAAGACCTATCTTTACCTCCCGTATCTGACAGGAGGAGGAGATGTGAGCTTTTACATACAACCATTCCCCAGCTGCAGAACAGGAGGGAACCAAGGACCTGTCACTCCACCATGCAAGGTGGGCAACAAAGCCCTGCACTGAAGCACCACCATGACCTCTTCGAGTACTGCTCTAGAGACTCCAGTTCTCCCAGAAATGCTTGTTCTCTGCTGGAACCACCTGCCTGTGGCTCAGCAGACACCTAAATACTTCAGAAATGCAAACCAGGACAACTTCTTACAGGAAGTCCTTCTTACAGCAGGACCCACAGGGCTGATTTCAGACCAAACACAGCTGTTCCACTTCTAGCATCGCTGTGTCAGCTCTCTCCTGGATATGACTGGGACAGATCAGCAAGTGAAGCAGCATTACCACAAACAGAGAGAGCACACAACTGCTGGTTTCAAGTGTCCACTCCAAGTGTGGAGTGTCCTCTGAAGGAGGGGGACTTGAATCAAGAATGTCTTGATCCACTTATTCAGCTCAGTCTGGAAACACACAAAATAAAGATGGAGCATGACCCAGTTGCTTTAAACCATTTTTTTTTTAAGGTCTCCTACCACCAACTAAATTCAGATTCATAGTTTTAGAGTGGCATCTAACTTTTGTCTGTGCAGGAAGAGAAATCCCAGCCTTCGTGAGCAATCGTGGACAAAACTCTCCATGCTCAGACACAGTCACAGCATTCTGCTTCATCTAAATAGTATTTATGTCCACTGGACACAGTAATTAGAGGGTTAGTGAAATCTGAACGAGATTATAAAGAAACAAAGATTCTTTCTGCATGAATCATGCAGAAAATGTCCTCCTTTGCTACTGAAACAGCAGACTGAAATCGGGTGCATTCAACCTCATTGCAGGGAGGAATGCAGGACTCAGCTCTTTCCCTTATAGGTGAGGCCACAGTTCCTTCACAGTTCATTATTCTAAAAACTGAGGTGTTTAAAGGGCCTCCTTTCCTTCAGCTGCTTTACCTCAGTTGCTCAATTGACCCCAAATTGTCTCCAGTGCTTATTCACAAAGCTGTCATTACTTTCTGTGTGTCAGCAGCGAGAATAAAGGGAAAATACACCCCATTCTATAACAAAAACGGCAGCTTTTAAAACCATACGCAGAATGGAGGGGATCCATTTCATTCCAAGAATTATGCTCTGAATAGTGAATAAATTCTATTATATCGTTAAATCTAGTTTATTTCCACTGGGACATGAAAGATGACTCTTTCTAACTGGGAGCTCAGCATCACAACATAGTGGGCCTTCAAAAAATAAATAAAGAAACAATCAGGCTTCACTCTTATCTGATGCTATTGCCTATGCAGACTCAAATTATTCAGCTCTGTACATTCTGTACACTTCCACCACGATGGGAATACAGGTATTCAAGGAATAAAAATGTGGTGATTTTTTTTTTTTTTACTTTGAGACTCTCTGCATTAGCTCTTTCAATATTTATCTGACTCATGATACATCTTAGAGCTACGTGAAAGAGACCTGCTGGAACAGTTCTGAGATACCACGCTGTGAAGAACAGTTCTGTAGTGACCTCTTCTTGCAGCTGCCAGGGTGAGGTTAAGAGGCAGGATGAGGATTAAGAGCTCTTTGATTTCATATTCACCTCCTATTGCTCCCAGGTGAAACTTCTCTGTCAGCAACGCTGGTTACCTCCAACTATTTTCTAGATGTCATCAGCCAACAGGATCATGACTAATCCAGTTGCCTGTGTTACCCCTTATATCCAAGTCCAGGGCCTCCATCTGCTTCCCAGAAATATTCACATCCATTTAACTCATTAAGATTTTACTGGCTTTATTCTCACATGCGATTCTTAGGGTGAAAGTTATTTTTTTTCTCTTTCTACTACAGAACTGCAATAAAATAGGCAGAGTTTCTATTAATTTCCGGGCGCACTGCAAAAGAAAAAGCAACGTAAAGTGAAAAGACAGCATTCCAGTTTATTACGATCTGGAAACGTGAACCACAGCACTGAGTAACCTTGCAGTTACTAAACCAAAGACCTTCCTCTATTGCAGATTAAAAATAAAAATAAAACTTCACTCCCTTAAACTTCCCATTATTTCTTCTGTGTGCACTGGTCTTATCTATACATGTGTCTAACCCATACATTTCTTTAAAGACAGATGCAGAATGAAACATAAAGGATTTCAAGTACCATTTGCTATGCAGTATCGATGCTGACTGCCCATATGCACAGCAGTACTTTCAGTTTAAACAATTAACCCACTGGTTAATAGTTAGAACCATATAAATTCCCAATTCGGAGACAATTACTTCTTCAGCTATCTTCTACACAAAAATTATATCTACATTTGTAGTTCTAGTGATGCCACAGCCAGCACCAGCCTACACCAGGGGAAACCTAGAGATACCAGATGTAGCAGTTGTCTTTCAAAAGAGAAATATTAGTAGTAGTACAGTCTTTTCATAACAAAATACGAAACTTCTGTAATTCTGTATTACAAAATAAAGTATTGTAATATATAATACAACAGGTGAAAAAACTAGGTTCATATATTGATTATTTACATTAATCCTTTGTCTCCACTAGTAGTTTCTGACAAAAGCTTCCTGACCAAAATGGGTAATTTTCTTGTAACAGGGCTTAGCTTTTTTCCAGAAACATGTATTTTACAGAAAGTGTTTCACAGAATTGACATTATGCTTCAGATTTTTAAAATCACCCAGAGTATGAGAATCCACTTACTATTAAAATCCTGGAGACTGGATGACAATATGCAATTAGATTTAATTCAGTATTAGACCAAATCGCTAACTTACACATTTTCAACCCGATGCAAGTCAGATTCTCATTTTATTTACCTTGATATGTGTCAGCCATATCAACTCCATTAATAATTATTCCTTTGCCAAACTCAAAGTTGGTCTGTAGATCTCTTTATCTGCAGATAAGAGAATAATCGCCTGCATAGGAAAATCTGACGGATCGTTGCACTGATGTTCAGCAACTGCTGTAAGGATGAAGAATCATTGCCATAGCTTTGATTTGTGGGTGTTTAGCACAATCTCCACGTCCCAATGTACGACTTTAAACAAAAACAAACAATTATGAACAAAGCAAGAGAAATAGATGAGAGCCCAGTTCTAGCCCTGGCAATCTATGCAGCTCCCGTTCACTTTAGAATACAACTACATACCATAAACAACAGATTTGGGTCTGATTTTAATGTAGCTGAAGCAGGAAGCTACATAGTGTTCTCTTTCACAAAGGAGACATATAAAATCACCATATACATACTCCAGCCATAGGGACCTGAAAAAGAAGCAGCCATATACTTTAAGAGAAATACTTTTGCTTCTGTATCACAGAGTTCATCAATTTAATGCAAGAGAAATTGCCCTTCATCTGAGTAAGCAAGCAGAATCAGGATGTTTAAATCCAACTTACTTTTACTTTGTATTAATTATATTGCTGTGCCCTTAAAATATCAAGAATAAGCCTTTTCATTCTCTCTGCTAAAGAGCTGATTGAAATGACTGCAAAGAATACATATCTTCTTTTCTTAACGCGGGAATGGATTTATTATGTTGCTTCATCAACTACTCAGAAGTATATTTTTATCTTTGACATTTCTATGCGTAAAACCTAAGTTATGGTCCAAATGTCACCTGAAAAAGACAGAGTCTGAGTTGTGTCTCTTGTCCCCTTTCCCAGCTCTGTCTCTTCTTACAGAGACAGCAATCCAAACACTCCACAGAAACAAAAGGAGGGATGATGCACAGACTCCACAGGCGACAGGCAGCCCCCAGCAGCTCCCTCCAAAAGTGTGGCTGACCATTCTGAAGACAAGCAAATGGGAAGCAGGGTCAGAAATGACACCGGATTTGTCACTACAAAGGCAATCAGCGCTTCCACATCTCTCACACACAGCATATCCAGACTGTAAAAACCGCAGTGAAATTGTGGAAGCAGCTCCGTTGCTACTCTGGGGCCTAGAGAAAAAGAATTGCACTTGCCAGACACCCAAAAAAAATCTCCTACACGTACCAGCACGCTCTATTTGTGTGTAACCAGAACTCAGTGAAGAAGTTACACACTTATATTTAGGTATCCCTAAGGAAAACCAGCGATGGAGAGGACAGGAGCGTGCAGATACTGTGATGAAGGGGAAGTGTACCTAGAGTGCATGCCAAAACCGGTTAAAACTATTTAAAGGTAACTGACAAAAGATAGCAAAAAGAATCACCAGGAATTATTTCCGATACAATTCTGTAGCTCCTGCATCACTTTGGGGGTCTGTCCAAATCTTACCAGCCTTTCTAGGTCTCTCTCATGACTAAATAAGCACTTAACTGCTGCCACTTCTGCTCCCAGCCAGGAAAGAGATGGCAATACTGTCTTCCACAGAGCACGTCTTCAGCAGGTCTGAACTTTGAAGAGGGCTTTCACAAGCTCTCCTTGTAACCTTACCTGTTTCTCCCAATACAAATAGCCCATCAAGAGGTGAAAATTTCACATGCAAAGGTGAAATCCTAACCCTGTTACAGTCATGGCAAAACTCCTCACAGGTAAGTAAAATCCCTGACCTTGTCAATCAAGCTCCCAACACTTTTATATCAGCACCCTCCTCAGCAAATTGTTTAGAAGATGCCCATTCCTATCACCTTCTTTTGAAAGCTGCATTTTCTTCATAATCTGAACCAGTACCAATGACGTGGGTTAGCACAAGAAAAAAAGAATGGCTGAGCAGGTGTTAGAAGTCCTAAAAGAAGTCTCATCACCTTAATAGGCTGATACTCTCCAGTCACATATCTCTCACTGAAAAACAGTAAAAATCTAGGATTAATCCATTAATCACATTAATCCTTTATCTTTTTCACTAGTTTCTGATGAAAGCTTCTTCACCAAAAAAAAAAAAAAAAAAGTTCATTTTCCAATCCAAAGGAAGCTCTGAACTCTTTTGTTCCAAATGATTAATATTCAATATTTCATATCAGGAATCTAACTTTTGTCTTTCAGGAAGAGGAAAAAAACACCAAAGTGGGAGGCAAGGTGTGTGTGACAGCCTGCAACGGATACAGATACTTCAAATTCTCCCAAGAGACTTTGTGTTAAGAAACCTGGGTTTAGTGAGAGCAGTTGAATACTCTCCCCGATGCTTACCTCATTCACAGTTCTTCGTAAGAGACTCAATATGGGAGAACTAGCACCTCTGAAAGGGTTTACTCAGCTCTTTTTGTTGTTGTTACATTATGTTCAACAGTGCTCTGTGTTCACTGCAAACTGTCCACCTTCAAGCAAGGAACGTGCATGTGTAAGTGGAAGGGATTGTCAGGCTGCTATTACAGACAGCGTGCATAAACNGTTCACTGCAAACTGTCCACCTTCAAAGTGGAAGGGATTGTCAGGCTGGTATTACAGACAGCATGCATAAATTAAACCTAGATATATCATTTATCAATGAAAATACCTCTTGGTTTGGGTTTCAAACCATTCACTCGTCAGCTCTGTGGCCCTGAGGGCCACTGTAGTACATCTTGACCGTGCCTTCACTCTGTTGCTGTTGATAAGACTGATCCTTGCTGCTCCCTATTCACAGTTTGTATGGAAGGAAAACTAGTACACAGAGATAAAAAAGGATCCTATGGCAACCTAGATCCCTGGTGCAGGTGATGAAGGTCAGCAGGGCAGACCTAACCCACATTAGAAGACTCTTTATCATCTGTTTTAGCTATTGGCTATTATTTTTCATTTCAACTCACTGATCTTTAAATTTATAGTATGTTTTCAGAGAATACATAGAGTAACTATATCCCAAATAAAACAGCTTCAACTCCAATATAAAATATCAAAATTCCACTTAATTCCTAGCATGGCTTATTAATCGATGATGGTTACGCTGTCTATGAAAAGGGGAAGCATAAAAGATTAAACTGATAGCTTTACCTATTGTATATTGTCAGCAAATTCCTCTCATTTGAAGCTAAAGATGAATGACTGGGTAGCTATCTATCTATGGATGAGGGAAAATGCCAGTAATTCATATATCTCACACACTGAACAGTCACTATGTGCACGCTGCTTATTTTCCATGTGGAATTCAGTGTTTCAAATTCTATTCCTTGGAAATCGTACATTCACGCCTGCAGTTCACCCACCTCTTGTCAAAGCAAGGTTTCAGTTCAATAGTTAGACACTCTGGAGACTTAATGATGACTGTCAAAAACTTTGAATAATTAGAGTTTTGTATAATTAAAAGCCTAGACATACCGAATGTCAGTGTCATGTCATTTTCTTCAGATGCTTCTATAAAGGAGATATTTTACTGCAGGTAAAGTATTTAAAAAAATATCCAATGACACATTACTACCCTACTCCAAAATAACATGATTCAAGAACTTTTCTGATAGGAACTACTGAATAAACTGTGTTTCTATGTAAGCTGCAATAACAAATTCTTAAAAGCACATCATAGCTTGTATTAATTTTATGGTCTCAAGTCAGTACGGTTCTGCTCAATGCCTTATTCATGGTTTTCAGAATCTTGTGCTATTTACTATTTGGTATTTTCACTAATATGAAGTTTCAGGGTTCCTCTCGAGCACTAGACCTCATCTGGAATGCTGCATCTCGTTCTGGTGCTCCCTGTAACCGAAGATGTCTCCTCCTGAGTCCATCAAGATGGTCAGGGGCTGGAGCATTTGTCCTATGAGGAGAAGTTGAGAGCTTACCTTGTCCAGCCTGGAGCTTTAGCAAGGACCTAACACCAGCCTGTCAGTGCCTATAAGGAGGTTACCAACAGGATGGAGCCAGGCTCTGCACAGACACACATGGCACAAGAACAAGAGATATCAGTCATGAACTGAAACTGGGAGGTTACGTTTCAACCTAAAGAAGAAAAATTGCTATGAGGATAATTAAATGTGGGGTCTGCTTGTTCAGAGGTTATGGAATCTCTCTCCTGGGAGGTTTTCCACACCAAATTGGACAAATCCCTAAGCAATGTGGTCTAAATTCTACATTAACTCTGCTTGACCAAGAGGTGGGATTACGGAGCTCCTGAAGTCCCTTCCAACTTGAATGCTTCTGTGATTTAGCATAATCATGAGCATTACAACATGTAACAGGGAATGAAACTTCCCGTTTGACCTGACTACATCCTGGGACACATCAGTCAAGCAGAAAGAGATAGAGTATTGCTACCACTGGACCAGGCACTAAGATTTCTATGGACACATGTGATGAAGAAATATAAATTTAGATTGAATATAAATTCAGATTGAAACAGGTGAGAGAAGGGCACAAAGATACCTGGAAGAACATAGATATCCTTACATGAAAATAAACCAGAAGTGTAAACTCAGAATGACTTAATGAAGGCTCATAGGATGTACAAATTCTGTTTGACCAAAAAGTGAAACCGATAAAGTTATTGGATAATTTGTATCTAAACAGGTATAAATCCATCATGTACTGATCATCAGCACACTTACCTGGACTTATCAGTACAAGTCTGTAAGCACCTTTGTATCCCTTCCTGATTTACTTGCAGAGTTGATAGCTCATGACATGCATCAACTGCAATAACCGAAGTTTCTTTTGGGGAAACAAAACAGGGAAAAGGAACTAGAGAAGCAAAAGGATAAAAAGGAAAGGGCAAAGGCAGAATTCCCTCCAGTGGCTAGTGAAAAAAAGAACCATCAGGGTCTCCCCAATATGCATCCTTTCCTGGGTGTCCTCTCCAGTGCATCAGGTGGTCCACCACACTACTTCTACCATAGACACTATACAGATTTCCTTGTGATTTCTTCAAACTGCCTGTTGCCTGTCCCTACTTATGAAGCAATTAGCACTGACTGGAGTAGTCTTTGACCAAAGGCTGGTGTTGCAAGCTAACCGGCTGCTAAGCTTTACATGTATTACTGGGCAGCGCTTCTCAGATACTTGTCTTTCTCCTTAACACAAACTAAAAGATGCAAAAAAGTGCAAGAAAAGGATGGTGTCAGTCATTCAGGGCTGCTGACTTCTCTAGGGAACCAGGCACTTTTCTCTTCCAGGCATGGCAAGAGAAGCTGGACTCAGGGAACATGATGGAAGAGACTCGCACACCTTCAGCCTGAGCCAGATGTAAGACTCAAGCCTGAACAAAGCCCCCAGGAGTGAGAGTCATCCATCCCAGAGAAAGAGCAGACGCTGTGCCTTGAACAGAAATGAACTTGAAACAAAGACTGAGGGTCTCAGCAGAAATCGAATTAAGAGATAAGGAATACAGCATCTTCTACTCCAAGAGTGAAGAACCACAGACAAAAAGCATACTGTAAGTAGTCAGCTTCTTACAGGCAGTTCTGAGCTACCTGCACTGAAGACCATTTCATTTCCCTCAACAGAAATAGTTTACATTTACACAATAGCTTCAAAACCCATCTATCCTGAAACTTACTGGACATTATAAAGAAACTTCGACAATGTATCATGGTTTGTGGGTGATAAATGTTAACATTTATATCAAAAAACATCATTAACAAGACATTAGAAGAAAAGAAAAATAATAATAAAATAATCCTAATAAAAATAATAAAAATAAAAATAATAAATATATTTGCTTCCTACTGCATTCCCCCAGCTCACAATTGAGTTAGCACTAAAGACAAGCAAACATCTGATCTTGAAGTTTGTGTAACAGAAGTTTTCAGTCACTTTTCCCCATAAAGGCATTTCAGACTGGTATAACTGTGTGCACGGTGTAAGAATGTATGAAGAGCAAAGCCCAGTCAAACCAAAGCTTGTTTATCCCAGTATCTCATCCCCAGATGCCCAACACCAGATGAGTAGGGAAAAGTGAGGCACCGCAATGCAACCATGTACTGGTACCTTCTTGGAATACCCTGAAGCCTCCAGAGGATTTGCAGACTGGGGACATTCTGATCCAGAACCGTTATCTCTCTGCTTTTTAGACTTTGATAAAGTTTTTTTCGTCTGGGAATTTGTCTAAATCATTCTGAATTCACATTAATTTTTTGCACTGATAAACTTCTTCAGAAAAAAAAACATTACATAACTATATATTGCATAAAAATTGAGAAGCCTGGAGAAGTTTGGGTACATCCTCCCAAGAAAAAGCCAGATCACAACCTTTAGCTGAAAGAATTTTAAGCTGGCCTCAAAATATCAAAACATTGGTTTTAAGCTGTTTTGCTGTATATTTTAACTTGCTTGAAGATGGAGCTATGGATTAGAACTTCACAGTATTCTAAAAGCTGTAATAATAAAGGCAACACTAGTGCAACCTTACCCAGCTGCTGTCATTCATGCTACAACACATTCATTCCAAGAAAAATACATCAAACAAGGGAGAAATTCTTTGGTCCTATATGACCATCCCAATTCTAAAAACTCCAAAAGAAAAGGAGCAAATGAGGGGGGATTTCATCAGGTAAGGTTAGCTCAAAAATGCCTTACCCAGACGTCAGTTTCAGTAAACAATCTAACACTAAGTGATTCAGCAACCCAACTTTCTCTGAAAAAAATGTTTACTTCTCTGGAAATCATTACTGAAACCCTGAAAAATGGCAAATATCTTTTTATCACAGAATAGTCCAATGTTCTGTCTTTCCATGAGAGTTATCTTTAATTTAACTCATCAAATGTATTATGTACTTTCCCACTTAAATGGAGCAACAGAAAGAACATTTTCTTACACACGCCCGAAGAGACTGGAAAACTCTTGATGAATCCTCATTCTTTTAACTTCCAACTTCTAAAAGTTAATTTCACCTAAACGGCACGCATATAAACCAGCATAAAATCCTCAGCAAATCTGGCCCCAACCTCTTCTGTAAAAGGGAAAAATCCCCTCACTCCTGTGAAATACTCGACTCACTCAGCTCCACGATCCCCTGCGGCTGCACCATAAACCAGAGGCACTTTCTATTGCCATCAGGATGTGCACACCCCTAAATGGCTTTAAATTAGCCACTCTGAAGAGTGATGAATAGAAAAAGGACACTGGGACACACAATCTGGTAAATATGTGCTTCATTTACCATCCAGAGATGACTAGGATACATCCCAACTTTTTTTGAATTCTTTTTGGTCATTTTTCATGAGTTGGACTTGTTCATATGCAACAGGAGTTGATGATTTTCCGAACTACATTTCTCCTACTGAGTCTTAGTAGAATGCTAAGAAACTACTATTCTGACCGCTTTTAGTCACCCTCAATATTCACAGTAATTCATACCGGGATGCGTATCATTTTCATGATGGGTAAACATGAATTTTATTAATATTTTCAGTATGGAAATTACATTTTTAACAGCAATCTCAGTGGGGCTATTCCAGGGAGTGAGATGAACTAGTGAAAATTATATTCTACCTTAAAAGTGCCCTGGTTTGAGGTAAAACAAACCGTTTTTCAGGTTTATAGTTTTACTTTTTTAGCTGGGCCTCTTCTAACTAACTGAGCTCTGAAATTAGCAGCAGATTGGTCAGAAACTGTTCTCTCTCACACTGATAAAACCTGATAATCCCAAGGAATGATGCAGAGAGGCCCTTGCTTGTACTTACTGCCAGAACAACCAAGGGCAGGGAATTGCGTTATTTGCCCCCTTGGAGGGTGGGAAGCAGAAAAGCATCAAGGGGTCACCCCTGTGGGGAGGAGGGGACAGGACAGGTGACCCCAAACTGACCAACTGGGGTATTCCATCCCATCCCCATCATGCTCAGTAGAAAAACTGAGGGATTAAGGAGTCAACTCTCTTCCTTCAGTGGCCAACATCCGAGGAGGACCCTGTCTGTTCCGCTGCCTTTGACCATGATCTGAGCCTTCCTGACTCCGGAGCTGGAATCCAGTCTGGGACTGGAAAAGTCCAGTCTGGGACTTTTCCTGATGCTGCTGGAGATGTGATCATTGTCCTGAGAGCTTGACACAGTTTCGTATATACTGTATCTATTCCATTATTTTCTTCTTTTTTTGGTTTGTTTTAATTTTATTATTAATACTTCATTAATTTAGTTTATTCTAAACTCGTAAATCTCCTTTTCCTCTTCCTCTCTCTCCTTTTTTGGGGGGAGGAAGAGCCATCTGTCAGTCTGGTTTTGGTAATTTTGGCTGAAACCAGAGCAAAAAGCCTTTCAGAAAGTATATAGTTTTGATAACTGAATCTCTTTTCAGTGCTATCTTCTAGCAAGAAATCAGAAAGCACGTATGCCATTCAATCACAGCATTATCCTATTTTTTTCCCAGAAAAATTCTAATAGGAACAACAGCACCAAATGAAGCACGTACTGCCACTTTCAGTAGCGAAGACACTATTTCACTTTTGTTTTCAAACCTGCTCTGGGCACGGGAAGACAGTGGTAAAGAGAAGATACACAGCAGCTGACAAACTACCGTTCCCCTTCCAGCCTGCAGACTGCTCTTTATTTATGGAAAAGCAGATTAACAGGAAAGCAAACACTACTGTTTTCAAAACCGGCCTTTTATTGTCAGGTTGAAAATATTTGGGTTTATTGAACATTCACATAGACTTTTGATACCAAAACACAAAAGACTGACAGGGAGAGCGGTGGTTTGGGTAGGCTTAACTAACTACAGGGCTGCACCTGCATCACCTTGGCCACCCAGAAGTATAAAGGCAGGTTTTTGTCAGAATTCTGACCCGACAATGCCACTGTCATACAAAAGGGAGCTATTTCGATATTTATATGAAGAAGCTGGCACCAGCAGGGGGTAAGTATGAGTGACTGTAGCTTTTCTCTAGGGCCATAACATTTTTCCCCACACATCACATCTCTGCCTTCGTAATTATTTGTGTTATTAGTGATGCATATTACTTGTATCGTTATATCCAGTTGAGACCTCTGTCTTTCATACAAATATCGGTGCAACTTAAATGTATGAAGGGATAGAACAGCCTCCCAGGGCTGCTCCGGTACCATGACAGAGAACAAGCCTCATTTCTCTCTGGCCAGAGCAGGCGTTCTAGGTACAAGCTGTACGTGGGCTGGGGTTACTGCTACAGGAATGCATTGGACAAGGCAGAAGATTTAGGGGAGGGAAGTGGGGAATCAATGAAAAATGAAAAGATTGTTTAAAATACCTTTAACAGATCTCAGGAAGCTGTTGGGGATCCAGGAGCGGGGAGAGAGATGGGAGAGGGGACACAGGAGGGCATTGGAAAACATCTGAAATACCTTCCTTTTTTGTTGAGGAGTTCTCAGCAGAGCTTACAGGCCTTTGTGAGCTTGAAAATTAAATCCCAAATAACTGTCACAAAACTATTCTTCTGTCACAGTAAAACAAAATGTCAAGGAACTAGAGCTGACAACGTTGAAAGACAAGTATATTTAAAATTCCTCAGTTTCTGTGTCGGTGCTTGTTCTGTGCTGTTTGTGACAGAGATTCTCAACAGCTTTTCCATCAGAAAAGAACATTCATGCATTTTCATAATGTCAAAAGGTCTCCACAATTTGCTTCGCTACTTCTTTCTCGGTGTTCAGCTTGTTTTAACCATTTCTCCCTTCTTAAATTCACATGTAGTTTTAACAGTGGTTTAGACCTCTTTGGAGCACTTAAAAATACAAACTGCTGTGTGCTCAGTGGGAACCTATCGAAGATGAATACGCATTTTTGGGGGTTAAAAGTAACATCTGCTTTTCTTTTTTTTTTTTGTCTCCTCTAACAATGGTAAGCACGGATGATTACCCATTGCTACTCCAGTCCAGATAACCCCTTACTGCCAACTACCCATCCTATGCCCGGCGGTGCTAACCTGGAAGTCACCTTTGCCGGAACAGACACATCGTGTCGCCACCCAAAATGACAGTAAATCAGGATTCTGGTCACACAGTCCCACCCGGGGACGGGATCCAGCCCTACCTGCCCGGCTAGGTCGGCGGGGAGACAACCTCGGTGCCGGAGAGGAGCCCCCCGGTGACAAGGGGAGCTCGCCCGGTGCCCGAAGGGAGTCCGCCCGGTGCCCACCCCGGCTCCCATCCCTCCGTCCCCCAGCGGGGCAACTCCTGCCGGCGCCCTCCCGCTACCCGGCCGG